>JAXGGT010000094.1:1639380-1659384 GCA_035583425.1 Marsdenia floribunda | reverse complement strand
AATGTCACCAAAAAAATAGTTTGGGGACCAATGTCACCAAATGACCATAGTTTGGGGACTATTTATGCCAATTTGCCTAATATAAAAGATAAACCTAATTACTTTATCAAGTCTTCTGACTTATATTTCTAGGGTTCATCTTTATTGACATTCTTTTTCTTTTTTTTTTTTTTTTTTTAAATTTTTTAAAAGAAATCCAATACCAACCATGCACTACAAGAAAATAGAACTTCACTCAATTCTCCATCTTCAACTACTAAATTCACCTTTCTTTTTCCCTCTCATTTTCCCTCGTGTCACATGTGAATCAAATGCTAATTTTTATAAGAATCTAAATATAGATACGACATGGTATTTGTATTTATGTGCAAAAGAATATAACATAATGGTCCAGAGGATTACTTTTGTTTTCATATATGGTGGCATATTAATGGTCTTCCGTTAGTGAATCCACGCGAACCACTCAAATGCAGGAGTGGGATGGAGAAGGTGTGCCTTCAAATGGTTTCATCCAGCATCTCACCCGCAAAGATTTTGAGGTCTTGATACAAGCAAGATAGTGTTAAAGAGATTTGTAAACATTGTTCTGACTAATCCAAATTCAATTTGAATTTTACCTGCAGATTAGACTCTAGTTTAGGAAAGGTCTCATCCTGACTCTTTCTTCTCTTACGTGATGCTCACAACGAAAGTGTTGAACTTACGACTTTCTGTAGTAGCATAAACAAGCCGCTTACCCAAGGGTTTGGAGGCTTCTGCTTTAAGAATGTACCATTTATCAGGAATAGTGTGTCCATGCACCAAAATTAATAGATTGAAGTGATATACGGCCAAGAAATAAATCTCTTAAATGCTGTTTACAGAGACCAATTCGCCTTCTGTTTAAACTGGGATGGATACAACTTGAAAATCCAGTCTTCCACCCAGGAAACTTTTGCTTTTCCATCACATGGAGAGTGTAAACACAAGGTGCTGCAGCTTTGCATCCCAGGACAAAGCAGTTACATGGCCTTGATTGGCTTACCATTCTTGCCAAAGATAGTAAGCACAAGCCACTGTAAGACATGCCATAAAATAAAGCATCCTCAAACTTAAAAGCTTCATCAGTTGTCTCATGTTCTATCTCTTGGGTTGAGGGAATTCTGCTCAGTTGTGAATCAAATCTTTTCTCTATCTCGCTCTCGTGTATTCTGTACTTTGCTGCCAATGTCCGGATGCAAGACAGCCTCACTTTATCAGAAATAATGAGCTTCACTTCATCGAAGTTGTCAAACTCGCGATACCATCTAATCCAACGGCCAACAATTCCTGAAAACCAATCAATAATGTGATTGTCATCCTGTAAAATTAGGACATGACATGTCCGGGGTAGCCCTTCTGAATTTGTCAATCCATACCGTTGGAGGCGTTTCTTTATTTCATTTACAGGGGCTATTATCTTTGTGACAGATTGAGATTCAACTGAAGAACTGGGGGTTGGCAAGAGAGCAAGAGTTGCAGCTGTCTCGGAAGAAATATAATCCTCAACACGCTTCTGAAACTCATGATAGGAATCTACTAGTTCTTTCGGAAGAGCTGGTTCTCCAATATACTTAGACAAGATAAGCTCCTGGCTCTCAGCATTTTTGCCGTTCATGTTTTGCATCCATACCTTTAGCAACATCTTAAACCAGTGATCAGTTCTCATCCCAGCTTTACGGAAACATGAGATTTTGCTCAGGATGGAATTACTATCAACTAGATGCTTAATCTCAGATTCTTTGACCTTCTTCAGTCCATGACCTAGACATTTCTTTCCAATTCTGACAGTCCCTGCATCCCAAGACTCTTGTTTCTGTAAAGCAAAAATCTTAACTTTTTCCTTCAATTTATGTACAGCTCTTACAGCTGGACTGTCATTCAGGCTTTGTTTAACCAATGTTCCAAGGAACTGGATACCATGGGGACCATCACATGGCAGAATATCACTTTGATTATCAACCTCTATGTGCAGAGAATTCTTCAAGTAGTTTTCCATACCTAACTTGCAAGCAGCTGCAATTTCCTTGGAACCTGATATGGCAATAAAAATTTCATCCATAAAGCGACAGCAACGTAGTCTGACCCCAGATGTCTCCTTGCTATTGCATTGTTGGATCTTATTGCCATGGATTTGTCTCCTGAACCAAGTACGCAGCTTTGAGTGTGTCTCATCATAAGCAGCAGGCCCCTCAATATCAAGGGCTTCATATCTCATTGACATCCTGTATACTTCGCTATCAAAATGATCAAGATATATATTCATCAGAATTGGAGACAAGACCCCTTCTTGTGGAAGACCGTGCCCTTTGGAGAAGCCCCCAAACTCAAAATTGAGCACCTGTGCATGAAACATACTTCTGATCATTGCATATAAGCCTGGATCTGCAACCTTATTCTCCATGCTAGCGAAAAGCTTATCAAGGATACAATCATCCACTTTCTGTTTAGGGAGCAACGTAAACCACCAACTAGAGTCAGATAGCTCTTTTTTTACGTATCTTAAAGCGGACAAATGATCTCTACCAATTCGATCACCATGTGAAATCTTTGAAAAGTAAGGTTTATAAATAACTTCTAGCACTACTCTAATGGCTTCTTGAATTGTTCTCAACTTAAGGTTTGGGAAAACTAGAACTTTCTTATCCCTGCCCCTTGTTGCAACAGAGTACGTATTAGAACTCACATCAAAGTTTCCATTAGAGATCTCTTCTCCCAAGGATTCAAAAGGCACATCAACACTCTCTGAATCTAAGGCAACAATAGAGTTTACTCTAATAATATCATAAGCATCCTTGAGAGTTTCTGGATTGGAAATCACTTTCAGCATAAGGTCTTGAAACTTCCCATTCATGTATTGTTCTTTGACCCTCTTCTTGATTCTGAGTTCAAGATACCTCTTAAGTTCCCTACGAGTCCGAGGTTTTCTCTCCACTGCATTAGAAGATTCCTCAACTAAGCCAGCTAAGCTCATGGCTAGCGTCTTATCCTCTTTGCCATCATCTCTAACCAATCCTGGAACTTTCCTATCAGATCCCGAGTTAAATTCTCTCCCTGTGACAATTTATCACATTTACATAAATCAATTTTCATTTCTATAAAATTAAAAATACCAGTGAGTCAGAACCGCATAAATGAAACCCTCGAAAGAAATAGATGAACAAACATGTAATGGAGAGATTTTACCTTTCTTTGACGAAGGAAATTCATTACCAGCGAGAAAAAAATGCGTACTTTTTAGCAGAACACTGGGATTCCTAAGGTACATTCTTCCTGGAAGGCTCATAAATCGCCACATTTTGCACAAATTAGATTTAAAAAACAAAAGAAAAAAAGGAAAAGTTCCACAAGAAGAAAATTAACGGAGTCTAGAAGTAAAGCAACGCTCTAAGAGGCATTTCAACGAACGGTTAGAACACATGTATTTGAAGAAATCATGTCGTTTCAACAGAAAAGGGTCTCAAATTTTCAGAGAACATATAATTTTTTTTCTTTTCTAGAATAAGAATTAAAGCTTGTAATTCTTGAACATCCATGGTCGATCGTGGCTCAAAGGCGTTTGCTTGCAGGGAAGAGCTGGCTGGCATTGGAGAGAATATATAATGTGGTGCAAACTGCGAAGGTTAGGCGGGAAAGAAACTGGAAGTTAATAATAAAATTGCAGGTTTGTCATATTTTATTATTTTATTATTTTTTATCTCTATATAATGATTATTTTGTCGTTAAGAAAGTGTAGCTTAATTAGTAGCCATTTCACTTATGATTCGAAAGATTTTAAATTCGAGACACTGTCATTTGTCAATAATACCTCAAGTTTAAAAAAAAAAAACATCATTTTGACATATATATATATATATATATATATATATATATATATATATTCTAATTTCCTATAAATTTAATATTTTTTAACCAATCATAACATATTTTATTACTGTTTTTAATTTAGTATAACTTGATAAAAATTAGTTAAATTATAATTAAAATTATCAAAACAATCACTAAAAAATAGAATTAAAATTAAAATAGAGATTAAAATATCTAATTTTCTTAAAATATTATATATATATATATATATTAAAATTATATAAATTAATTTAATAATATTATTATACTAATATTTTTTTGAAAATTTGAGGCATTTTTCATAATCTTTGAGATTATAAGTGAGACTGCTACCAACTGAACTACGCCTTCTTAACTATACTAATATAAATATATCAAATATTATTATTTTATTATAATATAAAATATATGATATTAATATAGAGTATAATAAAAATACAACAAGAAATGCTGACTAAATCTATAAATTTTTAATTTAAATATAAAATTTTAGTCCATTTTCATTTTAAATAATTTTAATATTATTAACGTCATTTTAATTATACTTTCATAAATAATAAATGATAAATTTTATTCTTAAATGGATTAAATGAATAAAATGAATCGAAAAAGTATTCTTGAAAAATAATCCATACAAAATTATTTTAAATTTTTTTAATAAACAAAAATTTCATAAAAAGAGATTAGTAGATATAGTTATAATTTCAAATATTTATACATTTAATTTTTAATATTTTAGATTTTAAATAATTTTTTTTTAAAATATAAATAAAAATATGAGCAGAATAATTTTTATAATTTTTTTTTTTCAACTGTATAATATTAATGGTTATCAGCTGAAATTTTCCCGCTAGAGGAAAGGAAATGTAGTACTAGTTTTGTGATGAATTTTTTCCCCACGTCTCCGGATAAACCCCCTTAGCCACGTCAACCTTCCCCTCGTTTTCGCTCACAGAATTTTCTCGCCCTTCGCACCAGAGAATTGTTTTATTATTATTATTATTTTCTCCCGACCAGTTCATCTGTAATTCGACTCTTCGTTGCAGAATTCAATTCATCAAGCTCCGCTAACCTTGTCCGTAACTGATAACTTCCCCCTCTGCTCAACCGATGTCACTGAAATTGCACCACCGGAGCCTGTTTTTGTCCAGGTTTCCTGAATTTTTCTTTTTTCTTTTTTTTTTTTTTTTTTTGCAGCTGCTTACTAATTCATGTTCTACGCATTCAATTTTTCTATCTATTTTGTTTATTTACTGTCTCCTTTTTACACTATGATTAGTACGTGTTGGATTACCAGCGAGGATAAACTATTGAGAAAGTTCCCTTTGTGTATAACCTCGGAAATTGCTTAAAATATCTGTTTTTGTTTTTTTCTTTGTTTTCCATTAAACTATATATATTTAAGGTTCAGTGGTGAGTGATCATCAGTTTACCCTGATCAGTATCTGATCAAAAGGTGGAATTTTGTGAAATGAGCATTGACACTGTTTTTTTTATTTTATTTTTCTTCATTGGTTTTGGGTTTTGAATAGTTGATACACATTTAACTAGCTGTTTGCAGATGCTGTCAAATGGAGGATGGTGAAATTGCACTTTGTGATATAGACGGATGTACCATATAACATAGTGCCATCAAGAGACTAGGGATGATAGTTGGCATGAATCATCTTGCTTAGATATTACCTTAACAGAAATTTATGCATCTCATGGGTAGGATAATGGTGAACTATAATAGGCATGCACAAAATGAATGCAAATCTGTGTTTCAGTCTGGGAAATTCTGTCCGGAATTTTAAAATTTGTAAAGTTCCTTTCAACTGATAATGCATGTGGCTTATGTCTAGCTTTTCCAATTTGTAGCTCCTCAGATCAATGGCTTTCAGCTAAAGCAGCTAGAAACTACGCTCTCAATAATAGAGTAGTCAGCTTGGATCACCTGCCATCTTATGGGTATTACAGAAAGAAGAGATGTCGTATAAGGCTTTCTTTATTGGAGCATGATGATTTCAGCCTAGGTTGCATATTTCCAGGTTCTGGAAAGCAATATGTAAACTTGTTTAAATCAAGAATAAGAAAGAGACTGCTTCCATCTCTTGCTTCTGCAGATGATGGTGTCACAGTTAATGGAAGTCCTCGTGCAAGTACTAGCAGTGATGTTGAGAACATGAGAGTTAAACTTGATCAGTCATTTCAAGGTGAAGACTACAGCACTGGACTTGTCCAATCATTACATGATGCTGCTAGGGTGCTTGAGCTTGCAATTAGAGAGAAGAGCTTGTCAAAACTCTCATGGTTCTCTACTGCCTGGCTTGGTGTTGACAAAAATGCCTGGATAAAGGCACTGTCATATCAGGTGACTTTAGAAAACATTCAGTTTTTATTTTTGTACCTCCCTACATCTATACCTGTAGGAGATAAAATTTGAGTTGTTGCAGTGACATATGCTGATATTTTGTGGTGGTCTACTTGGTAACATAAAAGCAAATTTAATAAACAATCTTAACTTATATGAAGAATTAACTTGATTGCAATGATAAGAGTGGATTATGGCATAACTGCTAGCAGGGTGTATCCTCTATTTGGTTTTAACAATAGAAAATCATGTCTGTTTCACATTTTGGTGATGAAAGGTGAACATCGGTTGGTAGGCACATGTTTAAAAGATTCTAAAAATTGATAGACATTAGTTCACTTAGGATAACTTTAAGCTGAGGTTGACATAACTATTGGGATACATAAAATCATACGTATATAATCTAAGAGTAGGTCAAATCTATGATAAGATGTTTAGTTGCTCTCAGATAATATTCAAAACAAGTATTCAGTTTGCTTCCATTTTCTTGCATCATCTACTTATGGGTATACTAAAGTTTTCATGAATTTCCTCAGGCATCTGTGTATTCTCTACTCCAAGCAGCAAGGGAGATTTCCTCTCGAGGAGATGGGAGAGATAAAGATATTAACGTGTTTGTTCAAAGGAGGTATAGATTCACAGCATTGTGTACAGTCCTGAATATATATGCTTCCTTCATCTTGTGATCTTGTGAAGATTTATACTCTTAAGAAAATACTGTAATTAATATGCTTATAATGAAATACTAAAATATTTTTTGACTTTTCATTCTTGTATAAAATTTAGTGAAAGTGTAGAAAGCTTTAATTACAAGGGTATAAGTGGGGGAAAAAGAAAATTCCTTTAGTTCCTAAAGTGACAAGTCAAACATATTCCTCTAGCTTATGAGTTCCATCTTGGAGAGTATAGACCATTAAGTCAACTCCTAAGTTTTGGTAATGCCTTAAAGCAAGGCATGAGCTCTGAACTGACTTTTCTGTCAATAGAAATTTGTCAAGAAAAGATATGTTTTGTTAAGTATGTAAAGATTCCCGTCATTTCCCAACTTATTAAAGACAGAAAGTGGAGAATCAGCGTATAGAAAAGTATTGGGAGGAGATAATGTATTTATCATCCCAAGAACTAATTCTATTTTCTTCAAAATTTCCTAGGCACAATTTCTGTAGTGATTTTGATGTTGTTTGAATGTAGCTTGGCTCGGCAATCTGCTTCTTTGGAGGCTGTAATCACAGAGAAATTGTCAACCAAGCAACCTGAAGCTTATGAATGGTTTTGGTCTGATCAAATTCCTGCAACTGTGACCAGTTTTGTTAATTATTTTGGAAAAAACCAATCCTTTGGTGCTGCTACTGGAGTGTAAGTGGTTGAGTTAGTAATGAAAAGCACATCGGTATGTAAAACAACTCATCTGAAAATGTTTCTCAGCTTCTTCGTTTTCTTTTAGGTGTGGGAAAGGACAATCCTCAGCCTCCGACGTGTCACTTCTCATGCTTGCACTTAATTGCCTTTCAGCAATTATGAAACTTGGTCCTACAAAGATATCTTCTGTACATTTCTTTTCCATCATTCCTGACACAATAGGTAGATTGATGGACATGTTAATTGAATTCATTCCTATCCGTCAAGCTTATCATTCTATGAAGGATATTGGTCTACGCCGAGAGTTTCTTGTTCATTTTGGTCCTCGAGCTGCAGATTGTAGAGTGAAAAATGATCAAAATAATGAAGAGGTAATATTTTGGGTAGATCTTGTACAGAAGAAGCTGCAGAAAGCTATTGACAGGGAGAGAATATGGTCCAGGCTCACCACATCAGAAAGTATTGAGGTCAGAAATCTTGCATTCTCAATTCCACATTGCCACCTCCATTCTTCTAGAAGAAATGAATGGCTATCTGTGAACTTTGTATCTGTAGCTGTAATCCAGATCTCCTACTGTATGCCAATCCTTGGGGTTCCTATTCCAGGTGTTCCATGGGCAGAAATTTGCATTTGTCATTAGTAAACAGATAGCAGTGAATTAAAAAATTGGAACCTAATTGAAGCAGTTTGGTATTATATAAGTCTTTCATGTAAAAAATAATCATTGATCCTTCAATTTTGACTATTGTCGTGAACAGTTTTTGAGTGTTGGTATGAAGTTTTGTCATGTATACTCAGAATAGGAAAGATGGCCATGTTCAGTTGAGTATTCTCCTAATCAAAGTGAGTATGACCAAGTCAAAATGGTAGGAGTTATACTACACTAAGAACAACTTTCTTGTATGAGCCTATCTGGAATTAGCAAAAGAGTCTGTACCATTTCATCCAGATAAGTAAGAATATGGAGATGGGTCTTCGTGCCAATTGATCTGTACAAGAAAAGCCTCTCTACTTTTGTTAGACTTCTTGTTTTCTTTAGTACAGGTTTAGTACTCTTCTTCTTAAATTGCTTATCAACAATGACAAAGAGGTGTTTTTCAAAAATTGAAAATTTCTTCCAGGTACTAGAGAAGGATTTGGCCATATTTGGATTCTTTATTGCATTGGGAAGAAGCACACAATACTTTCTTTCTGAAAATGGCTTTAGCTCCATTGATGAACCGGTTGAGGGAGTCATAAGGTATAGTTTTCTGAGTGGCATTTGCATGTCATTGGTTTCTGCTTTATTTTTATAGTATTCAGTATAGTTTACATAATCTGTTGTTATTCCACTGAAACAGGTATCTTATAGGCGGCAGCGTGTTATATTATCCACAACTTTCATCAATAAGTTCTTATCAACTGTATGTGGAGGTTAGCATGTTGAAGAATGTCTGAGTAATAACTATATATGTGATTGATATAACTTGAAATGCTTTGTATATTACAGGTTGTGTGTGAAGAGTTAGACTGGCTTCCATTTTATCCAGGAAATAGTGGAACCTTTAAACATGCAGTACATAAGAAAAAACAAGAAGGTCCTCCAAATCCTGAAGCTATCCCTCTAGCATTAGATGTGTGCTTTTACTGGATCACAAGTTTTATCAAATACAGTAAATGGCTTGAAAACCCTTCACAAGTCAAAGCTGCTACATTTCTCTCTGCAGGGTACGAAAGCTTTTCAACATTGAAATCTATTTTCCAAGTCTGGAATAATCAATCTGAGTAATGTGCTTATGTTTGTTTGTTTGTTTCAGGCACAAGAAATTGAAGGCATGTCTTGAAGAACTGGGGATACAAAAGTAAGTCAAAGGTGCCTACTTCTGTTCTACTCTGCCTTCCTGTGTTTGTTTCTGCAGGTGACACTACAAATGTACAGTCAGACTCTTGCATTTTTTCCCTTTTTGAATAATTTGTTTTATGTTTTCTAGGATGCATGTACATCAACTTTTCACATTTCATGCATCTAATAGAATGGAGAAATATTGGGAGTGGAAAATGTAGTAGTGCTCTAAGGCATTGATATAGTAATGGTAACAAATGTGACTACTAAAACAACAACTGATCATAGGAAAGCAGAAATAGGAACCTGATTGCAGTATCTGTATTCTATTCTCTTGATCTGTATTTTATTGCTTTTTAATTTTCTTGTATAACATAGTATTAGGTAATTCATAGGATAAGAATTGGGTTTTCTATTCTCAAGAAGAGCAATAGCCTAGTGTGCTTGTTATACTAGATATAGCTGTTAATTGATAAGATTGTCTAAAATAAAGAGGATTTCTTAAGTTCATAATGCTTGCTTCTTTTAGTCCATATTGGCCACCTCCCCAAAATCATATTTCTTCCTATATGATTTTGAATCCTACTTGGGGAGATTTGATTCATTTTGAAGCCCTGGGGCTATTTCCAACTAGCCAATTGACTATGAAACTTCTAGCTAAATCACACGCATGGAAATGCAAGATAGCACTTTGGGCCGGTTGTGGGTGAGGAGGGATTCGAACCCTGACACCGTGGTTTGTAGCCAGGTGCTCTAAACCTCTGAGCTACAGGCCCCACCTCGTCTCCAACGGATCTATTTCCAGGAGTACCCTCAAAAAAAGGACTCTTTCCTCTCCCTAGCCATTTCAATTTCGGGTTAAGAAGATGCCGAGTGAGTTCTCGGTGCTGTCAGTCCGGCAATAGGTGGTTCAAAAGTTTTCTTCCATAGTCGGGAAGGGAATGGGTATGTTTTCTAGTAGGATCTCCATGAGAGGTTCTCTAACGGTGGTTCTCTTTGCTGTCAATCTAGACGAGCCAATTGCTGTCTTTCTCGTCTTCCATTCATATTTTGTTAACTATGTATATAATGTTTAGAAAATCATGGCATAGTAAGCAATAATATTACATATACATACATGTACTGAGAAAAGTGTGTGCAGGGCTGCATCTGGAACTGATTCATTGAATGAGAACGGTACCGATTCTTTTGATAAGGTATTCTATTTGTCTGTCCTCTGAGCTGCAGCTTTCAATTTTATGATTATTTTAGGAAATAACTACTTTGATAATCTATGAATGTAAACATTGCTAATTGTTATGTTTATCCTGATTACTTAAGCTGTCAAGATCAGACCACAGTTTCCTCTTTGAACACTCTGAGATGCTCCATCATGTGTAAGCTAGAGACACATTTTCCAGTGTGTGTCATCCTTTTCATTAATAGGTTAAGATGGGTGTGAATTACAGTTCTAGTTCTAGTACCATGTTAATTCTAAAAGTTTAGTTTAGTTATTAGGAGTCGTAGATACAACTGCAATATATATGTTTCACTACTCGAGAAAAGTATTCCATCATATTCCATTTGCTTTTTCCTTTATTAATTTTTTGTGTCTAGATATATTCTAGAATCACTAAGAATTATCAGATTTGATTTGTAAAGACCTGTTAAGCTGACAGAACAGAAAAAGGAACAAGGAGACTATTTGGCAATCAGTAACGATAGTTGAGTTGCCAGTAGTTTCTCTGGACCACTACTTGGTGGATTTTTGTAAAATTTTAGCAAAGAACCTCTCTGGAAGAAAGTGGACCTTCCGCAATCAAATGTGTAAAAAGATTGAAGTCGATCTGCACGCATTGATTTTTACATGGTTTCTTTGTTTCCATTCCTTTTTGAGTCATTAGAAATTTTTGGATCATATTCTGAATCAGTATCTTATCATAGGCATTGGAGAGTGTTGAAGAAGCTCTGATAAGACTAGAGGGATTGCTTCAGGAACTTCATGTGTCAAGCTCTAATTCTGGAAGGGAGCATCTAAAGGCTGCTTGTTCTGACCTTGAGAAGATAAGGAGACTTAAGAAAGAGGCTGAATTTCTTGAGGTTTCTTTCAGGGCAAAGGCAGATTCATTGCAACAGGTTTACTCCTGCTACTGTCATTTGTATTTCTTTTTGGGACAACTTAAGGCTGTTGTAGTTTGTACAAGTTACTCACTGACCAAGTTGTTTTAAATCTCTCTTATATTGTGCTTCTCGATTGTGATTGCACTATCTTTTTCAAAAATATATAACAGCTTTTATGCTTGTATTTTTCATTTCATGTTCATTCGAGTAATCCTTGTTTCCATGTGGTCCTCTTCAATTGGTTAGGAAGGTGTTACTGGTAGTAGTTCCCCATCTTCTACTAACAGCAAGAGGCAATATGCTGCGGATGACGAGATCACGAGTGCTAGTGAAAATATGGGCAGAAACAGCAGGTAGAACATATCTGCTCAGATCTGAATTCTTCATCGCCCTGTTTTGTTTGGTTTTAAGTAATGGATTTGCTGAAACCGTGGCTCTGAATATTTATTATTCTAGAATGAGAAATCCTCGTGCACTTTGGAGCTTCCTGGTACGACTTCCTAGCAAATCCAATGGCCCTGGGACATCAACTACTGACAGAAATGTATGGCTTGCATTCACGCTATACCTTTCCAAGTTCATTCTCTGGATATTCATTTATAACCTTTTATTTTAATCCTTAAAAGGTTCCAAGTTGTGAGCATCTTAAAACTGTAAATTTGATGATCATGATGGGTAGAGGGAGGGAGAGAGACTGAAGGTTGCATAATGAACCTCAAGATTGGTGTTCCTTACAAAAGAATTAGTAGTTTCATCTTGATATCCTTGTCTTTTGAAGGTCTCGTTTTATGCATATAACTATTTTTCTAGATTGTAGTGCGCACATATTACTTAAACTTGTGACTGGATGTATCTTGAAGTTGTTTTGTCACATGTAAAATGAATGAAAATGTTTGTGTGACTATTACTTCCTATTCCTGGCATTTTGACTGAATTTTCAAGGAGAAATTCAAATTATGTTTCTCAACTTTAGCTATTAATTGCTGCAAATCTCTTTTATGCAGGAGGACAAGTACATTGAGCAGAAAATTGTGAGTTCAGTATTACCTGATTCAGAATCAAATGAAATCCAGCGTTTTGAACTTCTACGAAATGAACTGATAGAACTGGAGAGACGGGTACAAAGAAGTGCTGATCAGTCTGAATATGCAGAGGTACCTTTGACCTTGCATAGGTCTTTTGCATGTGTCATGCTCATTGTTTTGATGATAATTCTATCTATAGGTTCCTTTTTTCTTGTCCATTTTGTTGCTTTCTTTACCATTATAATGTCTTTTTCCTAAAACCTATTGATTCTCATGCTTAATTTAGTGTCTAAGCATTGATAACCAGAAAAAAATTTGTAGTTTTGCTTCTATTACTTTTCAGCCTATAAGTCTATATTATCCTTCTAGTTTTGTTGCCTTACACCCTTCGCCACCCCCCTTTTTCTAAAGATTCCTTCAGATGTATGATTTTCTTAAATCGAGAGGTATGGCCTTGGCACATGGATGTTGCAGTTCCTAGATTCATACTTAACCTTTTTCTGTTGGATTGATCTCTTACTTGTCCTTGATTTTTATGTTTAGTGGCATAATCATTACAAGACTCACTGCTACATTCTTCCAGGATGATATTCAGGCAACAGATGATACTTCCAGTCATAGAAATGTTGGTGAACATACTGGTTTGGTTCAAGTCCAGAAGAAGGAAAATATCATTGAGAAATCGTTGGATAAGTTGAAAGAGACAAGCACAGTACGTTTATGTTTGTTTACAATATTATTCCCATATATCTTCTCTGTCTGCTTTTATGATACCTTTTCTTGTTAATGTATTTCCTGTGCTTCTCTTTCCCTGTTCATTCTTCAATATGTTGGGGCTGGGACGAAGGACAAGGACTGTAGAATAGGCATATGGAATACTAATGACCTAATCACATCTATTGCCTAGTTAACCTCTCATATTTTAGCTGCTAACGCAGCATGGGGCTTAGCAAGCTTCATTTTGGTCTTCTCCACATTTCGTTTTGATTCTTGTTTCATGATGTGTCTATTTCATATAGGTAAAACAATCTTTTTTGGTACTTACCCAAAAAAAAAAAAAAACAATCTTTTTTGGTTTAAAATATAATTCATCACCTGGAAGCCACAAAAAAGGAAAGATGCTGCACGTAGTATAACTTGTTTTCATAATCAGGTGAGTGCCAATGTTCAGACTCCTACATTGCTAAAATAAAACCATAAAGATGAAAGCTAGTGTTCAGGGAAGAGTTCTATTCTAGTAGGTTCTCTTAAGTTCTCATACAGCACGGTTTGTGGTTGAATTTGTTGGTGATAAGCTTGTTCTATATGTAGGATGTTTGGCAGGGCACTCAACTTCTTGCTATTGATGTTGCTGCCGCTATGGGGCTGCTGAGGAGGGTTATAATAGGTGATGAATTAACAGATAAAGAAAAACAAACACTTAGAAGAACTTTGACTGACTTGGCATCAGTAATTCCAATTGGCTTCCTTATGCTGCTACCTGTAAGTCTTAACTGCATTTTTTTTCTTTTTTTTAATTGAGCAAACAAACTTCTGGGTGCATTTTATGCAATGCCTATTGACATCCATTATCTCAAAATAGCTGATGAATGCCAAAGAAAGTATATTTTGACCTCCTAGAAGAATGCATTCAGTTTTTATTGTATTTCTTGATGCCCCAATGTATCTTCATTTTTGTTTGCCAGCATTTTTCTTGTGTATATGTACATAAGCTGACTAATACTACGATGTGGTATTTGGATGTAGTCAATCAATTGATTTTCTTTTTGTGCCATGTCATAGGAATTATATTTTGTACTGTTGGGGAAACCTTTCTGCCCAAGTATGATTTATGATATTTTTATAAGAGATGTCCTTTTGCTAACTGGTAATTGTATGACAGAAATTTAAATATGCTTGTGTGGCTAGGGACTATTCACCATTGTCCGCTATGTAAGATTGGATTTGTGTTGGATTAGACATAAGATGTGATTGTATGGGGGTTAAATACGACTTCCTGAACCCATTCTCTGCTTAGTTGATTGCATAAATAGCTATGAAGTAAATTCAGATCCTATTATTGATGATAAATTCTTTTTCCTGTGGGTGTATGCCAAGGTTTGGTGTTGGAAAATAAACTCTTCTTTTGTTTCTGAATTGAGCTTATGAGTACGTTAAAAAATGTTTCCTACATTTTCTTTCTGCAAGAACTATGGTTGCCTATATAACTGAAAGATTTGTTCAATGCATGTATTTCAGTATTTTCCTGTCATGGATTGAACTAATGAGGAATATATGATTCTAGATGAAAATATGTTTACAGCTACATAGTCCCCCCAACCCTTCTTCCCACAAAAAAAAAGAAAGAAAGAAAAAAAAAAGAAGGCGTTTTCCTTCTGGAATATGCATGCCCTGAATCTCATAAATGCGCATTCTTTCAGGTTACTGCAGTTGGGCATGCCGCTATGTTGGCTGCAATTCAAAGATATGTGCCATCCCTGGTGTGTCTCTCTTAATCTTGAAATTTGGTCTCTTTAATTTCTCAGTGGATCCCAATCTCAGGCTATCAAAAATTTCATTTTCCTGGTAGATACCTTCAACTTATGGACCTGAAAGATTAGATCTCTTGAGGCAGCTTCAGAAAGTAAAAGAAATGGAAGATGAAGTGAACCCCAGTGAGAATGCTGAAGAAAAGCCCAAGTAAGAGCATCTTGTAGACCTTCAGAGACCCAGTTATTCGGGAGGTAATTTTAATTTTCATGTATCTATATGGTTTCTCATTTTGACAATAAATGTGCGTACAATAGCTCGTTCCACGTGTCTGGCACCCCAGGTAAGCACCAGTGGCTACAATCTTGAGGGGCAGAAATTGGAGTGCCTTGTTCTCGGTGGCTTGAAGGGTGCCCATCTCTCCTAAGCTCAGTCAGATACGTTATGTTAAGAAACTCTGCATTCTTCATTTGTTTGATTAATTCAAAAATAACTTTATTGTTCAACGGCTCCTCCTTTAGATGAGTGAGAGCCCTTTCTGGAGTCACATATATTTGACAATGTCCACCCTCATTCCATGCACCATCCCTGCAATTTCACATCATATGATGCTATTATTGGGCAATACTTCCGAACCAGCAAAATCTCACCATGTGTAACTGTAGCTAATCTCCTGATCCTAATGTACAAAAAGTTAAATAAAGTCTTTCTTATCGTTTCCCAATCCCTGTCTCAATTTTAAAAGTAACAGTGTAGACTGCAGAGGGACCTCATTACTCTCATAATGTTATCTTGCTAGAAAGTTCAAATAATTATGTAATGCAGCTTTAAAGCAGCACTTGCCTGTAGTGCACGGGTGAGTAACTGCGGAAGATGATTTGGCTCTGTTCTGGATTCAAATTTTGCATTGCCCAGTGCATCAATGTGTTCAAGCTTCTTCTGAATGCCTCTGTGACATCCATGGTCATGTTCATCGCCGTACCTTCCTGAAAATAATGGCCCCTGAAATTACAGGTATATAACACACATTAAGAAACAAATATACTCCTGACACAACTTCAAGGAGAGAGAGAGAGAGGAAAAAAAAAAAAAAAAAGAAAGAGCAATTGCTGAGGAAAAAAGAGAAGTGGGTACGATTTTATGGTTTTATCTGGATTCCACCAGTGTCCGGCACTGAAAAGAAGAAGATCTGCTCCGACCCATTTGGTGGAAAACCAATGTAGCTTGTCCACTCGAATGGCACCTCGTACCACTTCTGAGGCATTCTTGGGGGGACGATCTATGACTACTAAAAAGGGCGCCCTATAGTACTCGACCGTGAGGTTGTACTCTCCAAACCGCATCAAAAGAAAACCCTTGTGTTTGGTTATGGGACTTCCATTTACTTCATATATTGTAGATTGGTTTGAAACCCCTTGAGCAAGCATGCAGACGAAAGATTCCCATTGATTTCTTCCGATGGAGTCACCGGCAAATACTATTCTCCCGTTTCGGAAACGGTTTAGTAGGGCACTGGCATTAAATCTGCAAAAATAAGAATCGTAAAATACATTCGATCTTAGACTAGTGCTTCAAATAAGTAATGCAAGGGTTAATAATATGCACGTAAACCCCAGGACTTTATTTCCAATATTTTATTAATATATGTATATAAATAAAAGAAGAGAAGTTCATTTAAACAAAAAATAAAATAAAAGGGCGTTTGTCAACATGGCGTAAGAAAAGTCAAATGGATTATTTATAGCATGCATTAAAACAATTTACGTATAAATTTGGAAACTACACACACACACATGTATGTATATATATATATACTTTGGTTTCCGTAAACTATACCTTGGAAGATCGCATCCTTGTGGTATCCAGCGCCATTTTTGGTAGTTTGTTTCTGTCCTGCCGTTGTGATGACAGCGGAATCCGGGATCCAGAAATGGGCAGTTCTCGGTGTACTTCCGACGAGGGTAACTTTCGTCCCAAACCCATTTACCATAAGAGTAGTCGCAGACGTGGTCGACAGAGGTTTGAGAATTCTGTAGGAATTGGCCGAGAAAAGTAGGGTGAGATTGGAGGAACGGGTTGTTATTAACAGTAATAATGACGAATAGGAGAAGAAGAAATGGTAGTAGTAATAGTAATAGTAATACACGGGACGTTTCTCCGGTAATGAAGATTGGAATGTAGCAGAGTTTATGGCGTTTCTGTAGAGCCGTATTAGGAGGATTACTAGTCTGAGAGGTCTGAATATCCATGGGAAGAGAAACTGATCGTCTGGGGTTTTGAATAGTTCTTGGGATGAAACTGAACTCTGTGTAAGTTGGAGAATTTTATGGCTGCCATAATTTTTTTTTTTTTTTTTTAATTAATAAACTAATATTTTCTGACTTTTTAATGGTAGTCTTTATATTTTATTTTATTGTTTATTTTCCCTTTTCTGAGTGTAGTTTACTTTTTCATATCATTATTCCTTTTTCTAAAATCACGCATTCAAGCCTACCCGATAATAATTAAGAATAGAAAAGATATATATATATATATATATATATATATATATATATTAAACTAATCATTAATTAATAATTATTACTGTGATTTCGATTTTTTTTTAATTTTTAATTTTTAATTTTTTTTTTTTTTTAAATTACAAGATTTTTTCCTCTCTAATGTAAAACTCATAATTTTTAGAATCAATGGTTAAAGTTGTTACTACTGAAATAATAATTTTTCTTTATCTGTTTTAAATATGTTAATAAGGAAAAGAGAACATAATGTTTATTTTACAATTTTTTATTTAAATATTTAAAAGAGTTAATATCTTTAATAACTAACTGAACATAGTGAATTAAAAAGTTTGCCTTTTATATAATAATAATAAAAAAAAAGTAGTAATTTATGTAATGTTATATATATATATTTATTATTGAAAATAAAATAGAAAAAGAAAAAAAAATGAATATTTATTTTTATTGTAAGAAAGAAAATAATTAAACAAAGAATTTAAATCAAATGGTAAAGGATCCTTAATCTCTTGGCTTCAAAACCTGAAGTGTATGGTAGTTTACTCTTTATTTAAGAAAAAAATTAAAAATTTTGAAAAATTAACAAATTTGATTATTTTTAATATTCAATTAGACAATAAAGTTTCTTTAACACTAATATTTTGTCAATAATGTTCCTTTTTTACTAATTTTTTTTAATAAATTTGTAGCATTAAAACCTAAAGGACTTTATTAAAAAAAATTTAATAATAATAATAATAAACTTCATTAATCAATTTTCTAAAATATTTTCTTCGGGCTATATTTACATTTAGAATAATTCCTGTTTGAGCGAAGTATAGGTCTTGCTATTCAGTTCAAGAAATAAGTTATGATCTCAAGTTACACATCTGAGTGTGGTACCATACTTACAAATCTCACTTAAATTAAAAGAAGTCTCTTTTCTGGGAAATTGGTCAATTTAGTCTTCAATATTTTGATCATTAATGCAACTGATCATTTTATTTTTTATTTTTTATTTAGTAAGTTTCGAATGTATAATGGACATTTGATTCCTCCCTTCACATTGTTTAACTTAAGTAAATAATATATTTTGTAAATAGAGAAACCAAATATATTTATCTATTATACATTAGGAACCTAGTAATAAAAAAAGTATAAAAGGACCAAATAAAACCATAAACATTATCTATCAAATCCAAGACGTATGTGAGTTGGTAAGCTGCTCTCCTAACTTAAGTGAGGTCGTGGGATTAAAACTGCACTCACGTATCCCAACCGTTTAAAAACTTGGGGCTACCCGATTCGAGTAAAAATTAGTCTGAACGTGGACATAACTTAAAGATGTTGCCTATAGTTGGGACCTATTCAAGACACCTCGAAGAAAAAAAAAATCCACTAATTTTCTACATGTACAAATAGAGAGAATTATAACACTGAGGGCCCAAAATATTAAGCAGAATAATAGCCCATAATTGATTGACGGGTCATAACCTTGGGCTAGTTATCAAATTTCTTACAGTCCCATCTCTGACTTATTGATTTTCATCCAAAATTAAAGACCCGAAATGACCACATTTTCTACTAGCTCTCGAGGTACATTCGTGATGTTTAAGGCAAATTGGCACATTTAGTCCCCAAACTATTGACAATTGGTGGTTAAGATCCCTAAACTATTTTTTTGGTGAAATAGATCTCAAACTATTCAAATTGTGTGATTAAGGTCCTTTCATCCAAATTTTTAGTTAAATTACTGTTCATCCGTTTTAAAAAAAAGCCCCAAGGGCATTTTGGTCTTTTTACTTCAAAAATTAAAAAAAAAAAAAAAAAAAAGGGAAGAAACCGATATCTTTATCTTCTTCTTCTTCTTCTTCTGCATTGAATCGACCACAATTCTTCCAGGAAACAAACCCATAATTCTTTGAATCTGAAGCCATGAAAGTAGAAATCCCTTGAGACCTAACGCACAAAGATGACGATTATCAAAGGGGTCTCGCCGAAGACATGAAAAATACTCAGGGGAGGCGTCGTATTCGAAGAAACATAGACCATGGGCAGTGTTGTAGAGAGATAATAGAGAGGGTCCTAATACAGCTGCGAGTATCCACGAATCAGGTCGAGCCAGAATCCAGCAAAGGTCTTGAATTCCAAGTTTTGAACTTGAATTAGTTTCGAAAATGAGAATGGTGGATACATACATACTCACACACACACACACATATATATATATATATTCAAATTAGTTTTCTAATTTATCAGAAGCGCCGTTCTCAAACATTCTTTCTTTAGGAAGAAAGATTTTTCCTATGCGCTATTCAATTCAAACAGTGGTCTAAAGTATTTGTCTTTCTCTCTCATCTGGAGGTTATTGCCTCCCCGAGTGAATTCCATGTGTTCTGTTCTCCAAGTTGATGTGGTAAAAAACTTGTACCACACTTTTATCAGTAAAATAATAATGCTAACCTTGATTTCACCAATGTGATATCTTTCTTGATCAAGATGAAAGAAATGAGGGA
>JAXGGT010000094.1:1625104-1639280 GCA_035583425.1 Marsdenia floribunda | reverse complement strand
GGTATATCAGAGCTGTCCCATCAGACGTCGCCTTCAATTTCGTCGATGATGTCGGCGAGGCGGAGTTGAATGGAGGCGAGGTAGGCATCCTTGAAAGGGATAGATGGCCTACGCCTTTCACGTACATGAGTCAATATAAGTATCTCGCTCCGTTACCTATTCCTGGTATTTCGCTCATCTCAACAATTTAAAGGTAATGATTTTGGTCGAGATGCTACACTTGTCTTGTTCACAAGTCCACCAGAATTTAAAGCCCACCTAAATCATTCTTCTCCATCAATTGATAGAAAAACCAAATTGGAAGCAACAATAGATAGAATCGGCTGGTGTTCTTGGTAGCAATTGAGAGAGAGAGAGAGATGGTAAGGGGGAATAATGGTGGTATTGATCAAGAAACCAAAACAGGGGCCTTTTTTATGGCTACCCTGGTCATGTGGGCTGTGTCAGTTCTCTTCGAAATCTTCTTCAACAAACGCAGGGAGTTGTGGCCAATCATTGCAGGCTTCGTCTTCTACCAATCTGCAAACTGGGTTATCCGGAAACTCCTCTCTCGTGATCCTATGTTTGTTAACACATCGGTATCTCTACTGCACTCTTCCATTACTTCCACCACAGTGGTGGTTATCTTGGCCAACCAGTGGATGACCAACGGTGTGGCCAATTTATTCCAACAGAAGAAGAAGAAGAAAAAGAAGAAGAAGATGAAGATACCGGTTTCTTCCTTTTTTTTTTTTTTTTTTTTTTTTAATTTTTGAAGTGAAAAGACCAAAATGCCCTTAGGCCTTTTTTTTTTAAATGGATGAACAGTAATGTAACTGAAAAATTGGATGAAAAGACCTTAATCACACAATTTGAATAGTTTGGGGATCTATTTCACCGAAAAAATAGTTTGGGACCTTAACCATCAATTGCCAATAGTTTGGGGACTAAATGTGCCAATTTGCCTGATGTTTAATGGCTTCCTATGTTTGTTGAATTGCCTCAATGAGAGCAAAGAAGTCGCAGAGCAATTTGGAGCATTTCGTGCTGATTTTGTTCCTTTTACTGCAGAGTGAAGTGAGGTCGGGTTAGCCGTACTGGAGACTGAAGAATGGGCTTAAAGCCAAGGGTGGTTTGGAGGAAAGTTCGTGATTACGTTCGATATGATTTGAAAGAAATCGCTTTTCCGTCTTCTTTGCCTGATCCGCCTCATATCAAGAAGCGCCGGGAACTTACTTGGCATGAGCGTTTTCTTGTGAGTTGCTCACTACTATCAGTCTTTTACTGTTTCTTTGTATAAGTGAAGAACCACAAGTGTCTATACTTCTGATTCTAGTCAATTTGGTGGCTCTGTTTAGTTGGATGTCTTGTTGTTCTTGATTGAAAGCTGATGAGGTTTTGGCATGAATTGAGTCTTGAAGTGGCATGAGATATAGTTAAAACGAGAATTATGTTAGGTTTTTTTTTTTTTTTGTAGTAGTAGAATAATACTTTTAAAGCAGTCTCTCTTTGAAGCTAATAGAACTTTTCTTTCCCCTTCATATGTCCATACTTTTGATTTTAGTCAATTGGTGGCTTTATTTAGTTTTAATTTCCTTGTTGTTCTTGATTGACTTGTGGTATTTGTTATAGCTTTGTTATTGTTGGCTGATCGATTGTCAATTTTTAGTAATTCAATGAGTGTTCAAATAGAATAATACTGCTGAAGCAATCTCTTTGAAGCTAACAGAACTTTCCTTTCCTCATCAGCCCAAAATCAGAAAGGCAGAGAAATGATGGGAAACAGGCCTTTCTTTACTTTAAAAAACTGGAGGATAAAAGTAGTAGCAAGAAATTTATTATTATTATTTTAATTTTTATAATAATAGTAACAATAACATATGTTCTATTGTTGGGAATTGATTTCTCTGGTGTTGTACATGTTTGCCTACTAAAATTGGTGTAAGATATATATATATATATTAAGCAAAGAAACTATTTTCCGAAATTCTCAATTGACTAATTTCTAAAGAAAAATTAAACCGTTTTCTAATCTATTTCTGCAGTAGTTTTCACTTTCTAAATTGTTGTTAGGTGTTGAAGAAAGCATCCAGACTTTATGCTGCAAGCTGGGTAAGGGACATTGGTCCTGATCTCCGGCCCAATGACTACAAAAATGTGGAAGAGAATGATGCAGGAAATAATGTGAATAAAAAGGAGGAACCTTCTACACTGGAGGATCTTGGTTTGTTTCTTCTTTTTGGTTATTCAGACACCCGTGAGGGCAAATAAATTATTACCATAGACCTTAAAGGTCATAATGCTGCTATTCAAAGATTTTCTTAGCACATTCTGTTTTGTTTTATCTTCTGTAACCATTGTGCTATGGATAAAAGGATAAAAGAAAGTGCTGATGTAGGTTCCTTCCCATACCACTTTTAACAGTTCAAGATGGGTATTATTCCCCGTCCATGGTAATATGATATATTGACGCAAAGATTAAAGATAAGAATAGCTTGTTGGTGCTCTTAGTAGTTCCACTCGCTCTTTAAAGACTTCTATAATTTATGTGGTGATGGTGGCAGAGTATAATGAGTCAAAGATGTCGGAGGTTGAAAAGCAAGGGAATCGCATGCAAATGATATCCAATAGGAGTGCAAAATTTTAAGGAGTCTTAAACAAGATCTAGAAACCACTAACCGCATTCCTATTTTGGGATAATCATTAATTAATCATATCTTGGACAAGTTTAAGTGCTTTATATTCCTACGTGACAAAGAACTTGCAACAAATGAAAGTTTCAGTTTTTAACTCTATCAGGAAGCAGAGAAACAGGCATGCATTTTGAATTACACAGATACCATAAACCTGTAGCATGTACTACCAAGTATAGTTCTGTAGTGGGTTGTCTTTGGTTTGCACTTCTTATATGTTTCTTGCCATAAAACTGATTGCATGCTTAAACTTTAAAGATTGTCCTTGACTTTGGGTTTAAATTTCCATACTTTGAGATTCTATTTAATGATTAATAAGCTTTTTGGCCTTGGATGCCTATTGTTGGTTAGCCTTTCTTTGTTGCGTTTTGACTCTGATTTTTCGACATGAAGTGTTTGACACATTTTTTGCATCCACGACAGCTATTGCTGCAAGAGGTGGGATGGAAACGCTAAGACCAGCATTGCAGCGTGTTTACATGACAAGAGCCTCTGCTTATCGAGATGCACTCAAAAGTTTTATTGTAGGGTACCAAGAAGGTCTACGAGATGTTATGGGGCAGAAGAATTCTTTTGAATCTCCATCGGAGGAACATGATGCGGAGAAAACTAAAAAGTAACTGTAAGAGGCAATCTCAAGTTCCCTCACATATGTTTGGTTGACACAATTTTAATATTTTGATCATGCTTCTCTGTGATTCTTTCTTTTTTTTTTTTTTTTTCCTCGCTGATTTTTTTCTGCATCATTATGCAAATAAAAACAAGAATTCTGACCAACTGTTTTGTTGTCTTTCCTGAGCAAACTTCTCTCTGGAATTACTTTTCATTTCTTACTTTTATACCATTTCTTTGTTTCATCAGGAACCTTTAAAGTTGAATATATGTAGGACTTGCAACTAATCAATTTTAGTTGTATTATTCTTTTCGTGGTGGAAAATTGCAACAGTATCTTACTCTTTAATCCAATAGTGATGATTTTTTTCAATTCAAACATTTGTGGGGCTGTAACATTCTGTTTGTTTTGAATATTAAGTCAGCGAAAGGTAAAAAAAAAAAAAAGTTTAAGGAAGTTGACCCAAGAGAAAGGAAATTTTTAGATAGATTCCCCTCTCTTCCTTCTTTTTGTTTTCTTTTTAATTATTATTAGTTTTTAATCTTGTGAATCATAGAGAGCCTTGAAAAAAAGGATTGGAAGTGTTTGCATTACACTATTCTTATTGGCTGCTCTGTATGTTGGATATGTTTTGTTGACTTGCTGAACAGACATTGACATGACGTAAAGATAAAATTTATGCTCCAAAGGCAGTGGAGGAAGCACTTCTTCACAGGCTTCTTCTGACACCACAACTTCTGAGATTTGGAGATTCATAATATCTTGATTCATTAAAATTCTAGGTCCATACTTTCATGAATTATAAAGCTTGTGCAGCATGCGCTGAGGATTTTCTAGTACATTTCTTTTACTTCATTCTCTACTCTGCCAATAAGATTATTTCTTGTGTTTATCTAGTATAAAATTGAAAAATTCTTGACTAAATAATATTCTATTTTTAATTGGTTGAATTTATAACTATACTAATTCAATGGTAAATAAACACGCAGTGTGATGAAATATCAGTGTAGTAGAGAGTGGAATAGATAATGAAGATTCAAAGTGGTGTTGTGTGTTCTAGGTTCATTAACCGATTTCCCAGTTATGTATTTGGATATTGTAGAAAATCAGAAATTAGTTAGAAATACATTGGAGGACCAAGTTAGATTTTGAGTATAAGTTTTTCCTTTTTTTTTTTTCTTTTTTCTTTTTTTTAATATCTCCTGTTAATTTGGGATGTCTGAGGTAGATGGATTTTTAAACTGGGTTTCTTGACTTTACTTCTCCAAGTTGCTGGCATTCTAAAAATTTTAGCTGTTTTAGGAATCAGCAGACAGTTCTGTCATTTAGAATGGTTTCCGTAATGAATTGTCCCATGCATGTGCTGGTTGTGGGTTGGGGATTTCTAGTAAATAGTTTTTCACAGGGTTAAATTTGATTGCTAGGCCCAGGTACTTAAAGCACCTGGGTCTTCCTTTCAGCACGTGATTGATTTGCATCCTCCATCTTCTACAGAAGTATTTTTGCATTGCTTTTGATTACCATCAAAAGGCTTTGGGCTCATTGTGGGTTGAAAAGTAGTCATCTTGCACTTTGTATTACATGGACCACATTCTCCAATGGAGATTTAGCCTTTGTATTTCCTCTGTGATCATGTGATGATCTGATGCTGGAGATGTATGTTCTTGTTGAATTTTGTCAGTCCATAGTGATCATGCCAATCTGTGGGGAATTCTTTATTGATTGATTATGCTTCTGAGTTTCATTCAAATGTTGCTGGTGCTGAGATTTGCCCAATATCATATGAAATAATGGAAGGTGGTCCTTTTCTGTTCTGAGAATGAAAATCTAATGGTGTTGAGGTTGGCGTAGAACCTCTGAAGACAAACACTCAGAAAAAGATGAGCAGTCTGAAGTAAAAATATTCTCATGACTTGTAAAAGTTGTTATTGTGCTTTTGACATGAATGAAAGTGATCTCACTAAAGGAGTACCTGCAATGTTGTAATTTGTCACTACCTCTAAGCCAATGATAACTAATATCTGAGCCTTTGAGGACCCTCCACTTGCAGAAGGCACTACATGTTGGTCACTACCACCATGAATGTAATGTATATCTTTTGTTGTCCTAATATTTTTGGGTCCAGAAAATCACATGGCACACTGTATTTGACTTGTGCCAGAGGTAATGGTTCCTGACTTTGTATCATTTCCTTTTCTGTTGAAATAGTTAGCCCTTTAGCCTTTAGCCTTTAGCATGCTATTTGAAAAATTCAGGCTTGTTATATGGTTCTGATTGTTGTGAGAACTGCAAATATCTGGACAGCTTCCATCTTTGGTATGTATTAACCCACTGAGTTTTCTGTCTTTTAACTACTGAGGGATTGTATGAGGAAAAAAAGAAACAGGAGATATTGCAGGGCAATGATATACTACAAACAAGGGGATAAAATAGGTATTCATCAAAAAAAAAAAAAAAAAAAAGGAGAAAATGAGGAGAAAAAAAAAAAAAAAAAGAAAAGGAATTTGACATGTATGATCACATTCTACTGATTAGGGTTCTCATTTCTTTTAGGGGTACATGAGTTGGTTTTTGTCAGCAGATAAACTGAGCTCCGTCACTTATCCCCAGAAGGTTAAAAGGTAAAAAGGGGAAAAAACAACTCCATATGGGTTGACAGGCTCGTGGTATTTGACATTTGTTTCAGTTTTACATACTTGCCATGCTCTGTGTGATGGTGATAACTTTGGGAATTGGGATTGAGGCCATTCCCTTCCAAAGGTATTACGATTCCTTTAGAATTCTCAGATGATCCTTTTGGTCCCTTTCTTCTGGCATGGGGAGTTATGTAAGCAGTAGACATGTGGACTGAAGTTTCTGCATATGTTTTGCCCCCTTCCCATTTTCACCTTTGGTGACTTTTTGTTGCTGCACCATCAGAATCTGAACTGGATTAAATATGTCCAACAATTTTTTATGAATTGCCACCATTCATGCCATAAATAATGCTGATCTATTAACAATTCAGTTGGAAAATATAGGACCTAACTCATAATTGTTGCAGACTGATGATTGTTAGGCAGGGAAAAAAAAAAGAAGATCAAGATCTATCTCCAGTTTCTGTTTGCTGCAAGTGCCAACTGCCAATTGCCAACTGGACATGGTGTGTACAAAAGGGTCAGCAGATTCAGCCACTAGAGATACAGAGAGAGGATTCCGGTATGAAATAGATTAGATTTGAATAACATGTCAATGAAAGCATCACCTGGTACAGTAACAAATGCATGCATAAAAATAAATCCTTCTCTTTCTGTGGGTATAAAGATTTCGTGGCTGGTTCTTGACCGCACTTAGTTGAGCAGGAGAGACATGCTGCTGCTTATTTTGCTTCTTCTGCGGGCCCCCCTTTGGTATGTTGTTATTACTATGTATGGACCATTTTCTTTTCATCTGTCTCTCAAATATGTGATGATTACATTTCTATCAAGAACAGTAAAGTAACTAAATTGATCAAATGTTGATAAGGCTCCAAACACCAACCCCCCCCCCCCCCCCTCCCCCTATATGTTTGATTACTGTAATACTATCAGTAGTAAGATTTTGGGTCAATATCATATATCTCTTACAAAAGTTTTTCTTTATGACTACATTTTTTTTTTCTTTGCAATGTGCTCAATGTTGAAGTGAGATTTTTGTGCTTGTAATGTGATAGATAAGCAGACTTATGACCCTTAATGGTAATAAGTCGCTTTTAAAGTAAAAGGTTTGGGATTAAATACATATATATATATATATATATATATAATGGTGTACATAAAAGACAAGAAGAAAAGTTATGTAAAAATAGGAAAAATAAGTATAGGCGTAGAATATGCTAGAATGTAAGCCAATATTAGTATAGTTGAAGTAAAAATAATAAGGTTAGCATTGAACTATTGAAACTGCTGCAAAATGGATCCTGTGAATCCCAAGTACATCAATAATACATATATATATATATATATATTCCCACCCACCCACGCCAACTCACCCCTCCCCCCAGACTCTAAATTATCTCTTTTCCCATCTTCCTATTCCTTTTCTTACTTCTATAAATATATATATATATATATATATTTCAAGATCTTGAAAGCCCTATCAAAAATCTTGGAGCTGTATCTCTACAGTTGAAAGGGAAAAAAAAATAACACTTTGATACATTATGTATATATATATTTTCCAGATTCTTGATAGCAACGGCCCACATTCTTGAATGTTGATTACATCACCTTTCCATATCTTTGGGGCCCCATTTTCAAATACCGTCCATCACCCATTACCACCATCCACCTCCCTCCTGAAGTCTCTTTCAAAGTTCTCACCTCCCCACCCCCACCCATCTTCCTTTTCCTTCTCCCCTGGGCTCGGGAAGAAAGAATCCTGGAAACCTGGGATTTCCTTTTTTTTTTTTTTTTTGGTTATAATTTGCTATAGTTTTGTTGACATTCCAAGTGGCCCAATTGGTCAATCAATCCTGGGCTGTCATATCCACAGATCTCATCATCCCTGGTGATATCCCGTCTGGTTGACATCTCTTGAGAAATTGATATCCTGCTTTCAAAACCATTATATTATTATATTATTACTTGTCAAAACAAAAAAAAATGTAAAGAGTAAAAATATTATATATATATATATATATATATTTTAAATTATAAGATTTTTTCTACCCTATATAAAAGTTACTATACACAATTAATAATAATAAAACTATAATTTCCTAATTTAGTGAAAGATATATATATATATATAAAAGTGAACTAAAATACCTAAAAAAAAAAAAGATGCACAAACGTTTACGTCTCTATTATTGCACATATATATATATTCAAAACGTTGGTCAAGAAAATTCCTGAAACCATTCCAATTGAACAGTCCATTGAGAATATCTTCTTTTGTACATAAGTTTGAAGTCTTTATCATTTCCGGACATGTGTAACTTTTATTCCCAATCTCTTTTAGTATTTTTTTTTGTTTACTTAAATATCTCCATGTTATAATATTCGGTCAAAATAAAAATATTTTATTATATATATATATATATATATCAACTAATATAGAATTGATTTATATGGTTATTTGAATCTAATAGTCATTTTGACTCTAAAAAGTTCATATAAGAGTGTAACTATTCTAAAAAGTTTATTTCTATTAAGTAATAAAAGATAATTGAGAGATTTCAAAAATGAGAAAGTTTTGAGTTTAGTTCGGTTCAAAATGGTGGACAAAATGAGAATAAGGTAATAGTTCAATTAGTTATTCACTTACGTATTTCTATTTAATTGGTTAAACAAAAAGTTTTAAGTTTAATTTATATTAAATACAGTCTTATACCGACTATATTTTAACTATATATTTATATTATAATCTAAAAGTCTTTCTTAGCGGGAGCTGTCAAAGGAAATGGTAGACAAAATGACAACTTCCATTGGTGTGGGCGTTCTTGAAACTAATCCATCCATCCATCCATCCATCCAAGTCTACTCTAAGACTATATAATTAAAAAGTCTAAACAATAACAACTACTACTACTACTAAAAATATCTCACGAGGTTACCCAAAAGTAGTAATGGGCTATCTAGAAATTTTTGAGTGAGGAGGAGTTAGGACCACCACCACCACAAAAACCAAATCCCAAATCCCAAATCCCCAATCCCCAATCCCCAATCCACAGCTAGTTGAAGTGATAATTAAGGGTATTTAAAGACATGCCACAATTAGTAAGTCTAAAAAAATAAATGCATTCCCATCATGGCCGTCCAGGTTACCACCCTGTACAAATCCCATCTCATCTCATGCTATGAACCTGAGGATAATTGGGTGTACGTAGGTGTGGCGGTGGCCGGGCGGGGTTTGGTTTAGACTGTCTTTTGATGGGATATAGATATATAGATACATGTGTGTGTGTGTGTGTGTGTGTTGTAAGGACAAATGTTTTCACTAGATCAGCAAGTTAACCAAAACCCAAAAGTGCTCTTCTTCCTTCTTTTTTTTTTCCTTTGCATTTGCTCAAGTTTCTAGCTACCACAAATGAACATTACTTGTTCAACTAGACAACATTCTAGAGAGAGGATGACTATTCTTTCCTGACCATTTCTGGTTTAACTAATCCACTTGTTGTTAGGCACATCTCTCTCTCTCTCTCTCTCGCGCGCGCACACACACACACACACATATATATATATATATATGTTTAGGTTTCAGACTTTTCTAAGCTCTATCAACAAGAAAGAAAGAAAAAATAAAATAAAAAACATCATCTTTTCTAACACGAAGTCTCTCTGGGTACATGTCTCACCACGGGAAACATCAAAATCATTATAGGAAATTGGACTCCTCGTAGTCAGTTATTTTGCCCTCAAAACCCAACTCAAGCTATTATTATCATTTTCATGTTCTCTTTTCTTTTTTGTAGTTAATAGTAATTATGGAAAGTCATGGATTTGAATTAAGTTTAAAAAAAATAATAAAATTAAAAAGTAGTAAGTGGTGAGAAAAGTGGCGTACCATGTGAGGATGATGGAGTTTGTGGTTGGTGAAGTACTGATGATAATACTGGTATTGGGCTTGACTCTGGCTAGATCCCGACGAACCCTCCTCAGGTGTTGGCGGTTGATCAGAGTAGTCCTCCTCCTCTTCCGGCGCCTGTTGGCATTCCAGGTCCAGATTCACACCGAATAGCCTCAGTTTCTTGGAGGTTACATTGACACTTGGTGTGCTCGTCGTCGTCCGATTCTGCAAAACTGTCGCTGCTACTGCAATCATAACACGTGCGCTTATTATTATCATTATTATTATTATTAGTCTTGAATTGAATCATCCCACAAACACCACCACCAATGTTGTTGCTATTCAAGAAAACTTGTACTATATAATTTTATTTAGTATGTTTAGGATAAAAACAATGTGAGAAGAACGAAGTAAAAACTGTACCCTCCCAGAAAAATATACATATATGTATATACAGTTGATCAGAGACACACATGTGAGAAATGTAACAAAAAATTGCAATATATCGCTTGTTGTTCAGGTAGGTAATACATAGTACAGAAACAAACACAAAGCAACAATACTGACAAAGAGATTGGGGGAACAGCCGTATTTTGTTCTTCACAAAATGCCTTGTTAGAAAAACAAAAAACCCACAATTTTTTTCGTACTTCTTAAACAAAAAAAAAAAAAAAAACATGATCACATGTCCAGTTGGTACAATATAGTAGGGCAAAAAAAAAAAAAGAATTTACTACCCCCAAAAAGAGAAAGTAAGAGAAAGGGGAAAAAAAAGGGAGAATTTTTTGCTGTACATTATAACTATTATCATCATAGAGTGTCAAGGAAAAAAAATGCAAGTACAGTTGGTGGTAAAAGATTTATTTTAGTATAGCAGAAAAATATTCATCGGTGTTTTACATATATATATATATATATATATATATATGTAAATATGTATGTATGTATGTATTTAATGTGCTGCGCAGTGGAGAAGAAACAAAAAGAAGATAGGGTTTTTTCATTGTTTGGAACAGTAGTGGTGGAAAGAAAATGATACCTGCATGAAGACAGTCAGGTTGGTATGGGAGAGGGAGAGCAGGCCCATGACTATGAGGTTGTGGTGGATAAGGATGTCCAGAAAAGAACAGGCGGGTCCACCCACCACCACCACCACCACTACCACCGCCAGCCACCGTAGCTGTAGGTGCTGCTGGAGTTTGAGGTGTATCAGCTGGACCGGGGACGATGTTTCTCCTTCTCCATCCTATGAAAAGTCGGTCAGAGTCAAGTGGGTGTCTTTCGAACAAAACGATGTCGCCAGCGTCGAGCTTCTTCTCCTTGACGAAACGGCTCCAGCCTTTGGTCAATACGTAACTCTGGCTACTGTTCCAGTAGGAATAACGAAATCTCCAGGGCTTCCCTAACTCGTCCTCGAAGCTCAGTAGAAGACCCTTTTCTCCGGAATCACTACCACTAGTGCCATTGAGGGGGAAGTATTTTTCAGCGTGTTGTTTTGGGATCACCAGGCGGTTGAGCTTCCCAACGTCGCTGGGAGTCAATGGTTTCTCGAACAAAGGCTGTTTTTGTATTAATTCTTGCTCTTGATAATCAACAACTTCAGGTTCCTCTTTAACCATATTGTTGTCCCTCTCATCCATTATCTGCTCTTCAATTTCCTCGTCATCCTCGTTGTTGAGGTCGAACCCGAAAGCTGAATTTTGAGTGCAGGACATGGGATTATGGTGCTGCTGGTGGTGAGGATAGAGCAGATGGGAATTGGTCCAAAAGTTAGCGGTGGTGGCCTGAGGAATATCAATATTGTAAGTATTGTGCTTTGAAGATGGACTTTTCTTAGAGGGTTCCATCTTATGGTGGTGTTGGTGGTGCTGTTGTTGTTGTTGTGCCCACCAGAGTGCTTCTGGAAGGTCTGAAGAAGAGAAATGGTTTATGGACATCTGAAAGGAAGAAAAAAACCAAACCAGAGAGATAGAAAGAGAGAGAGAGAGAGAGAGAGGGAAGAGGAATAGATATGCTTTTCAGATTGAAATTTCTGATAATCTTTTTGCAGTGATGAGATGTAGAAACTGTGGGAAAGGAGTGTGTGTGTGTGTGAGAGAGAGAAAGAAGCGTGTTGTGATTACAGGTTTGATGTGGACACTGTGGGGAAACTGTTTGATGAATGTCCAAGAGAGAGAAAGAGAGGGATATATAAGAGAAGAAGTACGAGAGGTACTTTAAGGTTTTGCGTGATGAGAAAAATCAATCATTATATTCAGTGCAATTTATGGTGTCCTCTTTTTTTTTTTTTTTTTCTCCTCTCTTCCATCCTTCCTCATTTGATCCGTAAACAAATTAAATTGTTCGCGAACAAAATTTATTCGAGCTCATTTATACTCAATTAAAACTCGTTTATTTATTAAATAAATCAAATTCAAATATTTTACGGAGCTTAATTAATATTCGAGCAAATTTGAACAGTATTCGCAAATATAATCGAGCGTTTACTAACAAATTATAATATTTATATATTATTTAAATTATTATTTAATAAAAAATTTATAATAAGATTTTAACAAGATTTTTTAGTTTATTGAGTTGTTAAATACTTAAATTATATAAGTTCTTTATTATTTTAAAATTTCAAGTCTAATAAAAATTTGATTTTTCTTTTTTTATATTTAGATCTTTTATAATTTGTATAATTTTTTAAAACATAATTCAAGCTCAACCCGAGTTTAAACTCAAACTCAAACTCGAGCTCGAGTTAATTTGAAAGTTAAACGAGTTGGACGCGAACAATTTTTGAACTATACAAAACAAATAATTGAACAAACTCGAACAAAATTTTATGTTCCAAATAATATTAAACGATTGAACTCAAGCAGTGCTTGAAAATTAAACAAACCAAACTTAAACATTTAATGTTCAGTTTGACTCGACTCGATTACAACTCTATTCCTCATACTCGCATAGAAAGAGAAATAAACATACATTAGACAGACTAATAACTCTCCGTTGATTCAAGTGAAGGGAACTTAATTCTTAAATAAATAGAATTTAGTTTAAGTAAATTGATAAAATGTTCTTTTAACTTAATTCATGTCAGTAGTTCGAACGAACCTGTAGTCATGTATATAGTCATTTAAAAATTTGAGGCAAGAACTTATTTTTCTAAAAGAACCAACCGAACTCGAACAAGAATTAGTCGGAATGTAAATATAACTTAATGGTGTCATCGTAATTAAGATTCATTCAAAATATAGACATAATTTAAAAATATTATCTGTAATTAAAACTCATTCAGAACGCCTAATGCATAGAGAAAGAGAGAGAAGTGAAAAATGGGGGGGGGGGGAATAGTGGAAATGGGGAGAACAATGTATGTATGTTGGATGAATCTTGAGAAAGATTCAAGATTCAGGGTGCCCGAGTTGGTGGAACAGGGTGCCTGGCGACCGCAAGGTCCCTGGTTCGAATCTTGCCAACGCCTTCTCGGTCGAGTCTGTCACACAGAATTTGCTCAGTGTAATTTATCTGGCTGGCTTGATTTGCAGGCTATTGCGCACGGCTCGGGGGAAGAGATTCTACAGCTGAATAATTATGTGTTAAGTAGAAACACAACCCATGTTACTATGTTGGCTAACAGATCAATTGGTGGGGGCTAATCTGACACACACTACTCATCCAACGGCTGCCACTCTCCACTCTCCCATGTTTTTCTTTTTCTTTTCTTTTGGGCTTCATCCCAACCCAACCAAACTAAACCAAAAACTTTCTACTACTGTTGTTACTCGTTACTATTTTACTACTACTTTCTTTGGTTGCTCATTTTTGTTTGTTCCTATCCTTCCTTCACCCCCCTTCCCTTCTCTCTCTCTCTCTCTCTCTCTCTCTCTCACACACACACACACTTATTTTTTTATATATAAAACACAATATACTTATTAATTAATACAAAAGAAACTTATAATAAAACTCCAAAATATAGGCGAGTTAGTAAGGTACTCTCCTAATTTAAATGAAGTCGCAAAATTGAAATCGCACTCATGTAGGTGCCGCCCATAATTAGGATACATTCAGAACATCTCGTGAAAAGTTTTATTATTTCAAATCTTAGAATGGTTATCTTTATTTATTTCTACTCACAAATATTTCGTGTAATAATACTCAAGTGTAATATTTTTAAAAATTTAATATATGTTTTTTTTGAAATTTTATTTTATTTTATTTTTACTTTCAAACACAAATTTTGAATTGTGCTTTAACATGTAAATAATAAATTATATATATATATATATATATAAATTATGAATTGATAGCGTTCAACAACCAATCAAATCAGTATTTGTAATTAGTTTGTATAATTTTGACTTGCAAATTC
>JAXGGT010000094.1:1593926-1607749 GCA_035583425.1 Marsdenia floribunda | reverse complement strand
AACAAACGAGCTTTAATCAAACATAAACGAGCTCGATCGAGTTTTGTTCACAAACGTTTGGCTCATTTACAGCTCTATTTGTACATGACTTTTTTAGTAAATATTTTAGTAATTAGGATATTTTTTTTTAAAAGATTTAATTTTTTAATAATTAAAAAGTTATAAATCAATATAATTTTTTTAAAAAAAAAAAAATTAAATATTAAGATTGTTTTCCCTCCCTCCCCTCTCCTTCTTTCTGCATTGCTGTCGCCGCGCTGCCATCTCTTCTTCTTCTTCCTTCTATAGTTCCTTCTTCACTTTCTCTCCCCCTTCTTCTTTTTCTACTTCTTTTTGCATTGCCGCCGACACCATCCCTTCTTCTCTTCTTCTTCCTTTTGTCCTTCCACTAGCCCAACAACCTAAACCTTGTGACCAAGAGTAAGATCTTCATAGTTGTGGCGTCTACGGGTAATTATAATTTCACAAGAAAATTGTGATTTTATCTTCTGAACTTTCTCCTCATTGAGATCCTCACTTTTTAGGCATTTTAGAAACCAGATTTAAAGTAAGAATTTTTATTATTAACAACAGTGCAATTAAAATTTGAAACCAACTCTTCAAATTGCGGAATAAACATAACATATATGCTTGTGTTTTTGAGAGTGGGAAATAGTCATAGGGATTAACCCATGTATGATATCCATGTTTTTGGAAGTTGACAGAAACAATGTTGACCATAGAGGCTATGGTGGTTGTGACGGGAGAAGATCTGCAACTGGTAGAGCGGCAGGAAGAAGAAGAAGACGAAAAAGAAAGAGGCAATGACGGTGAGGAAAGAAGAAGAAGAAGGGAGAGACATAAAAAAAATAATAATAAATAAAAAAATGAAAAACCTAATGACCAACAATGCTTTGATTATTAAAATTAGATGGTTTAAAAATTTTAAAAATATTATAATTACTAAAATACTCATAAAAAAGTCATGTGCAATTCATATAACTAATATAAGTTGATAATTAATTTTTTTTTTTTTTGGGGGGTAGAATGACAAAATTAAAACATTTAAAATTCGTATGCAAAACTTAAATTTTTGAAAAGTTAATTTATCCTATTATCTAAAATTTTCTTAAAATTAAAACACATGTTTGCTTAATTAATTCTAAAAACTAATTCCTTTCATTTTTGTTAAATTAATATTTTTAATTTTTTTTTAAAAGTAAAAACTATAATGACATTTAAAACTATAAAATATTTTTCTTATCAATTAAAAAAGTATTTTAATAATTTTTATTTAAAAATATTATAAATATTGATTTAAAATAAATAAATTATACTAATTTTGATATAATACTAACATATGTTTTAATTTTATTAGTGTCTAAAATAATTTATTAAAAAATATTTTTTAAAATTTGGTATCAACATTAGATATTTAATTTTTAAAAGAAAATATTAAATTGAGTAATAGTTAAACCCTACAAATTAGAAGAATAATTTCTAATATTAGAGGGCTTAGAAAAAAAGAAAGAAAATAAAGAATAGATTAAAAAAATAGAACAAAACGAAAAAATGAAAATCTTATGACTCGATTAAAAAAAAATAATAATGGATGATAGTTTTAAAATCTAGATCTTTCTACAGTTATTTGTTAGATCTTTTCTAAATTTTAATTCTATATATAATCAGACGATATTATCAATTTCAGTAAGCATTCATTCAATTACTCTGAGCAGTTATTCTTTTTGTTCTGCAATTGTCCTATCACTACCAGTTTCTTCAAAAGATGATTCTGTTCCGTTCAATTCCGTTCTGCTCCTCCATTCCATTCTATTATTCATTCAAGCAGTTCGCAGGCGAAACGATGTATCGTTCCCCGGCGAAACAGCTGTTACCAAGCCTACGTACATTTTCAAAATCCTCAAATGAGAAGCTGGACGGCCAAGTCATAGAATTGATTGTTAAGATTCTCGGGAGGGAGTCCCAGCGCTTGACTACGTCAAGCCTGTTTGATTTGATTCCTCTGGACGTTCGATATAGTACTATACTTCTTCATGTATATTCTCGTGATGGAAAATATGAGAAGGCAATAACATTTTTTGAATATATGAAGCAGATTGGGTTATCTCGAACTTTAGTTACTTACAAAGTAATGCTGGATGTTTATCGTAAAAGTGGGCGATCTTGGAATGATATTTTGATCCTTCTCGATGAGATGAGGAGTGAAGGGCTTGAATTTGATGATTTTGCTTGCAGCACAGTTATATCTGCATGCGGGAGGGAGGGGTTGCTGGAGGAAGCAAAGGTATTTTTTGATGGCTTAAAGTCACAGGGCTTCATTTTTGGAACTGCAACTTATAACTCTCTTCTACAAATTTTTGGGAAGGCAGGAATGTACTCAGAAGCTTTAAAAGTTCTGGAAGAAATGGAGAAAAATAAATGCCCTCTTGACTCAGTAACATTGAATGAGCTTGTGGCAGCATATGTCAGGGCGGGATTCCTTGATGAAGTGGCTACACTAATAGGCACTATGACACAAGATGGTATAATGCCAAATGCTGTTACTTATACTACGGTTATAGATGCCTACGGCAAAGCTGGGAGGGAGGAAAAGGCTTTGAGTTGGTTCAAACATATGAAGAGAGCTGGTTGTGTGCCGAACGTGTGTACATATAATGCTATCCTTGGGATGCTTGGGAAGAAGTCACGACTAGAAGAGATGATGGAAATTGTTTGTGAGATGAAACTAAATGGATGTGCCCCAAACCGTGTTACTTGGTACGCGATGCTTGACATGTGTGGCAACAAAGGAATGCACAAACATGTGAATCGCATTTTTCAAGAGATGAAGAGTTGTGGTTTTGAGCCGGATAGAGGTACATTTAATACTCTGATAAGTGCCTATGGTAGGTGTGGTGCAGGAGTCATTGCTGCAGTGATATATGATGAGATTACAAAAGCAGTTTATCTTCCGCGTATTGAAATTTACTATAGGCAACTGTCTCAGTGCCATTACTGAATGCATACAAGTGACTCTTATTGTAAACTGCCAGAGTTGGATAAACCCTAGATGAGATGCATGCCTTCCCTCTGGCACCAAAACTCTCTATAACTGAATTATCAATCTGCAAACACAGAAGAAAAGATGGCCGTTTCAGTTTCTGATGAAAGAACCATCTGGGACACAAGAGGAATGAGACTTTCAGATAAAGATTGAATGTTACCAAGCTCCTGTGGGAAATCTGCTTATCTTTCAGCTCAACGTCTACAAATCCTGCAAGCGAAGGTTTGTACAAGTTGGGTTTCAAAGAAGACCTGAGATGAAGGAGAAGATGGTTGAGTTAGAAATATTAGAAAGAGAGGAGAATGATGGCTGAATGTCATGATTTTTTTTTAGTGATTATATTGGAAAAAGAACAGACTTTGTGGCATCAGAGCACATAAGAACTTTGTGTTTTTGTGCAGCTTTAAATACTCTGAAGAAGATAGGAGTGTACTCTTCCAAGTTTGTGTGAGGCATGCGTTGCCAGACCAAATGGACTGAGACCTCCTTGAACAAATGAGCCTCTTACAGAGCAGACATCCTGGGCTTTATGCTGAATCCAGCTTGGATCAAATGGCTCTGCCTTCTCCAAGCTAGAATGATCTTTAATCATTATTACTTACAAATATTGCTGTTTTTGTATATCATTCAGCTATCTACATTTGAAATCGCTGAACTGTCATTACAAACCTGAGCTGCTGTGATTCCTTTAACTTCAATTCTGTCACCTTTCTTTAACACTTGATTGACTAGATGAGCTTTGTTCCCTCTCAAGGTCTCTAATTCTTCAATTGGCCATTGTAGCAATTGCTTACCTTGGGGGTGAAGCCAAACTCTACGAGGGATCAACTGCAAAAATGCAAGAGCAGATAGATGAAGGTTTAAACTTCTAGACATCATATCAAATTACACTTAATACTGAAATCAAAGTTAAGTGAGTGCTTGAATTCCAGCTCATCCCTTCTTGATATCATCTTGTGCTGTATTAGACTCATTGTACCATGCCCAGTAAATCCTCCTCTGCTTGCTGAGATCATAAGTTTGAGCATTGAAGTTTAATCTTCAACACCGTTCTTGTCAGCTGCACTTTGTTTCTTTCTTTCTGTAGATTAAGGGTCTTTTTATTTTTTTACCATACATCTCAATCACATTGAAGAACTGAGTTACTTCATCTATTGAGCAATTCAGTTTTCTTGATATCTGATGCAATTGGACAAAATTTTTCAAAATTTGAGAATTCTTGATATGAAGCCATCTATGATTATGTGGCTGCGTGATTGTTTCCTAGCTTCCCTACTCTTAGAGGGGATCTGTAACACGTGTATCTTGAGTTACCTATTTTGCAATTCAAAATTTTCAAATCGGTAGTAATTCTGACCTATATACTAGCTTATTTACCGCCTTCTCCATATATTATGCCGATAGTTAGGGTATGCTAGTGGTGAAGAATCTGCGGACAACAAAGTATGCTTGTTATTCGGGAAGTTTCTGTATTCGTTCCTCGACACTAGTCTTGCTTGTATGTTTTTTTTTTTGGTGGGCCGGGAAAATATGTGGGCTAGAATAATTTTACTTTAGCGATACTCCATTTTTTTTAAAAAATTTTTTTAAATATTATGCAAAGTTAAAAGTTAATATTTATAGTCCGCATTATGTAAAAGTCATAATAAGACTTTTTATTAAGCAAGAGTTAGATTTAGAAGTACAATTCAAATAGAATTTAAATTAGTTGAAATAGTCATCTTAAAATTCGGTAAGATTTCTTTTGTGAAATTAGTATCCTTGTATGTTGGGTGTACTATTTTAGTTAGTTAAGACATACGCATACAAAAGAGTTTTTATGCCTCACTTAATGAGGATTAATTACCCCTTTGTGATTATCCATGATAATCTAAATAATCCAGTGCTCTGTGAACGTGACTTTAGAATGTGTGCTTTTGGGCAACTCCCAATGTTAAGCAAGTACATTCAAGTGAGTCATGGATTATCGGACTAGAAATCTAAGGATGATAGACGTCTTTGAGATGGATTATCTTGTCTCATTGATGGGTGTTACATAGAGAGGTATTTCAGTCATTTCACATGTAGGTCGGAGACTATGCTTTAGTGATATTATTCTTGGGGTTAATATTTCTATACAGTGATAAATGAGAATATTTAACATGATAGAATACAGCTATTCGATAGCAAGGGTATTTTGGTCATTTTAGAAGTCATGAATAATATGTCTTTTGGTCCCCGGAGTAGCTCAAGTTACATTGGTGTTGTTTAAACATAATCTGGGCTTATTGGATAATTGATTGGAAGAGAAATTAAATTTATTCTAAGAGATTATTTAATTAATTATTTGGGTTGGAATTAAATTAATTAATTGGGCTGATATATGTTGATATCTACTAAGAGTTCAATTAGAATTAATTAATTAGTCTTGGGTATCTTATAAGACTAAAAAAAAACTATTAATTAATTAAGAGGTTTGGTCCAATCTTGGACAGATTTTTTTAGCACAAAATCTAGCACTTTTAGAACTAGAAAATTTTGGTCATTAGGACTTTGTCAAGTCCTTGGCCGGTCGAAATTGTTGAGGTAGTATCCAACTAGATTTCGATTTTCTTTTTAGATAAGATAGCTGATTTTTTTGTTTCCTATTCCTACGGGAAGACTATACCTAAAAGCAATTATCTTAAAAGGAATTAAACCCTAGAAAAGCTCCAATTAATTGTGCCGCCTCTCTCCCTCCTCTTTTGGTCCAATCTCTCTTCCTCTCTAGCAGAATTTTAATCCACTAAATGCTCTCATCAAGCTAAGGTTTAGAACAAAGAAGAGTAATACTTGGCTAAAAGGAAGAAGCTTAAAGCTTTATTCCTAGTATGGCAGTAGTACTTTTTTAGACAATCAGACAGCCAATTCTTAGCCAATTCTTCTCCAATCAGGTTGAAAATCTTACAGTAGTTAGAGGAGACGTATATCTTCAATCTAAATGGTGGAGATCAATTGGCTCTGATACAAATTGAAGGATTGAAAAAACATTAATGTAACAATGCAGCGGGAAAAAATTAGTTTTTACGAGCCACATCTAGAAGAAAGTACTTACTTTAATATTTTTCGATCCTTCAATAGGTTCATAGTCGCTCACAATCTCACTATCAGATGATTCGTCTAATTCCTCAGACACACTTGCTTCATCCCATTCAGACGATTCCTCACTACCACTCGTCATCATAATACCAAAAAGTGCAAGTATATAAATTGAAATACTTGGAAAGTAGTAGACGAACCTGTATTAGAAGAAGACATAAGGTCAACAATCTTACAGACAAACACTAGAAGAAAGAATCTCCAATGTGATTCACACACACAGCAAGTGAAAATAGACGATCATCAAGCTAGACGATGACTATATTCATATATACAATGATCAGATGATAAAAACTGCAACTTGACACATAATATGAAATGCTGTTAATTTTTACTTACAAGTTCTCAATATGGTCACCGGATACAGTTTTCTTCTCGCCGGAATGTGGCACATTTCATGTCGCAACAACAATGCAACAAATAAAGAAAAATGAAGATGTCCTTCAATAGCTGCCTCTTTTTGCGCAACATTTCATTTAAGAGGTTTTATTTTCAAATCCATTTACCTCTAATGATACATCATTAGAGGCTTTATCTACAACCTTTCATGCCCACATATAACAATTCTTTGCCCTATCATCGCCTTCTTTATTTTATGGTAATATTCCTTATCTTATTCTTGAAGGGCGTTATGGTAATATTCATTACCTTTTTTTTTTTTAAAGGGCATCATGATAATATTCATTATCATATTTCTATTTTTGATGGGCATTATGGTAATATCCATTATTAGTTCCCTAATCCTATAGTAATAAGGACACGTAATCTCACATCAAAACTTCATACAATTATTGCTCTTCCTTGACTCTATAAATATATTAAAGATGTCTTTGACTAGGTAAGTAAACTTTTAACCTTTTATTGGACTTTAACAGCTTTATTGGGTTTTGACCTATTCTGACTTAAGCATCGGAGGAGTCATATTTGTGAAAAGACCGATCTATTCCTAATTTAGGTTAGGCTCCACATTAGAGTGCATTAACTCACTGTACCAAGAAAATTGTGCAAGAGAAAGGTCACAGCAAAAAAGGGGGGAAAAAAAAAAAAAGGCAGCTGTAAAAGTAGTGGTGAATGAATAAGACGATTTGTGCTGGTTGCTGTAATTAAAAATGGGTATTAAAACATCTATTTCAGGGAATAATTAATCTCCATTAGTTTTGTTTGGTCGTTCCATAACACAGTAGTAATAACAACGTTGTTGTCGTCTGGCATGCTGGCATCAAATAATATTTTGCCATTTTCGATCCAATAAATGAATAATTGGTGCAGAAATGAATAAGATTTTATTCCGGGAACAGAACAAAGATGGAATACATTATGTAATAAATAACGTTACAAACGAAAGATCCAAACTGTTAAAATCCCAAGTTACACTCAAGTATTCAAAACAAAAGAGTTCAAACTGTTAAAATCCCAAAAGTACAAGTGAGTCGGTAAGATTCTTTCTAACTTAAGAGAGGTTACGAGTTCGGTAAAGTGCTCTCTAATTTAACTGAAATTACAGGTTCTAAATCGCACTCATTTATGTAGTTGTTTAAAAAACTTAGAGCCAAAACTTCTCTCTGAAAAGATATCTTATCCAACTCAAGTAGAAATTAATTTAAATATCACTCTAACGTATGCAGTTGTTTAAAAATTTAAAATCAGAATTTACCTCTAAAAAGAGTATTCTAGAATTTATCTAGCACAAGTGAAAATTAATCTAAATATAGACAAATGGTTTGTCCAACTAAACAAGTCATCGAATTCGAACATTATTCATAAAGGAATGAGTATTAAAAAAGATCATTACCTCAAAAAGATGGTATTTATTACATTTATATTGATGTAACATACGCTATAATGGAAGATCCTGACCAGCTGAAAAGCGCAAGTATATATATATATACATATACACACATTAATACTATTAGAACTTCAAAAGAAAAGTGATAAAAGAACAATGCTTCTTCTCAAGCAGCCAAATCTGACAAGCATTTACTTCATAGCAATAACTTATAAATATATGGTAGTAGGATTCTATATATGTGTGTATATATATATATCTTAGAGAAAGGCAAAATAAACATCAGCTGAAAAACCAACACCGTGAAATTTGTAATAGAAAACAAGTAGCAAATCAACTCTGTTACCAGTAAGAAAAGTTTTTTTTTTTTTTTTTTTATACAACAGTGACCCAAATTTCTACAAAACTATACCAAACTCCCCCAGAGGGATGCCAAGGAGCTGCTACCAAGAACCTCTGAAAGTGTTTAATCAACAAGATGTTAATCCTTTCACTGCTCAAAATGTTTTCTCCAGTCCAACTACTCCATTGTTCTACCCTCTCCTTGGCCATGATTTCATGAACATTTCGATGGAGAATTCACCATTTCGATCTTCGTAGTGTGTGCCCTTCTCCCAACCTTGACTTTGAGCTGCCACTTCCGTGAACAACTGCAGATCTTTCCTGAACCATGCTGCAAGGATCTCGTGATGGCCATGGCTGCTCCCATTGCCGAGTTGGACTCATGAAGTCTCTCACCGATCCTGTCCTAGAACTAGACATTAAGTGGTCCCTAAGACCCTTCATAGCTTTATTACGATGAGCTTCATCTGCAGAACTTTTTCTTTGAGCTTGTTTCTCCATTTCACTGATCCTCTCACAATCTAGACCCTCAGCTGCATTCTGGAGACTTCTGGCTTGAATTCCCCATTCAACTCCTTCAGAAATGCTCCTCTGGAGGGAGCTGCTTTTCCTAGGCATTTGCCCAGTACTAGAGTTCCTCCCCTTTATTTCATCATCAACAGAAATTTTCCTTGATTCACGACCGAGATTGGAGGCATGAGCCCACTTGTAGCTCCTACTATTACCGTTGTTCAAGTTCAACTCTATAGAATGAAGCTCACTCTCTGTCGAGTCTTCTTCCTCATCCAGATCCTCCACTTCTCCATGGTCTTCTTTTTCATGGCTTTGATGGGTAATGAACTGGGATTTACTTAAGCATGGTGATATATCTTCATCCGTGACAAGATTATGAGAACCACTTCTTTTTCCTTTACCTCTCTTTCTTCCAAGGAATGCTTCAAGTTGTTTCCGTAGCTTGTCTACAGCAGTGTTCTTCTCCTCAAATTGATGTTTCGCTTCTGAGAGTTTCATCTGGACTCTCTCTTCACGCAGCATGTCAGCTAAATGGAGCATTTCTCTTTCCTTTTCAACCTCCTCGCGAACCTTTTCTGCATCCCTCTTTAGTTCTTCCACCACAGCTTTATCTTCACCGACATCCCTGGCTAATTCTTCACACACTTGCTCAACAATTTCTCTTGCTCTTTTTTCACTTTCGAGTTCTTTCACTGCCTTCATGAATGATGTCTTCGTTTCTGCCAGTTCTTTTCCAAGTTTCTTATTTAAGCTCTCAAATCGACGCCTTAGCTTCCTCTCCACTTCAAGTTCACCAGCAATAGTATCAATTGCAGCCTCAACAGCTTGCCGCTCTTTATTTTTCCATGCAGCCTTCTCTTCAGCAAAGCATTTCATCAGATAGCTGATTTCATTTTGATCTGAACGTTGTTCTTGGATTAGCTGATTAACCTGCAACCGAGCCCTCTCAAGCTCAGCATGTAAAGCAGAGACAAGTGGCATGCTAGATGAAGGTTGATCAGCACTGGCCCACACACGATTGAGGATTTTCAGAAGCTCTTTGGACGTTGTCAGGGCATTGCTGACATCCTTCAGACGGTTTCTTACACCAGCCACTGATCCAGTTGGTGTTTGCACCCTTGATCTAGTCTCAATCTGCAAGATAGAAGTTCACTTCTCTAATTATAGGCCAATGTAAAAGATAGATATAATAAGCATTATGAGTGTGATTTTCCTTTATTTTCTAATTGAATCTTTAAAATAATACAGAGAAAGAAGGATATTGTCTGCAGATAAAAGAAAAAAGAGAAAAAATTCAGGTAAATCCAAAGCTAATAGTACAGTGTAGTCGAGGCAGACATTGACTGGACTGTATTGCCTGTAAACTGGAAAAGAATAGAATTGGCTTTAACCTCCATTAAGCTCGCACTGCTTATTGAATCAAAACCCCTGGCATTGTGATCTGTTGGGTTATGTCTCTGTGAAGTTGATGATGACTTCCTCTGATAACTAGCTGTCGCTGATCGATCCATCCTCTGTACAATCAACAAAACATGTCTTGGTTGGAACAGTACACACGATAACAGAACAATCCACATAAGTGACGATTGACTTATCTTGTTTTGCAATGTAGAAAAAGCACATTTATCAAAACCTCCGGTTCCATACAAGAACATACAAGATCCTGAGTAACTAAGCATGACCTAAATTACACCATAAGTAAATTTCTAACCAATTCTTTTTGGATGCAAGCTTTACCACTTTATTTCTGAACCTAACAGCAATTTTTTTCCTTTTCGGTATGTAGAGAAGAATAGGTGCCAGAAGCACCATCTACCATTCATAGTGGTGAAAGTTCACATACTGAAAAATCTAGGTTCACCAGCAAAACTAAGACCACCACCACCACCACCCTCCCCCTCCCCCTCCCCCAAACTAAACCAAGTAAATTTGTTGTATATTATCTTTCATATTTCTCCTTTGATCAGCATGATCTGCTCAAACTGTAAAATTTACTAAATCCCAATCCTAGAAATCACATAATCAGAATAAGAATTATGGACTGGGAAAACTCTGCATTCCAACTACCAGTCTACCAAAGAAATTACACTTAAGGACACAAAACAATAATAATAGTAAATGATGCCGAAGCTTACATTTCCTCGCCAACAGTCTAGCCTATTTCACAATTAATGACACTGAACATTGTCCCCAGAAGCGCATCAGATTTTAAAACAAATAGAGAAGGAATAGAATCAAAAAATATCAGTTAATCGTGATTGGATATAACAGGTTAAACATTCTCAATCCAAAATTCTTCTGCCATTTATGTTAGCTTCTACATAAAATCAAGGAACTGAGGCATAACTTCCCAAGCAGTCTACCTTACAACCAGCACATCATTTAAGATCAAAACTTACTTTAGAGCCACCTATAGAACTCAAAACGGAACATTGACAAAAAAAAAAAAAAAAAGAAGCTTAACAAAAAGAATCCACCAGAATTAAGGATGCAAAAGAAAATTTCAGAATGATGATAAACATACCTCAGATATAGGGCTATGAGAAGGATCAGATAAATGGGATGGAACTGAAGACCGTGATTTTTCTTTCTTCAACAACAACTGATTCTTATTCTTTTTCCTATCGCCTAAATTCTCACTCATTGTAGGTGTTGGAATCTCGTTCATTTCCCACAGAGTAGCTGCAAGCCTTCGAGCAGACACTGGTCCGGACCTCCCACCACCATTACTCTTCTGGGAGTACCTAGGGGAATCAACGGCGCTTCTCAAAGGCGTCATTTTCCAAGTAGGCACTGGCGTGCAGGATCTGGAACCTCCTAGCCCGATACCACCTCTGGCCTTCTTACCAACCAAAATTGTTCGCTTGAATCGGTAATTGTGTACTTTAGATGACGAGGAGGATGATGTTGAGCAACCCCTTTTGCGGATCTTGGGTATAAGACCCTCCATTTCAGCCATCGCCCGATTCTGCTGCCTGGAGGACATATTGTACTGCTCGTTTTAAACTTGACGATCAAACTGTTGCTTCTTGAAATTTCCCACTTTTAATTCTCTTCCTTGATCTGTAATTCACATGGAAAGCTACTCACTTTACGATTACAAATATGGCAATGAAGCAAAACAGGAAAATCTATGTAAAAAGTTTTTCTTTAAGAAAATAATAATAATAATAATAATAATAATATAATTGCGGCATTCAAAGGATCATACAAATTCTTCAATGAAATGCTGTGCCAATACCATCAACATATTATTCCCTGATCAATTCTTCCACACACACACACACACACAAAAAAGGAGAAAACTCTCAAGTCCCACTACTGATCTGCGAAAAAAGAAAAATGTATGTACTAAAATGGAGGGGAAAAGTATGTGGGCACTGGGAAATGGGGTTGAGGGAATCCGTTGAAGCTTGAATTTTTTTTTTTTTTTTCACCTTTATAGAACTAGATTTCTGGGGAACAGCATGAGAGGTTTTGATTTGATTTTCAAATGTGCAGAGCAAAGAGAGAAGGGGAAAAAATAAAAAAAAAAGAAGCTTTCGAAAGCAAACCAGAAAGAGAAAAGAAAATCTATGAACAGTAGTGATTTTGATTTTGATTCCAAAAAAGACTTGAAAGTTTGAAGGAGTGGGAAAAAAAAAAAGGGCCAAAATTTGGGGTGGGGTTTAGCAGAAGTAGGGAAGCCAGATTGCAGTTGTACTACCACTACTACTACGACTACACTTTTACAGAAGCAAGGAGATACGCATTTTGGGTCCAAATGATGAGATGTTTCTGCTGATGATGATGGAGGAGAAGAAGGGATTCAAGAACAGGGAGCAGAAAAGGGGTAAAAGCGAGCTCATTTTTCTTGCATGTGAGCTTAGTACCGTGGCACCAAATCATTGGCCAGCATTAGGAATGTCTTTATTATATTTTATTTCTCTTTCTTTTTCCATACCTTTTATTATTATTATTATTATTGATAAATCACTAATTTTATGTTTTGATTTGTTATAGTCCATTATATTTATTTTTGTTCAAAGTAGTCCTTTAAGTTTATGTTTTGATCTGTTATGGTTCCTCATATTTATTTTTGTCCAAAATAGTCCCTTAAAAATTTTTAAATTGATTAAAGTAGTCCTTTGACCGTTAACATCTAAATATTTCGATAACTCTCTTTACGCGTGACATTCTAAACTCTCGTTAATTTTGAACAAAAGTACAAGAATACCCCTCTAAAAAAGACACGAACAAGGAAAATTAACGAAATATTTGGATGTTAATGGTTAAAGGACCACTTTGATTAATTCTAAAATTCTTAAGGGACTACTTTGGACAAAAATAAATATGAGAGACTATAACAAATTAAAACATAAACTTAAAGCACTAAATTGACTATTTATCCTATTATTATTATTTTAAACAAATAAATAATTTCCTTTTATAGGTTTTTTAAATAAAAATATTTAATTCTATAGTTATTTAATCTTAATATTTATTTTTTTCATTAAAATATTTAACTTTAAAATTCTATAGTCAAGTCCCACTTATCCAAAATATTTATATTTGTAGTAACCATATCATTAAAAATTTATTTATGTTTGCCCATGGGAAACAAACATATCGTAATGTAGTTTTAGAAGTTTCGTTGGATAATTTCTCCGAAATAAATAATAAGGTGAAAGTCTTAAATTCGAATCTCATCTTATATCTTATATTTCAATCATATATTGTAATTTTGAAATCTTTTCCCATAACTCTTTTTAGATAAATAATGAGGATATTGAGTTAAAAAATAAATTATGAAATTAATCCAAATTCAATATTATGTTTCAATACTTGACTTTGCATAATTATAAATTAACATTTGTGTCTAATAAGTTCTTAGTGAAATTTAAAAATTATTTTCTAAGATTATAATAATTAAAAAGGGAGTATAAAAAATAAAATAAATAAAATAAAAAAATGTTACAAAAGATTTTTAAATTCATTTTCAGTGTTTAAGCGATAATTCACGTATTATAATTCTCGAGAAAA
>JAXGGT010000094.1:1574817-1586761 GCA_035583425.1 Marsdenia floribunda | reverse complement strand
CTCACGTAATTGGAAGTATCGGAAAATGAGAGGATTTTGGCCAGAAGGACCTACTTCAGAATTTGAAAATAGTTATAAGATCTAATTAGGTATTTTTAAAGATTTAGGACCAAGTTCGGGAAACGTAAATAGTTACAGGACTAAAGTCGAAAATTTTCCTTACTGTAAATTATACCTTTTATTTTTTTGGAAATTGTGAATTATACTTCGCTCCCTTAAAAAATTCTCGAAAGCTTATAAAATAAAAATTAAATTTTTATTCAATAACACACGTTTTAAATCATAAAATACATTTAATATTATTGAAATAAACAGCTCATAACTCAATTACACCAACTTGACCTTATAACACATTATTTAAAAAAAAAAAAAAAAAGTTAGGACCATATGGACTGAAAAAAAAAGGACTAAACTCACCCATTATTCCAAATTATAATAGAATTACTTCTCGTAGGAAAAATAAAGAGGTGTAAAAAGTAAACAAAGTGCATTCTTCTAATGCGTTGAATCACTTCACTTTACACCAACAGGCAACCGGAAATTATTCAACCAAACAGTATGGTAATACTACTACCAATACTTCAAAATGGCTTATCCAAGTAAGCTGTCGCAACTGCAGCATGGAAAGCTGCTCCAATGGGAAGAACTTCTTCATCAATGACTAAATAGGGAGAATGCAAACTACCAACAGAGGTTATTGTCTTATTTCCTGTCCCAATGAAGAACATTGCTGCAGCCATTTTTTGTCCGTAAAAGCTGAAGTCCTCAGCTCCCATGGATGTGGGAACAAGCCGCACATTGTTTTCCCCAACTAAGAGATCCCCTATTCTCTTGGCATGTTCGTACATTGAGGGATCATTAATAGTTGCTGGATAAGGCTTCAGTTTCTCATCCATGAAGTCAACCTCAGCACTGCATTGGAACACAGCTGCTTGTGTCTCTATGACCTGTTAGTTGTTGCAAACAACAAACATCTTTCATTTAACAGTTGTATATAGTATTGTACTCCTTCCGGTTATTTTTTACTAGTCACATTAGAAAATCAAAGTTTATTTATTAATGTTTTTTTCTTTAATACCTCTATAATCAATGTTTTTCAATTTATACTTACTAATTGTTCTTTATTGAAGAAAATAAAGTTAGAGATATTTTAGTCTTTTCAACCAGAAGAACACATTTAAGGATATTTTTCACTGATGATGAACTGAAATTACCTGTTTGATCCTCTGGTGAAGATAAAGAGAACCTTCAGACGTTAAAAACCGGAAGGTGCCACCGAACTTAACTTTCTCAGGGATAACATTTCCTGACTGGCCACCCTCTACGAATCCAATTGTAACTACCTATGGCGAAATTACACCAAGAGTGAACTTCTAGCAGTCCTACCAAATCTTAAATAGAGCAAGATCAAAGTATTACCCAAGAATTCAAAACAGTATAATAAAATTACCCTGGCTTCCAGAGGGTCAGTTTCTCGAGATATAATATGCTGAAGTGCAATAATTGCCATTGAAGCAGCAAGAACAGGGTCTCTAGTTGTGTGTGGGGCTGCTGCATGTCCACTTATCCCCTGAATTATGGCTGAAAACCTGGATGATCCAGCCAACAATGCACCGGGCCTTGAACTAATGGTACCAACAGGAATATCTGGGGCTATATGCAAACCAAAAATATCTTGAACCCCTTCCAGTATTCCTGTTTTGAGGACATGGTATGCACCAGCATGACCTTCTTCACCAGGTTGAAAGACAAGTTTAATTGTACCCTTAAATTAAGAATAGTGCAACAGATGTTCAGTTTTACTGCTTAGAACCATAACCTCAGCAGTAACCGTTTTTCAACATCCCTAGAGAAAAACCTCATTTTATCAACATACATACTCACTTGCCTGATCTTTTCCATATTAGAGAATAATATACTAACCTTAAGATTGTCTTTTTTATTCTGAAGCAGTCTAGCAGCCCCTAACAACATTGTAATGTGAGCGTCATGACCACAAGCATGCATCTTACCATCTATTTTGCTCTTATGCTCCCATTGCACCAATTCCTACAAAATGATAATTTCATTGTCAGAATTCAGATTTGAGCTGATAAGACTTGAGTTATTGTCTCCTCTATCCAGTGATTTTGGAACCTAGCACAATTACAAAGAACATTTCTAGAACATAAACAGAAACAACAATATTTTCATAGTTCCTGTTTCGAGAATAATTTCTCCTGGATCAGACAGCACCAACCCCAAGCCAAGGCTAATTTCTCATCTACAACTATTTTGTTTCCATGTTCAAGTTTAGAATTTTACAAAATTTAAGACATCCTCGAAGACTATTCCTCTGCTGTGATACCACCTCAGTGCATGAAGATGAAGATTTAGTGGACTTCTTATCCAAATAGAATGCACAGTGCTCAACACACTAATAAAAAATTCCACCCCTCAACATCTTTTTTCAAAAAAAAAAAAAATTTACAGAAAAACATCATTAGACCAAGAAAACAAAACGATGCGCTAATAAGGGGAAAAAAAAGGGTCGAATCTTGAGTGCAGGAGGGTTTAGAAGGAAGTAAATTTACTCCATCTAATTTGACAAGAGCGATATCAAATGGCTAACTTCCCTCGGAACTAAAATTCAGCATATCACCCTCCAAACCAAAAAAAAAAAAAAAAAAAAAGCATAAAACTAAAAAGAAAACGCACCTGAATTGGTAGGGCATCCATGTCCGCTCTTAAAGAGAACCAAGGCTGAACTCCAGACCCAATGCTTGCCACTACCCCAGTTTCAGCAACTGGCCAAATGTAATCCACCCCCATCGAATCAAGCTCATCTCTGATGAATTGACTCGTCTGGTACTCATCAAACGCCAGTTCAGGATATTCATGAATTCTTCTCCGGACCCTTCTTAGCCAGCTGAAAAACTCCGGCTCCCTTGCCGATTTCAGTAGTTCCATTGTCGTCAGCAACTCAGTATCCGACTCCAATCCAGCCTCCAAAGCCCATGAAGTACCAAATAATCCAATTGATAAAGCCAATACGGGGAACCAACAGTAGCAGTAATAGCCACCCATTGAGCAATGAAAAATGTGACTCAGGCAGTTAAGAAAGAACTCCCCTAAATCATTACTTATAACCAAGAATTATGTCAAGTTTCGACAAAACTGATTAAAACTGCAAAATTTTCTTAATGCATAATCCCCCCCACCAACACACACCCCCCCCCCCCCCCCCGGGGCAACCCCGTTTAGTGCTCGAGGCCGGCAAGCAATGTGTTCATTACTAGGTTTGAACGGATTTTTCAAACAGAACCTTTTACTTCTTGACCCCCCATTGACCTCCCCGAGGTAAGTGAGAACTTCTAAGTTTTCCTTCTCAAAGGAACCTGCTCACCACTTTATTCTATTTCCTCCATTTTTAAATCTTCTTTTAGCAAAATTAGTGATATAATTTATCACTTTTTTATGCATTAGATTTTTAATATATAATTCATATGTGCATTTAATTTTTTTTTTTTGACAAAAAATTATTATGTAGATAAATTAAAATATATTATTTAACATGTTCAAATAATAAATCTTGTAAAAAAAAATGATGAATGTTCATACACATTATATATTAAGTAATTACTAAATAGAAAAAAAAAAATCAATAATGATATTAATAAGCAAAGATTTTTTTTTTTTTTTTTTTTTTTTTTTTTTTTTATAATTATATTAATAATAAAATATTATAAATTAAATTTATTAATTTTTTTTTATTTTTATTTTTAAAAATTTTTTTAAAAAAATTTAATAATTGGCAAGTTTAGTCCTTAAACTATTGCACTTTGATAAAATAAGTCTCTGAATTAATTTTTTTGTTCAAATAGATCCCAAACTATTTAAATTATGTGAAATAAATCTTTCTATTAAATTTTTTGTTACGGTACCATTAGAGGTGTAATTGAACCGAGCTGAACCGAACATTGCATGTTTGGGCTTGGTTTGTTTAATTTTTGAGCACTGCTCGAGTTCGCTTGTTTAATATTTCGAGCATGAAATTTTGTTCGAGTTCGTTCAATTATTCGTTTGTATTATTCGAATATTGTTCGAGTTCGGCTCGTTTAACTTTCAAGTTAATTCGAGCGCGAGTTCGAATTCGAATTATATTTTAAAAAATTATAAAAAATATAAATATAACTATTAAAAATATCAAATCTTTATTAGGTTTAAAATTTTTAAAATAACAATAACTTATACAATTTAAGTATTTAACAACTCAATAAACTAAAAACCTTTATTAAAATATAAAAACTCACATAAAATAATAAATTTCAAAAAAATAACTATATAATACAAATTAACAACACAAAGGATTAATAAATAAAAACAAAAGAGTAATTTCTTCATACATTTCTTAATATAGAAAAAAAGATAATTAAAGGTTAAAACTCCATAAAATGATAAATACAACATCCAAAAATTAAGTACAATAATTAAAATTGTCAAATTCCAAACTAAGATATAGAAATTTCTTCAAAAGATGGAGGTTCATCCTACACCTGAAAAAGAAGAAGAAGATATATCTATTAATTATATATATAACAAATTATTCATCTATTAATAGCTACATTTGTTGGAGATCAGGTTTGTAGATCAGATTCTCAAGTTGGCAGATTAAATCTGAAAGGAATCAGTTAAACATTTTGAAACCGACTTGGCAAGGAGTTTTAAGTAGTTAAGCTAGCAGTTGGTTGAGATATTTAGTTAGTTAGATATTTCTTTTGTTTCTGAGATTTTTATTTGGCAACCACAAAAGCATGCCTTGAGATAGGATTCTACTGTCCTATAAATGTATGAATATTCTCACATTATCAATACAAGAAATTAGCTTACATTTCACTCATTCTCTCATCATATTTTACAGTTTTATTTCTTTTTCATTTTCTCTGTATTTTTTGCATTTATACTGGCTGTTTGCTGTCAAAGATTCTTCCAATTTTTACATGGTATTAGAGCAAGGTTTGCTGTCTGATTCTCTTTCAGATTCGATCCTTTGCACTCATCCTTGTTTCTTCTCCTTATTCTTATCTTTCTAGAATGCAATCTTCTTCTTTGATGGATACACATAATCCATTATATCTGCATTCTTCTGATAATCCTAGTCAACTACTTGTTAATAAACTGTTTGATGGGGTTGGATTTCAGAATTGGAAAAGGTCAATCAAGATTGCCTTGTCAACTCGGAATAAACTAGGTTTAATCAATGGTGAAATTCAGAAACCTAGTCAAGAGGATGCAAACTACAAAATATATGGGAGAGAGTTAATGATATAACCATAATGATTGTTAAACTTAGTTGAGAAAGATATTGCTGATAGTTTTTTATATTGCAGCAATGCTAAGGATTTGTGGAATGAATTGGAAAGCAGGTTTGAACAAAGCAATAGCACTCAATTGTTTCAGTTACAGAAAGAGCTGTTGTCAATCTCCCAAGGATCCAATAGCATTGCAGCTTATTACACTAGAATTAAAAAGGTATGGGATGAATTATCGAATCTGTATTATTTACCTCCTTGTTCTTGTGGAGCTGCCTCTCAAATCATTTAATTTCAGCAAGAACAAAGACTCATACAGTTCTTAATGGGATTAAATGAGAGTTATGTTACAATTAGGGGGAACATTCTAATGATGAAACCACTTCCTACAGTACAAGTGTATGCTATTTTAGTTTAGGAAGAAAGACAGAGGGAAGTCACTTCTAATGCACACTTTATTACTGAGAATGTTTCTTTCCTTGCTAATACTGATAAAAGTAAAGGAAATATACCAAGGAATGTTTATGACAGTAAGAATGGAAACAAAAGGGTTGAGTGCAGATATTGTAAGGAGTCTGGACACACAATTGATAAATGCTATAAGCTCCATGGATACCCGTCTCACTTTACTTTTGGAAGGGGAAGGAAGCCCAACATTTTTGCCTGTGTTCAGCATGAAACAGACACACCTATTTTCACAGATTCAATGAAAGAAACTGGGCTAAACCAGGAACAATTCTCTCACCTATTGAACTTGCTCAAGCAATCAAACATTGATCAGAATGCAAGATGATCAAATATGGATACCGATATGGGAATAAGCACAGCTTTGACAAGCTTTGCAGGTATGGTTGGTAAGCCTCTTCACAGTTACTCCAGTTTTTCAACATGCTTATCTTGTGGTATGATTGGTGAGCCTTGGGTAATTGATAGTGGTGCTACCAATCATATGACTCATAACAAAATTTTTTTTTGCTAATCTTCATTCTCTCAAACAACCTCTCTTTGTTATCTTACCTAATGGAACTAAAGTGAAAATTGCTTCTAGTGGAACAGTTTACTTTGCTTCAAATCTTGTTTTGCATAATGTTCTATATGTTCCACAATTTCACTTTAATCTAATTTCGGTAGAAAAGTTACTTCAAGAATCACATACTTATCTAATTTTCACACCTTCTTGCTGCTATTTGCAGGGCCCTTCAATGAAGAGGCCACAGGTTCTTGGTAAAATGCAGGCAGGTCTCTATGTGTTGCAATCTAATCCCAAACACAACACTATTGTCAATTCTCTTGTACTATGTACTTGTAAATTTCTTTTTCCTCATTCTGTGTATACTCTTAGTTCAAAAGTCTTTACTGTTACTCCTGAAATTTGGCATTATAGACTTGGCCATTTACCTATTCATAAAATTTGTAAACTTGGGATTAATTGTGAAATGAATAAAACTTCTCTTGAATCCTGCATTATCTGTTCCAAAGCCAAACAAACCAGACTTCCTTTCTCTTTAAGCACTTCTAATTCTTTGAATCCTTTCTATCTTGTTCACTTAGACATTTGGGGACCCTATCATATTGCCATCTTCAAGGACTGCAAATACTTTCTCACAATAGTGGATGATTATAGTAGAGCTACTTGGACTTACTTGATTAGCCATAAAAGTAATGCCTTCACCATCATTAAGGCTTTTGTTTCTATGGTTAAGAATCAGTTTTCAATTACTGTCAAAACTTTTAGAAGTGATAATGCTCTAGAATTAGGCTGCAGTAGAGAAGTGTCATCTTTCTTTCAAGAAGAAGACATTACACATCAAACCTCTGTGAGAGACACACCACAGCAGAATGGGGTTGTAGAAAGAAAACACAACATTTACTAGAAGTTTGTAGAGCCCTTCTTTTTCAGTCCAATTTGCCCTTACACTTATGGGGTCACTGTTTGCTTGCTGCTACATATCTAATTAATAGATATCCTAGTACTGTTCTTCAAAATATATCACCTTATGAGAAACTCTTTGGAACCAAACCTTATACTCTCATCTTAGGTCTTTTGGTTGTCTTTGTTATGTGAGTACACAAAAGAAAGGGAGAGATAAGTTGCAACCTAGGGCTCAAGTTTGTGTTTTTATATGTTACCCAATTAGTCAAAAAGCTTATAAAGTTCTTGATCTCTTTACCAAGAAGATCTTTGTTTCAAGAGATGTTATATTTCATGAAAATGTTTTTCCTTTTCATTTATCCAATTGGAATCATTTTATGCATTTTCCTATTCTACCTCTTCCTATCACAGAAAATACTGCATCTTCCCTTCCACAATATTCTGAAAATCTTGAAACTACTCCGATTGTTTCTGAATTCTCACCCCAATAATATTCAGTACAACAAAGCATCAATTCTCACAATTCAACTGTTTCTGAATTCTTTTTAGAACACCATTCACCACAACAATATGTTAGACCACAGAGAGTAAGACACAAACCTCAATACCTAAAGGACTGTGTTTGTTCTTCTCAGCTTTCTAAATCTTTGATAACACCTTCTTTTGATACTTCTTGCATATCATTTCCTCTTAAATCCTCTGATTCTAGCAGTGATCATCACTCTTTTTCTTTGATTGACAAGCATCATGATTCTATTCAAGATCCCAATCATACTTCCAGGATAAGTCTATTTGAACCAATGAACTAGGAAGAGGCTGCTACTATACTAGAATGGCAGTCTGCTATGCAAGCAGAATTTCATGCCTTACTTGAGAATGATACTTGAGATTTAGTAGTTCTACCTAAAGGAAAGAAGGCCATTGGCTGTAAATGGGTATACAAAATCAAATATAAAGTTGATGGAATTGTAGAAAGGTGCAAAGCTAGGCTGGTTGCTAAAAGTTTTAATCGAAAAGCAGGAATAGACTATACAGAAACATTTTCTCTTGTTGTAAAGATGACTACAGTTAGGTGTTTGGTTACTGTGGCTATTAAACGTGGGTGGACTCTTTATCAGTTAGATGTCAATAATGCTTTTCTCCATGGTTTTCTGGATGAGGAAGTCTATATGTCACCACCACCTAGTTTGATCTTATCTAATGCACAAGAAGTTTACAGGCTAAAGAAGTCATTGTATGGACTTAAGCAAGCTTCTAGATAGTGGAATCATCGCTTGACTGAATTTCTACTCTCAATGGATTTTTGCCAATCCAAGAATGATTATTCTTTATTCTTTCAACATAAGGACGGTCTTAGCATATATCTTGTAGTGTATGTGGATGATGTTATAGTTACTGGAGGTAATGTTGTAGGTATTATTGTTCTTAAAAGGCTTCTTGATGAAACCTTCAAGATTAAGTATTTAGGAGTCCTTAATTACTTTCTGGGAATGGAGTTTCAGTATTCTACTAAGGGTGTTGTTATTCATCAAACAAAATATGTTGAAGATATGTTATCCAATTCAGGTTGTGCATTGGCAAATTGTTGTTCTACACCATTTAATACCTCTCAGAAGTTGAGTGCTCATGCAGGAGATTTGTATTATGATGTTGAAAAGTACAAGAGCTTGGTTGGTAAACTAAACTAGCTTACTAATACTAGACTTGACCTAAGTTTTGCTGTTCAACAACTTAATCAGTTCCTTCAGGCACTAAGAGTTCCTCATTTCAAAGCAATCATTCATGTTCTAAAGTATTTGAAAGGGAGTATTGATGCTGGGATTTTCATTAACAACAAAACAGATTTCACTGTTTCTGCCTATTCAGATTCAGATTGGGGGTGCTGTGTGGATACTAGAAGATAGGTTAGTGATTATTTTGTATTTTTAGGAGGTTGTTTGGTGGCTTGGAAAACCAAGAAACAACCTATTGTTTCTTTATCATCAGCTAAGGTTGAGTATAGAGCCTTAAGTAAAGCTACTGCAGAGTTGGTTTGGTTAAAAAGATTACTTCATGAACTTGATGTTTCTGTGTTTTATCCTATCACACTGCATACATATAGCTTAGCAGCCTTGCAATTAGCCAAAAACCCTGTTTTTCATGAGAGGACTAAACACATTGAGTTAGATTGTCATTTTATCCATGAGAAGCTTATGACTGGTTTGATTATTTTGAAACATGTTTCTACTTTAGAACAACTTGCTGATATTTTGACAAAAGGTTTGACAGGTTTCTTGCATCATAATATCCTTGATAAGTTGGGTCTTTCTTTTGTTCAATCCTCCAACTTGAGGCGGTGTTGGAGATCAGGTTTGTAGATCAGATTCTCAAGTTGGCAGATTAAATCTGAAAGGAATCGATTAAACATTTTGAAGCTGACCTGGCAAGGAGTTTTAAGTAGTTGGCAGTTGGTTGAGATATTTAGTTATTTAGATATTTCTTTTGTTTTTGAGATTTTTGTTTGGCAACCACGAAAGCTTGCCTTGAGATAGGATTCTACTGTCCTATAAATGTATGAATATTCTCACATTATCAATACAAGAAATTAGCTTACATTTCACTCATTCTCTCATCATATTTTACAGTTTTATTTCTTTTTCATTTTCTCTGTATTTTTTGCATTTATACTGGCTGTTTACTGTCAAAGATTCTTCCAATTTTTACAACATCCAATTCACATGATCCCTTAGAAGGGACAATCTTCTCCCATTTGCTCAACATCTCAAAGAAACTCAAACCAAAAGCCGGGATCATAATCTACAAATTAATTAAAAGAAAAACATCAAAATATTTCAGAACATGATTAAATTGAAAATTAGTGCACAACCCTGCTCAACTCTTCAAATTGACATGTCCTGATATAGTAGTATTGGACATAGTAAAATCAGCATCCACAAAATTAAAGAAAATCTTATAAATTAAAATTAGAAGGGAAAAAAAAAACAATCGTCAAAGCACGCAAGCCCTAAAGCATATATCGACTTGTACTTCGCAGTACTAATTTGTCATGTTCACTGATGAAAGAAATTACCTTAACTTTCTCCAGCTAGAAAGCAGGATTAATAAGCCTTCGTTGCTTGGACCATTTATAAATGAGCACTGTAGGCCTTGGTCCTGCCCATATAAATGAATTCTCCCCTGCAAATTATGATGGCCATTATTAGATTTAAAAAACTTAATGGAAAGGCAACGATCATAACAACTGTAGCTCAGTCACAAACACTGCAGGGGTACTTGCCATGTATATAAGGCAAAAAATATATGATTTGTTCTGAAAGATTTGAAGTTTATTAGGGCACTTTTAAGAATTTTGTCAGAAGAACATCAACACTAATCCCTTCAAACATTCAATTATATTTCCCCTCAAAATGCGTGACACCCTATAATCTTCACACACACTACACACTCTTCCCAACCTTCTACCTGTAGTCTCTTAGCAAAACTTCAAGAATAACTCAAAACCTCCAAATATATGTGAAATTATATTCGAAATCAACAAAGAGATGAAAGCTACAGTAAAACATACCAAAATATCTACTTTACATAGATAATAATTAATAAAGATTTAAAGAAACTCATAAGAGATCTAATGTTTACAGTACTCCAATTCCAAATCCAGAAGACAGGGCGGGCCATGAACTTTCAAATTTTAATCCTCATCTATTATAGAACACAAAAAGATCACAAACAATATATTCATACATACATATACATATATATATATATATATAGATATAGTAAGAGGAAGGAGAGAGGAGAGAGGAGAACAGACCTTGGTGGAAAAAATCTGAAGTTCTTTGATGATCAGTTTGAATCTGTCAAAAGATCCACGACAGTAGGGCATCGACAGCACAGAAGTAGCGGAGGTCATGGCTCGTGGGACGGTGGGAGTGGGAGTGGGAGTGGGAGGAGGAGAGAGAGAGTTAAAAAAGTTTATATATATATATATATATATATATATGTGAAACCCTAACTTAAATATTTAAATTTTTTTTATTAAAATAATAATTTATATAATATATAAATATTATAATTTGTTTGCGAAAGCTCGATTATGTTCGCGAACACTATTCAAGTTCGCTCGAAAATTAATCGACCTTAGACAAATGTTCGAATTCAGCTCGTTTAATAAAAAAAATCGAGATTTAATCGAGTATAAACGAGCTCGAACAAGCTTTGTTCGTGAACTTTTTGTTTGTTTAACAGCTCTAGGTACCATTAAGTTTAAAAAAAAAAAAAATTGTTCAAGGGTATTTTAGTCTTTTTACTTAAAAATTAAAAAAAAAAATAGAAGAAGAAGAAAACGGTCGATCAAATCTTCATCAGTTGAGTTGGCTAGCTGGATGGTGCTTAGATGGCAACAATATCTCCGTCTCCGAATGCTACGCCCCCTTCAATTTTCACCCCTTCTTCTCCACCAACTTCAACCCCTCCTCCCCCTTCTCAGCTCAATCCTACTTCACCTAATCTAGCTCCGCCTACAACTATTGTAACATCACCACCAACTCCTCTCTTGTAGCCTCCTATGGCATCCCCGCCTCCTAACACTACAAAAAAAGAGGTTTTTTATGACGGGACTATATACGACGGCCGTTAAACCCTCTTTTATAATGAACTTTATACGACGGTTAGAGTGGACCGTCGTATATAATAGGAGTATATACGACGGTCCTTGAACCCTCGTTTATGACACACTTTATACGACGGTTCGAATGGACCATCGTATATAGTTGGAGTTTAT
>JAXGGT010000094.1:1543737-1565907 GCA_035583425.1 Marsdenia floribunda | reverse complement strand
TTTATTCCTCCGTCCCCATCCCCAATTTTGAAGGTTCGAGTTTGTTCTTTTTTTTTTTTTTTTCCTTCTTCTCTTCTTTCTTTTTCTTTTTCTTCCCCTCCCCCATAGCTCTGCGTCTTGCTTGCTCTTGCTCCTCTTCACAGTTCACCGCCATTCTTCTCCCTTCTTTCTTTTTCTTTTTCTTCCCCCTCCCCCCCTAAGCTCTGCGTCTTGCTCTTGTTCCTCCTCACCGCCATTCTTTCTTTTTCTTTTTCTTTTTCTTTTTCTTCCCCCTCCTCTCGTAGCTCTGCGTCTTGCTCTACCTCCGGCGGCCGGTAACTCTGGATCAACGACGAAGACCAATATGGCCGATTTGTTTCGTTAATATCGGCTTAATCGACCGATTTTCACCGATAAAACCCGATATGCCACTAATATTTTTTTTTTTTTTTTTTGTCGGTTTCGAAGCGGCCTCCTTCGAGACGGATACAAATCGGCCGGTTTGCTGCGATATCGGCCGATTTTGCGAACTTTGATTTAGTTCCTGATACTGAAAAGCCTCACCCCTTTTTTCACTACCTCCACCCTCAAGAGTTTTCCTTCCACAACAAAATGCCATTATGTTTTTCATTCTATCCTCCAAGTCCCAAACTGGTTTTGTTTTTTTTTTTTTTTTGTCATCCATGGTTTGTTGGGTAGTAAACTCAAGTCCACATTGGAAATTCAAGGAGAAATCACCTTGAATATAAGTGTCCATCTAACTCCATTAGTATGAGAGGCCTTTTGGGAGGTGCCCAAAAACAAATCTGTGCGGGCTTGGCCCAAAGCGGACAATATCACACTAATATGGAGTTAAGGTGGTGTCTGGCAGTTCTAACAAACTGGTATCAGAGCACAAATGCAGGCATTAAAGGCAACTTGTCCATGATGCATGAGCAAAGGATGATCAACCCTGAAGAGGAACAAGCATTGAAGGTGACTTATGGGGAATCTTCTAATTGAGGACGAGGTCGTGGTGGCTATCGAGGAGGAGGTCGAGGACGCGGAAGAGCAAATTTTGACAAATGTACAATTGAGTGCTTCAATTGTCATAAATAGGGCACTTCCAATGGGAATGTCAAAACAAGGAAAGCAACCATACAGAGCACTCTGTAGAGATGCTGCTCATGGCTCGAGTTGGAGATGAAGAATTCAAGAGTGATGATTGGTATTTGGACTCTGGTTGCAGCAATCACATGTGTAATAGAAAAGAATATTTTGTGGAATTTACTGAGTAATTTGCAGACAATGTGAAGCTAGGGAGCAATGCAATCTTGGCTGTAAAAGGAAAAAGGAACATGCGGCTGCAAATTAACAATCAAACTCATGTAATAACTGACGTATTTTATGTACCAGATTTGCATAATAACTTGGTGAGTATTGGACAGCTTCAAGAGAAAGGTTTAGCAGTACTTATTCAACACAACATCTGCAAGATTTATCATCCTGAAAGGGGTGTTATTATGAAAGCTGTGATGTCTTCCAATCGCATGTTCAAGATTGCAACAGTGATTCTACCAATTGGAACAACCTGCTACAATACAATAACTGAAGATATTGGTCAGTTATGGCATTGTCGCTATGGTCATTTGAGTTTCAAGGGACTCAACACCTTGAAACAGAAGGAGATGGTAGTTGGGTTGCCACAGCAGATAAAACCATCAAGAATGTGCATTGAATGTTTGAATGGGAAGCAACAACGAGATCCTTTTCCCAAGAGGAGTTCATGGAGAGCTAGGCTACTGCTGCAATTAGTTCATTCTGATTTATGTGGCCCTATTCAACCAATTTCCAATGGCAACAAGAGGTACTTCATCACTTTCATAGACGATTGTAGTCGAAGAACATGGGTATATTTTCTTCAAGAAAAATCAGAGGCATTTAAGTTCTTTAAGGAATTTAAAGCAAAGGCTGAATGTGAAGCAGGTTTGCAAATTAAAGGCCTTCGAACAGATCATGGAGGTGAATTTACTTCACTAGAATTTTCAGCTTTTTGTATTGAAAATGGGATAAAAAGACAGCTTACAGCTCCATATTCGCCACAACAAAATGGGGTTGCTGAGGAAAGAATCGTACCATTATGAATATGGTTCGAAGCATGATGATCGTGCAAAAAATATCCCAAAGAGTTTCTGGTCAGAAGCTGTAAATTGGGTAGTACATGTTCTTAATAGATGTCCGACAGTTGCAGTTCAGAACAAGATGCCAAAAGAAGCTTGGAGTGGAGAAAAGCCTTCTGTTGGCTATTTTAAAGTATTTGGGTGTATAGCTCACGTGCATGTAGGCAATAATGCTCGAACCAAACTAGATCAACGCTACATAACCTGTGTTCTATTGGGAGTCAGTGAAGAATCCAAGGCATATTGACTATATAATCCTCTTAATAACAAGATTATTATTAGTCGAGATGTTGTATTTGAAGAAGATAACTGCTGGAATTGGGGTAAAGTATACACAAGCTCAATTTAATCTGAACTGGATTGGAGTGACCATGAAAATAATACTGCAGTGAATAATGATCAAGACGAGGATATAGACGAAGATGTTGGTGACCATGTTGATGAATCTACGCAACCAGAAGATGCTCTCGAACCACAACGTCCAAGAAAGCAGCTCACTTAACCTTCCTGGATGCGAGATTATGTAACAGGTGAAGGATTATCTGATGATGATTTTGATTTTGAATCCCATCTTACTGTTAAAGGCGATGATGATCCTCTTCACTATGAAGAGGCAATAAGTTTGAATAAGTCTTTTTTAGTTGTTATTATCTTTGAATAAGTCTCATAGTTTAGTAGGGTTATGTTTCCTGATTTTTAGTTGGTAGTAGCTAGAAGTCTGCTAATATTCTGGACAGAGTTTGTTATCCTTTAGGTATCTACAACTATTTAAATTTGGTCAGTACATGAATAAATAGTTGTTCTTTTATCGAATTCTTAGCATTTGAAATCCTAACATACTAGTATTAGAGTCAGGTGGTTCGAGATGTGGACTGCATCAGGTGGGAAGACTCCCTCAGTATGCCCTCGCGATTGGAGATCCATGACTGGTGGTGATAATCTGACAGATCAGAAAGGAGGGGAGGCCACGAGTTGTGTGGTCCTTTGGTTTGAGGGGAAGATTGTTGGGTAGTAAAACCAAGTCCCACATCGGAAATTCAAAGAGAAATCACCTTGAATATAAGTGTCCACCTAACTCCATTAGTATGAGACCTTTTGGAAGGTGCCCAAAAATAAATTCATGGGGCTTGGTCCAAAGTGGACAATATCATACTAATGTGGAGTTAAGATAGTGTCTGGCAGTCCTAACATGGTTGTTGTTGCTGTTGGTGACAAATATAATGTAAGATTTCTTTTATCATATTTTATTTGATTTGATATTTATGTCAAACTCTTATATTTCAGATGCTGGACTATTAAAACAAAATATATAAGAGTCACGAAAAATAATAACATTCTTTAGAGACTTTACATGTGGATAACAAAAAAAAAAAAAAAAAGAAACTTTTAGGCCAAGCCCATTTTAACAAAATCTGTCCCATGGGGACTTGGTTGAGTCGGAGGAGGATGTAAGTATTATTGCAGTCAATTTTAACATTAAAAATTTTTCATACCGGCAGAGTATTCACGTACTGCAAAACATGTGAGAGCACCCTCTAATGGAAAAATAAAATTTAATGAAGATTTGGTTCATCCGACACGTACACGTCAAGGTTAAATTTTCTTTCCATAATTTTGTCAAAATACCATAAACTTCATCTTTAAAAACATGAGTTGTTGTTGTACATATTGTCGAGCGAGTGTTGCCAGGTGATATGCAACTCAATTCCCCACCCTATATGTATGTTGCAACTAGTTCCACTTCCTAGATCTTTTCTTTGCAATCATTACTTTTCGCCCATGAGTACTTCTGAAAATGAAATTGTAGTAGTAGTACTATGATCTTGGAAATTGGTTGTCTTCTTGTTTATGCTTTTGTGTTTTTGAAATATATATATATGACCAAAATGCTTTTAGATATACATATTTTTTAACTTAACGTAGTATAACAAAAAAATATTAATAGAAGAATTATTTCACATGAATAATTTAAGAATCTATTTAAGTAAAAAATTAAATTAGAAACTTATTCTACCAAAATGTAAAATTTAGAGACTAAATTTACCATATATCTAATTAACCAAGTCATTACATAGTAACAGTTTTGAATCTAAAAAGATTTTGAATTATTAATTTTATTAGATATTTTTCAGGTTTCTGAAAAGACGAGATTGTATAATCCTACATTAGTAATCAAGAGTGATGTAATGAGTGACTTTTTATCTTTTTATCATATATAAATATTACTATTTTTTTTTACTATTAATGTATTTTTTCTTATTATTTATTATTATTATTATTTAATAAATTATTTTAGATTGTTGTTTGCTTTCGTAAGAGTAGCAATCATGTTAGGTTCGTATAATCGTGTTAACCCGAACACAATACTAAAATTAATCATGTCAACCCGCCAATACGATTACATAATATCAACCCGTTAACTCAATTAGTTATCTATTTAACTCATAAAAAAATTAATATTATTTAATTTAATTATATATAAAATTTTAAATTTTAAAAATATTAAAATATATAATAAAAAAAATAAAAATTTAATTATTATTTAAACGGGTTACGCGGGTTCACCCCGTTTATAACCCAAATACGATTATCATTAAACGGGTTGACCCGCTCTGACGTGAACACGTTTATCCTCAACCCTAACCCGCTAATTTCGTGTCGAATTTTTGTGTCGGATTATATATTGCCACCCTACGCTTTCGTAAGGTTAGATTGTATTTCTACTCTCTATATAATTTGGAGAGTAATAGAAAAGTAATTCTGTCTTTATAAAAATGTGTGGATTACATTCACGACAGATTAACACACAAAAAATTAATTTCATATGAAATGAGATGTTGCTGCAGTAGCATAAAGAAAGTGTTTGAATCGGTAATAGAATAAGGGGATTACTTTGAACATGATTACCCGAGCAGAAAAGGCGAATGTATAGAACAATCATATACGATAATTATTACTTTTTATTATTATTATTATTTTCCCTCATACATTCAAATATAATCTTTATTCTTGCGAAAAATAAATTGACTTGACTAATACAAACTTATTTTTCATTTGAGAAAAAAAACATGTTCATCAAAATTTTCATATATATATAGAAGATTCTAAACAAGATGTAGTGGAGCAAGCCGTAGAACTCTTAGAAACGCAGTCATTTACTTGCTCAATTAGAATTTACCCTAACTTAAAAAAACTTGAGAAAATTAACATTTTTTTTTATAAAATATATTACAATATTAAATATATATATATATATATATACACATACGTGCTTTTTAGGTATTTTTCAAGGACCTACTATATAAGAGATTAAGAAAATGAAATAAGTTAATATGCATGCTTTATTAGTTGTGGGATATGGAGAAGAAGATGTAATTAAACATTGTATGGTAAAAAATTCTTATGATTATTCATGGGGCTACAAAGGATATAGAAAGATAAAAGTTGAGAAACTCCTGTAAAATCATATGTAAAATCACTAAAGTGTCAATCATTTTAAAAAAAGAAGAAGTAAGTTTGTAATTGTTTTATATATTCTTTTATTTTGAAATTTGTATTTATAAATTTAAATACTTTAGATTCTGTATGACTTCTTTTTTTTAAAAAATTTGTTTTTTTATGCTCGAATTAGTTTATTATATGAAAAGAACATCTGATTTGTTATTTTAGAATTTTGATATATTTTTTTCGTTTTTTATCCAACTATTGATTTTTATATTTGCCTCTTTTTTATTTTTTGAAAATTATGCTAACCTCTGAATCACTATGTTTTTTATGGGTTGACATTTAATTCTTAGTCTCTAATATTCAGGTTAAGCTAAAATAATTACAGTTAACCTGTTAATTCGAATCCGACACAAAACTGAAACAACAAGAAAAAGTTGAACCCGAACACGACATAAAAATTAATCGTGTCAACCCGCCAACCGATTATGACACGTATATGATTCAAAACCTGACCAACCCGCCAATGCGATTACACAATATCAACCCGTTAACCCAATTATTTACCTATTTAACTTATAAAAATATTAATATTATTAAATTTAATTATATATACATTTTTAAATTTTAAAAATATTAAAATATATAATAAAAAATAAAAATAAAAAATTTAATTATTATTTAAACGGGTTACGCGTGTTCAACCCGTTTACAATCCGAACACGATTATCATTAAACGGGTTGACCCGCTCTGACGTGAACACGTTTATTATCAACCCTGACCCGCTAATTTCGTGTCGGATTTTCGTGTCGTATCATATATTGTCACCCTACGCTTTCGTAGGGTTAGATTGTATTTCTACTCTCTATATAATTTAGAGAGTAATAGAAAAGTAATTCTGTCTCTACAAAAATGTGTGGATCACATTCACGACAGATTAACACACAAAGAATTAATTACATATGAAATGAGATGTTGTTGTAGTAGCATAAAGAAAGTGTTTGAATCGATAATAGAATAAGGGAATTACTTTGAAGATGATTACCCGTATACGAGTAGAAAAGGCAAATGTATCGAACAATCATATACGATAATTATTACTTTTTATTATTATTATTATTTTCTCTCGTACATTCAAATATAATCTTTATTCTTGCGAAAAATAAATTGAATTAACTAATACAAACTTATTTTTCATTTGGGAAAAAAAACATGTTCATCAAGAGTTTCATGTATATATAGAAGATTCCAAACAAGATGTAGTGGAGCAAGCTGTAGAACTCTTAGAAACGTAGTCATTTACTTGCTCAATTAGAATTTACCCTAACTTAAAAAAAAACTTGAGAAAATTAGCATTTTTTTTATAAAATATATTACAATATTAAAATATATATATATACACATACGTACTTTTTAGGTATTTTTGAAGGACCTACTATATAAGAGATTAAGAAAATGAAACAAGTTAATATGCATGCTTTATTAGTTGTGGGATATGGAGAAGAAGATGTAATTAAACATTTTATGGTAAAAAATTCTTATGATGATTCATGGGGCTACAGAGGATATAGAAAGATAAAAGTTGAACTTTTGAAGAAATTTGAAACTCCTGTGAAATCATATGTAAAATCACTAAAGTCTTAATCATCTTAAAAAAAGGAGAAGTAAGTTTGTAATTGTTTTATATATTCTTTTATTTTGAAATTTGTATTTATAAATTTGAATACTTTAGATTCTGTATAACTTTTTTTTTTTTTTTTTTAATTTGTTTTTGTTATGCTAGAATTAGTTTACTATATGAAAAGAACATCTGATTTGTTATTTTAGAATTTTGATATATTTTTCTCGTTTTTTATCCAACTATTGATTTTTATATTTGCCCTTTTTTATTTTTTGAAAATTATGCTAACCTCTGAATCACTATGTTTTTTATGGGTTGACATTTAATTCTTAGTCTCTAATATTCAGGTTAAGCTAAAATAATTACAGTTAACCTGTTAATTCGAATCCGACACAAAACTGAAACAACAAGAAAAAGTTGAACCCGAACACGACATAAAAATTAATCGTGTCAACCCGCCAACCGATTATGACACGTATATGATTCAAAACCTGACCAACCCGCCAACGCAATTACACAATATCAACCCGTTAACCCAATTATTTATCTATTTAACTTATAAAAATATTAATATTATTAAATTTAATTATATATAAAATTTTAAATTTAAAAAATATTAAAATATATAATAAAAAATAAAAATAAAAATTTAATTATTATTTAAACGGGTTAGGCGGGTTCAACCCGTTTACAATCCGAATACGATTATCATTAAATGGTTGGCTCGCTTTGACACGAACCCGTTTATCCTCAACCCTAACCCGCTAATTTCATGTCAAATTTTCATGTCGGGTCATATATTGACCCCCTAAGCTTTCATAGCGTTAGATGTATTTTTACTATCTATATAATTTTGAGAGTAATAGAAAAATAATTATGTCTCTACAAGAATGTGTGGATTGCATTCATAACAGATTTACACAGAAAGAATTAATTCCAGATAAAATGGTATATTGCTGCAGTAGCATAAAGAAAGTGGTTAAATCGGTAATAGAATAAGGGGCTTAATTTGAAGATGATTACCCATATACGGATAGAAAAGATGAATGTTCAAACAATCATACACGATAAATATTACTTATTATTATTATTATTTTCTCTCATACATTCAAATAAAATCTTTATTTTCTCCCATACATACAATATTAAATATATATATATACATACGTTCTTTTTCGGGTATTTATCAAGGATCTATTACAAAAGAGGTTGAGAACATGAAACAAGTTAATATGCATGCTTTATTAGTTGTTTGATATGGAGAAGAAGATGGAATTAAACTTTTTATGGTAAAAAATTTTTGGGTGATTCATGGAGTACAGAGAATTTGGAAAGATAAAAGATGAACTTTTGAAGAAATTTTGAACTCTTGTGGAATCATATGTAAAATGACTAAAGTCTCAATCATCTTCAAAAAAGAAGTAAATTTGTAATTGTTTTATATACTCTTTTATTTTGAAACTTGTATTTATAAATTTGAATACTTTAGGTATGACTTTTTATTTTTAAATTTGTATTTATTAGATTTAAATTAGTTTATTATTATACAAAAAGAATATCTTATTCAATATCTTAGAATTTTGATATATTTTCCTCCTTCTTTATCCAGTTATTAATTCCTATATTTGTCTTCTTTTTTTTTTTTTCTTTTTTTGAAAATTATATTTGTCTCTACATCACAATGTTTCTTATGTTTTGTGTTTGCTGAAAACTTTTGAATTGTTTGACTAACTTCTTTTAGGGGAAAAAAAAAAAAAAAAAAAAAAAGTGATTCTTAATTTGTATACATTTCATATAATATCGCGGATCTGAAAAAATTTTATTACTAAGACTAATAAGTAAGTTTTTTGTTTATATATATATATATTAGAGTGCATGCATTTTATAAGAATTGCACGACCAAGTGTAAGGGGAAATTAACTTTTGATGTTTTTTCTATTTTCGTATATAGATTTGTGTTTACTTTTCATATCCTTGACATTATTCCAAATATTTGGCAGGAGCTCTAACTTGGAGATCACTGTAATTCCACGTACATAATATTCAACCAAGATCATGATTTTGATTAAAAAGCCAAAAAAAAAAAAAAAAAAACCCTTGCGTTAGCCAAACAGCATTTTCATCACCACTTTGCATTCCTTTAAAAGCTGCAGCTACTTGTGATGAGATATCGTCAGGATCACCACTTTGCATTCCTTTAAAAACGTAATGAATACATTTTTTCTTTATATGTATTCATTGAATCTATATTTGAATCACTTTAATTCATTTAATTTAATTAATTAGATATTAATAAAATTAATTCAATTAATATATTTATATTATATTATATACATATATATATATGTATAATTTACAATACTAATTTAATTTTTTTATTAAAATAAAAATTTATACTTAAACGTTGAAAATTTATGTTTACAAATTAAGTAGTTGAGTTTTTTTTTTTTTTTTTTAATAAAATTTGTAAATAAATTTTAATAATAGCTTTGTAAATACACACACACATATTACTTTATATGTAATTTTATAATTAAATTATTTATAAGAAAAAAAATTGAACTAATTAAGTTGATAGCAATATAAAGACAAAAAATTATATGAAAAGAGAAAAATTAAAACTACAAAAACTAGATTAAAAAATAAAAAATAGTAATATATATACATACATTCTACAACTGACTGTTGAAGTTATATCTAATATATATATATATATATATATAGTTACATTAAAAATTAAAAAATAAATAAATAAATAAACTTTATATATTTTTATTGACCTAAGAAGACAGAACAGAAAGAAAAAAACCAAAAACAAACTCTTCAACTATTTTATATTAAAAATCAAACATACAGCAACAAAGAAATGAATAACGTTTTATTTTAAAATAATAATAATACTGAAATCATTAACCTCCGTCCCGACTTTAGCCCTAAAGACAACATTAAAGTGTTTTTGAATTGAAACTTTTTTTGAGATTACTAATTTTAAAAAAAAAAAAAAAAAAAAAATTGAGTGAATTACGAAAAACAATGAGTAAAGTGAGGACAAGTTAAGAAGTTGTCTTGTAAGTGAGAGACAAAAATAATATATTTTATTAATGTAATGATAATATTGATATTTGAGTTATAATATTTATATGTATATATTGAATATTTATAATAAGTGAGTAAATTTTTTATTTATTTATTTTTGCCAACTCATCAGACATGAACATTGTCATGTCAGGTGGAATCCAAACAAGTATAACTCTTTTTTTTTTAAGTTTGAGTAAAATTTTGAAAAATAATTCCAATCCAAAAATAGCTTACAACTTTTGAGTTATAGTGAACATACAATAAGATATTCGAATGAATATAATTAAATTGAACTTTTTGATTACTATAAATATTCAGTTGAAACTCTCTCCTTTTGGCTACTCATGCAAAATCCTAACAAATCAACGTACACTACTTAAACCATAAAATCCTATATATTTCAGTATTCAAAAATAAAATAAAATTTAAATTCAATCACATGCGTGATTAGAATAAAAAATCTCACTATAGAAAAGAACATTAAAAGTTCACTCTCTCTTTCCCCTTTTGTGCTTTGCTATCATCAAAAACATCTTGTAGATAACATCATTGAATAACTTAAACTATAATTTAGAAGGACTTAAGGAATGGTGAGAATCAGTCGGTAGAAATATATATGTGTGTATATATATATATAATGTGTTTTCCCTGTTTCCTCAGCGGCCATCAAATCAGATAATATATCAAGCAAACACAAGACTTTTAATATCTAACACAATGAAAACCTCCTCAGTATTTACGAAAGAAACAACTTTAAAGTTCAAATGTTGCTTTACCAATGGCTGCGCAGACGACATATAAAGTAGTAGTTTCAGTAAATATGACCCCAACAACCCGACAAGCAAATGTAGTAAAAAGAAAATCTTAAGACAATGGAACATGGAAAAAAAAAAAAAAATGGAAAAATGGAATTAGTAAGATCACCATTATCTCCAATACAATGGGGGCTTGCAATGTTAAGTTGACAACCAAACAATAAACAATAAAACAACCACACCACAACCTTTACACAACTAACTACATCAATCAAAACACAGACATTGTGTCACCTACCAAGTTTTCATGTACGTCAATGTAATGAAACAAAAAAAAAAAAAAAAAAAAAGAAATATCCATACAAATATAAATAGTAGTTTTAGAGCCCATTGAGAATAGAAACTATCAAGTGAAATAAGATAATACAGTCAAGAATAGTCTCACTTACAATGTAAGTTAGAGGTTATAAAACACAATTAAGACAAAAATAATAATCAAATTTCAAAAAATAAAATAATATAAAACAATATTATTTTTTTGAGGTATTATTTTTAATAATATAGTGTAATATATAATATAATTTATTTCAAAAATATAAATTTTAATAAATGTTTAACAAATAAAAATAATAAATAAGGCAAATTGGCAAGTTTATAAATTTCTATAAAATAAAAAATATTAAAAAAAAAATTAGTGGAGAGAGGGAAATCTTGAGGTTTTGTAGCCAACTCTGGAAACCGCCAAATTCTCTAAGACTAAAAATTCATTATCTTTCAAAAGTTCAAAATTCTATATTATCCGAGTTAGAAAAGATAAAAGTGAAGCCAAAGAAACACAAGAAGATAAAGGTGAATTGAGAGAAGTGTTCAAAATGTAAGTTTTTTTTTTTTTTTTTTTTTCATTTTCTGTTAAGGATTTTTTTTTTTTTTTTTTGAATATTCCACCAATTCATTCCAGTGCACTAATCAGTGATCCGCTACTATTGACTTCAAGTTTGTTTCTTAGAAAATTAGCTTCGAGGACCATAGTTGAACAAAAAGAAGTCACCGGCTATGAGGCTCAATCATAAGTTCTACCGCTTCTACCGGCATCCAATTCGATAGCCAAGGTTTTATTTTATTTCTACTATTCTTCCATACTCTCTATATCCTTTAAAATTATTTTTTGTAGTTTTGTTATTTTTTTATGCATGTGGTTAGGTGATTGTTCGGATTAAGAGTACTTATTGTTTTAAATATTTATTTTAACACTAATATTTAAATTTATTAAATATTTATTTTAACACTATAGCAAATTTATGATTTGACACTAAGTTTTTTTTTTTGGCAAGTATGATTTGACACTAAGTTAGTAGTTATTGTGAGTTGATATTGTAAAATTTTTTCAATTTCCTTAACTTCTTCTTTTCAGCCAATATTTTTTTGTAATTCCAACTACTTTTACAATGATTTTTTTTTTTTTTTTGTAACAATTTTTTGAGGAGTATTTTAGGTATTTTAAGTTTTCACTCCAATTCTTTAATAAAATAATAAATAAAAATAGAGGGAAAATAGAAAAAAAAAAAAATATATATATATATATATATATATAAAAGAAGGATTTATTATTCCCCTAGAAAGTCTCAAAAAGTCTTCTTCCGACGATCAAACTTATTTTTCTTCCCGCAAAAAATCTAAAATGGGTGGCAGAAGATTCTTTAGTTCCATCTTCATCTTAATCTTGTTTCAACTTCTTTGTCTTTCTTCACTTCCACTACGTACAGACTTGAGTATGTGAGATAATTGAATGTTGAAATTATAGTTTTTTTTTTTTTTTTTTTCACTTGTGTGTGAAACTCTAAGGTGTGATTTTCTATTTTGAAGTTTTGCCCTTCAAATAAAATTAACCTTCAATAGCTTTTACCTTCTTCCACAAGAGTTTTACTTGAAATCTCCATCTCCAGTACATCGACATCCTTAAGCACCATCGTCTTCAAAGTTGTTGACGCGTTCACACTCGTCAATCCACTCGCTGTATATGTCTATTGGCTCCGTCAACGCCTTTATGGTGGTGCTAAAGCTCTCTTGGCATATTCCACATGAAGCTTCCCTAGTCAAATTCTTCAAATCAATAAGGCATTCCACACTACTCCCGTGGTTGCAGAATGGACAACTGAAAACAGTAGCAAGCTTGTCCATTCTCTTCTTTGGTGGGGGCTTTGCCCTCGACTTTCTGTTGCCCATATCTACTTTCCTTTTGTTACTGTCAAGTAAATCAATACAGGAATTAGGGTTTCTATATAGCTCCAAACGAACCAAAACAAAGATGAGATCAAAAATTGAAGAAACAAAAGATTAAGACTAACAGATTTTTAAAAAAAAAAAATAGTAGCTTAATTAAGTGGCATGTTAGAATCTTGCAGACTAAATCTCAACAATCCAACAAAAATTTTCCTTTTACTTCCTTTTCTGAGAGAAATACAACAGAGGAACCCAAATAACAAAATATCTATAAAATTGAGGTCCAGTTACAGAAACAACTAACAAGATTTATACAAATCATATTTATCATTCGTCATTCCCTCCCTCCGGTGCAAAAAAGAAACCTTAAATTTAATGCACTTGTTGGAATAAAAATTTCAACAAGTGGAAAACTGTTTTCTATCATCTACCTCGGTGGGTTGAATTCAGTGATGTTCGTGTTCTTGGTACACCTTTACTCGGTTTTTGATGATATGTGTTGGGCTTTTGGCCTTTTTGCTGCTGCTTTTCCTTTTCACTTCTTAAAAGTTGGCATTTCTTATAATATTCATTACTGTTATTTAATATGAAAAAGGCCCTAGAAAAGGACACCCATTTTCCTCCCCTTTGCGTTGTTCAATGTCTTTATCATCGACACGGACAAGAAGGGATGGTGATTCTCACCAAGGGAGGTGGTGAGATGAGGGGGTGTTCTCATTTTGCATCTTGAGATATTTTGTGCCAGAATAAAAGAGTGAAACTTCGTGTTGGATATAAAAGCTAACTGTTGCCTTACCATGAAATTAGTGCTTGTGATACTTCAATCCAAATTAGAAAGCAGATTAGCAAAGAATTTTATATCACCTTCAACAATGTTATTGAATTGTTCATGACTTGAAAGTGATAAAAATCATTAAGTGAGATATGTGTTTTGCCTAATTGAGTTGCGAGTTCCTTTTAAGAATCAGGATCTGGAAGATTGTGGAGTCCATTAATGACCGGATGAGCATATATATAACCCATAAATAAGCATATCTGTGGATCATTGCAGGTGTTCAACAATTGGAGCTATTGTGATGACTCCACTCCTAACTAAGCTTCTTCCAGGTCAACTTGTCCCAGTTGATAGGCAGCTGTAAGTCTGGATATGCTTAAACCAATATACTAGGAGGTCAACTACTTTCTATCTTTAGCAGGCATAAACCTAGACAAGTGGAAATTGATAAACTAGGCAAGCACTATACAATATATTTAATATTCAGGTTGACCACACTCTAAAGTAGTGTATGTTGGCCCAGAGGGAAAAAGGAGAAGCATGATGAGATAAAATATACTTGTTGATCTTGTTTATTTTACTATATATATATATATATGCATTTGTGCTGATTATATGCAAACTTACTATGAAGACTATTAAATATAATACTAACACATTTATGCTCTCTTTTTTAGGGTCCTTGCCTGAGTAAGTTCATTTTGAGGTTGTCTTAGTTCCTCCAACAGTTATTGGAGGTAGTAAACAAAAATGATCATCTCTCCGGAACATATTGATCTGAAAGAAAAGTTTTTTATCTTTATTTAACTTGATCTCTCTTTAATGCTTTTATCTCCTCTTGGATCCTCATGAATAAATGCAATTTGAGTTATTGTTCTTTTATTTGACTGTGTTGTCAAATGAGAGGTCTCACCCAAATTCAATTCCAAGATGGACTACACCTTTGACTGGTGTTAATTTTACCGCCCTTGTTGGTTGCTACTACGTACTCTTATTGTAAGTTTCCGGAGATGGCTAATTTTTTAGTTAGAGATTTTTTTTTTATTTGGACGCTTTAAATACCTTCTTCTTTCTTCCTTTAAATGTTCCTTTCATCAATGTATGCTGTTGGTTTTGAATATTGGACAACAAGTTTCTTAGAAGTCCTAAAAACTAAGGGAGCTAAGATGATTATATATTGTTTCCCATGACACACACAGCAGAATATTTTCTTCTTGTATTGGATTTCAAAGCTCGTTTGGTGAATTCAAGAACCATCCCCATATAGGATGTGTGTGGCATGCAGGTGAGCTATCTGTTTGATCCCTAAACAAATTTCTAACTGTTTTTCAACAACCTACGTAACGTACTTTTTTAAACACAAAGCATATATAAATTTAGAATTTTTTTTTTCACTGAAAATGAAATCGTTGAGAAAAAATTTTAAATTATAATTTTCTTTTAAAAAAAAAAATATTAATTGTTTTCTTATATAAAAGTGACTCGCATGTGACGGGAATTCTTCCTTTATATTATTACTTTGTTTTGTATTTTTTGACGGGAATGTTATTTTTGTTACTCATGTGTGTAACAAAATTTTTATTATCATTTTTTTTTTTTTTTTTGGACTTTTTACATTTTTTTGAAATGTCAGAAAACATTTCAAATTATGTTAAAAGACCAAAAATAAAAATTATATTAAAAAAAAAACCCTAATTTTTTTTTCTCCCGGGTGCAGTAGCAACCCACGCGCTCTCAGGACGCAGATTTCCGCGCGCAGACTAGATATGGTATTCCATGTGCAATGCCGTTTTCCATGCGCTGAAACCGTAGCCCTAAACCCTAATTCTAACCCTAACCTTAACCTTAACCCTAAACCCTAACCTAACCTAACCCTAAACCCTAAATCTAAATTCTAAACTCTAAACTCTAAACCCCAACTCTAACCCTAACCCTAAACTGTAAATCCTAAACCCTAACCCTACAACCATAAACCCTAAAATTCAAAACCCTAAACCCTAAACCCTAAACCTCCTAAAATCCTAAAACCTTAAATCCAAAACCCTACACCCTAAACCTTAAAATCCTAAACCCTTCTTTTTAGCATGCTCTTTTTTAAGTCAAAAATTAGTAACCAATTATATGCAAGGAAATGTAGATATTGAATTTATCATTTACTTTTGTTTTACAAATATATTCCTTAAGTATATTATGAGTGTTTTTTTTTTTTTTTTTTTTGATAATATGAGATTATAACATTCGAACTCGGTATCGTTCACACCAAAGCATATTATGAGTCTTTTTAGTAATATAAAACTATAATATTCGAGATTCAAATTCGGTATCCTTGGCACCAAAGGCTAAAGGCATTCCACTAAACCAAAGGATATGTGGTAAGTGTATTATGAGTCTCGTCCTCATGGAAAACTGTGTACTGTTTGGTGGGCCGAACATGAGCCCTCCTTAGAATTGGTCTATTAGGCCCCATGGACCTTTATGTAGGCCGTTAAGAATGACATATATATGTCCAATAGCCTCACTAAATTTATGGGTATAACAGAAGGCTTGATTTTGAAACCCAAAAAAAAAAAGGCTTGGTAAAATATTCAACGATGCAGACGTTATCGGTCGAATAAATACTACAAATATAACTCCAAAGGTACAAGTAAGTTGGTAAAATATTTTTCTTATTTAAGTAAAATTGTAGGTTTAAAATTGCACTCACATATATAATAGTTTAAGAACGTGAGGTTAGAACTTACCTCCCACAAAAAATTTACTTGGGAGAGCATCATAATAGTAGTCTTTGTTTGACTCTGCTCCAGAGGTCACTATCAGATTCCATACTAAACATTTAATGTTGAGACAAGTGTCACTTTTTTAATGGGGCACACATTTTCATAAATAACGGTAATTTTTAACTAGGTAAAGATTCCAAATCTTGGTCTCTACTAGTATGATATTTTTGATACTAGAATCTCTTTAAAAATTTTTACTAACTTTACCATCGAAGGATCGTCACTGGAAACAATGAAATTTGTTCCCAATCAAAAAGGAAACAATTAGTCAAAATATAATTAAAAAAAAATGGTATGAGGGAAAAAATTTAAAAAAAAAAAAAAAAAAAAAAAAATTGAACAGGAATAAACTAGCCAATTTCCGGCAAGCGATTAATGGTATGGCTTAAGAAAAATAAATAAATAAATAAATAAATGGTATGGTTTGGGTCAAGAACTCCAAAAGGTCACTGTTTTTATATATCTCTGAACAGGGTCCAATATTAAAATAACAAACAAACAAGCCCAAGGGCATAAAGAGTCCAATATCAAATTTTATTAGATAGATTACTGAAAGAGAAGCCCAACTAATGATCCAACAATTGGTAAGCCCAGATCCAGTTGCCATCTCGTTCCAGCATGGCCGACGGTAAAACACACTGATATAAAAGCCCCATTAGTCTGTTCGAAACCCTAACCCCTTGCTTCCGTTTCAGTAGCCTCTTGTCTCTCCCAGCAAACCCACCCGCCCCCATCCTACCTTCCTCCGCCCACCTCCCCGGAGCAAAGCCATGGGTCGCGTTCGCACCAAGACAGTGAAGAAGTCATCACGGCAATTGATTGAACGTTACTACTCAAAAATGACCTTGGATTTTCACACAAACAAGAAGATCCTTGGGGAGGTAGCCATCATCCAGTCGAAGAGACTCCGCAACAAGATTGCTGGATTCTCAACTCACCTTATGAGGCGTATTCAAAAGGGGCCAGTCAGGGGTATCTCACTCAAGCTTCAAGAGGAGGAGAGAGAGCGCCGTATGGACTTTGTCCCTGATGAATCCGCCATTAAGACTGATAGGATTGAGGTCGATAAGGAGACCATTGACATGCTTGCTACTTTGGGTATGAGTGACATTCCTGGTATTGTTCTCAAGGAGGAGCAGGATACAGTTATGGTTGCCCCACCAATGGGTTATGGAGGTGGCCGTAGGAGGTATTAGAATGGTCGGAAATCAAGTTTTGTTGACGATGTTGTCCCTTTTAGTAATGTGTTGTTTTTAGTTATTCCGAAAGTATTGTCAAGACTCTTTGTACTGTTATTTTTATATTTTAAACTTAATTTTGGAACCATTTTGAGTATTATCTATCATGTTGAAATTTTGGGAAGGTTATATATGCTTTTATTTGAGCTTGGGATTGATTTTTTCCTTGCTTGTTTGTTTAAACGAATTAGTGTTTCTGATTTCTGTTGGAAATCTAATATACTCTTGCTTAAATTCCCTTGGATTTTTGGTTTTTTTCATAATGGGAAAGTATGATAGGTGTAAATTATCTGGTTTCCTAGGATGAAATTTGCATTTTTTTTTTTTGTTCCTCCCATTTCAAGTACTGTGCTAGACCATGGGTTTGATGGATTCCGAACTTGTGATAGCTTGTTCCAGTTTCCAATTTAAATTAGGTTCCTGACCTCATTCATTTTCTGGTGAGTTATGAATTATTTTCTGTGCTACTCATCTCTAGGTTGCACAAAGTTTGATTGGGTTAGGTTGTTAGGTTTCTTTACAAATGTCCAATTTAGATTTGGAATCCTGCTTCTGATCTTAAGAACTTAAGATTTTCAAGTTCCAATATTTACATTGGGACTGCAGAGCCATTTTCCTGCTTGTTTGCACTAAATTTGACTGTGTTGCAGAAGTTAGTATGCGAACTGTGCAATTTTTCTTTGTTCTATGGTCTATATTGCAAAGAAAATGGTACAGGTAAACATTTTATTGAAGAAAAAAATTGGATTAATGCACAGAGCAATTCTCCTTGTATTATTACACACACACAGAGATATGAATGCTATATTCATGAATCTCTCTGGTACTTGGAACAAAATGTGGATTTTGAAGTAAAAATGGAACAGAGTGGAGTTTGTTCATGATGTTTAAGCTTGGTGCTTCACTAACATGTTAAAACTTGGGTTGAACTTAGTATAGCCCCCATCAATTGCCAAGTTGATACCACTCACATACCTAGACTCATCACTTCCCAGGAAAACAGCTGCCTGAGCAATGTCTATCGGTTGCAACAGTGATTGTTCAACGTTGGCGGATTCGCCAGAAGGGTCTTCTTTATTTGCCACGTCTAGCATCACCTGCACATTCCTTAACAACGGTGTTGCTGTTGTAAATGGTGCAATGCAGTTAACCCTTATTCCGTACTGACCCAACTCCACGCACAGGTTATTAGCCAATCCGACCACAGCATGCTTTGACGAAGGGTATAAATGGGAGACACTGGTCGCCATTATCGAACTTATGCTAGAGGTGAAGATGATGCTCCCTTTTCTTTCTGGTATCATAACTCTAGCTGCATGCTTTGAACTCAAAAGAGCCCCCAGTACATTCACTTCAAACACTTTCTTGAAGTCACTGTATTCGGTACTACTGATGATGTTTAAGGGACCGGTGGTTCCAGCGTTGCTGAACATGATGTCTAGCTTCCCGTACTTTGCAACTGCACCATCGACGGCGTTTCTCATGTCGGATTCACTCGTAACGTCACAATGAGCAAAAGTTACGGAACCATCCGATCCAATATCTTCAGAAAGGGCGCGACCAAGATCATCTTGCGTATCAGCAACCACCACTTTGGCACCATGTCTGGCAAAGAGCCTAGCCGTAGCCTCCCCGATTCCGCTTGCACCGCCAGTGATCATTGCCACCTTGCCTTCCAATCTGCAAACAGGAAAATGAGTAATATCTATGTTAAGAGAATATGACACCATGAATCAAACAGCTTGTGTGCAAAAAAGCATGTACCTCTTGGCTAATAAAGCTATCGAAGAAGTAGCGGCCATAGCTTAAATCCAACCCAACAGAGTGAGATGTTATTTTGTGTGCCTGACTTTTTGTTTTTTTTTTGCTCTTTGGTGAATTATACTTCCATTGGGAATTTATAAGGAGGGATTAAGGAGAATTTTCATGAATTCGTGGATTTGAATTTTTATTTTTATAGTGTTAACTTTGAAGAAAATATGTGTTTTCCAGAAGAAATATGCTTTGAATTCCAACAGAAAATATGAAAATCATCCGAGCAATTTTGTTGACTATCAAAGCTACCATGGGATAATTAATCAGAAACGAAGTCTGATTATTCAATAACCATACTGTAAAATTTTAATATCTTCAGCTGCCAGAATGGGAAAAACATTAGAGAGGTATAATAATTATTATCATAAATTACATTTCAACATCCTAACAGTTTCTTCTTTTGACAATTCTTTTATCCAAATGTTTTTTTATTACATTACTTGCTCTCCTTCAATTTCAAATCGTCTAAGCTTTTAACGTTGTATTGTTTTGTCTGAAGTTTTCTGCATTACCCCCCAAGTCATAGATACAATAAAAATAACAAGAAAATTCTGATTCTGAATCATAGAAAACTTGGAAAAGAATGCCAAACAAGAGAAACTTCCAAGGATTTAGTTATCGTTCTAAATTGATCAGTGCACCTCTCAAGTAGAATGTCACCGCCAAGAATATAGGATGATTAGACCTTTCATTACACCGACTAAAGCAATATTATTTAAATTCGATTCAAATTACACTTATAGAGTTTAATTTTATTCTAGAAAAATCTCATTCTAAATTTTAGATAATATTCCCAACGAATATCTCGAGAACTTATGTGGCATTTATATCAAACTTGAATATTTTATATTCAATTTAACGTAGAAAAGAAATAGTAACAGACATGAATTTCAAAGAAGAGCCACAAAGCACAGCTCCCAAAAGTCTTTTATGCAAAAGCAAGCAAAGAGTTCAATGCATCTAATTCCATTCAATTCACGCTGTTGACCATCCAATCAAATAAGCATATTAAGTAACAAGAACACTATGTTCTAATGTACAAAATAGAAAATACAATGCAATGATACGTGACCGCTTCTCTCTCTCTCTCTCTCTTCCAAAGAACTGCAACTCTTTTTCCAAGTGATGAGATATGAAGGCAGAAACGGAACTGTTATAAGCAGAGAGAGTCTAGTCTATTCACTCGAATTAGCAAGCCCAACCATATTCAACATGTGGCGATCCTCTTTAAACCTCTCGAGTACAGTACCTGTAATGGCCTCTGCCAGTTCTTGTTGAGCTTCCTTTGTCAGTATTCCCCAGCATTCTATGACTTCTGGACATATCTGATTGGCCTTTGCCAAACAAGGGCTACCAAAGGTGGTGCATTCAAATGTATGGCCACGATCAAAGTTTGCAGAAACAAACAAACCAAAATGATTAACCCGACCTCCAAAGCCAATGCCATTTGGGATACTTTCTGAACCGAAGTTCACCGCACACTGCCAAAAATATAAACGGAATCAAACTATCTTCATGGCATCCACAGGAGGAAAAGAATCAATGCTAGATTGCCACAAAATATCATTCCAATTTCATGGACTGTTAACTAATGTTGCAAAGGAAATTCTTGTTAGGAAAATTTTCTTTCCTATAACTATTTTCGTTTCCCGAACTTGAACCTAAATCTTAAATCTTAAAAAATCAAGAACTTAATCTTATAACTATTTTCGTCTTCTAAACTTGGTCCTAAATGTTAAAAAAATCAAAAACTCGATCTTCTGACTATTTTGTTTTCTTAACTTGGTTCTTTCAATTAAGTTTATGAGATTTTTCGATCATTTAATTCACGTAAAAAACACATACTTAATCTTATAAGAGCATTTTATGACAAAAGGTAGAATACTATATTTTGCTCATTGCTTTCACTTGATTTAAACGACCGAAAAATCTCACAAATTTTGTCGGATTGACCAAGTTAAGATAAGAAAAATAATTATTGGACCAAATTCTTGATTTCTTAAGATTTAAGACCAAGTTTAAAAAATGAAAATAGTTATAGGACTAAGTTCTTGATTTTTTAAGATTTAGGACCTAGGACCAAGTTCGGAAAACGAAAATAGTTGTAGGGTCAAAATAGGGAATTTTCCTTCTTGTTATTTTTCAGCATTTTCAGAATTTGAGAGCATATTTACATGGAAAATTGTCCCTCATTTTCTGGAATAGCCTAATCTAGAAATCCTTATTACTTTATTGCAAAGGGTTATCTGGTGGTGACCCCAACCCCCAACCCTAGCTCCCACCCCCCCCCCCCTCCCCCCAAGACAAA
>JAXGGT010000094.1:1532469-1543637 GCA_035583425.1 Marsdenia floribunda | reverse complement strand
CCCACCCCCCCCCCACTACCACCAACATAAATTAAAAAAAAAAAAAAAAAAAAAAAACACAACAGAGAGTGCTGCAAAACAAGGTTTTGAGACATTCCAACAACTAACTTACCCACTGTACATTATGATTTGCCCCTGTTGGCCGGAAGATTGATGCTTTGGGATACATCTGGAAAAGAAAAGACTTCAAGTCCCCATAAAAATCACCATGCCTTTCCCAAGGCTGAGAAGCATAACCTCCATATATGTAACCTTCTTTATCTTTAATAACCAAAATAGTAGGACCTTCATCATTTCTGCAGTTCAATCGAACAGTTACCAATTCCAATCCTATCCAAAGAGAATAATAGCAGAAATTCAGAAACTGAACAAATAGACCAGTAGACCATCGTATCTGCCAAAAGCAGCTAAGATAAATATTCATTAGGATATAAGACTTTGTGGTTTAAATGGTAAAGCAAATTACTGTGGTTTAGAACATGCACAAGAAATAGCTTATCTGTTCATCCATCTAATCGATTGGAAATGCCTCAAAAAGAGGGTTATATGGCACTTGTAGGCTTGTACAGAGCATTCCATTGCTTTTTTCATTCAAGAATAATTGAAACCCAAGGGGAAAAGGAAAAAGAAGAAGAACGAATAAATGGAGATAAAATCCCAAGAGTTCTTGAGAGCTTCCCGGCCCTAATACTCACTCACAGGCAAGCCCCTTTCATTTTCAGGAAAAATGGAGAAAGGAGAGCTTGAGAAAAAATCAACCTCGCAGAAACTTATCAGAAAGAAAGTCACGAGATTGTGATGGATCACAGCTTCCAAGTCTAACAATTATTATCATTTGCAACACAAGTAAACCAACTTGCATTCTTGTCACCTGTTTATGAGTGCACCTATACTTGGTCTCTATAGCTCTATATCTTAATAGAATGTCTCTTCTACCTAACTATTTCATAGCTGTGGGGGAGATTGAAAACCATAATGTGAACAAGTTGAACAAGCTACTCACGATATTTTTCCCAAGAATGTGTTGAAACTTTGACCATGGACTGCACTATGATAAAGCAGTTTCCAGTCCTCCAATTCATGTTGGACCAGTGCTCCACCAATTATCCAAGCATATTCCTTCCTCAGCAAAACTAGACCGGAGTCAATACAATCAAGATGCAACCGAGGAACTTGTGACCCTACAGAAAGAAAGAGAATACATCTAATGAACAAAAGAAACTAAAAATGTGTTCTTCCCTAGATGACCTATGGGAATGCATCCTTTGATTACAGGGTGACTCAAGATTTAAAAACGAAATTAAAAGTTAAAACATTGCAAGAAACATTTAGTAACCTGGATCAGATGGTGACATCAAACTTCCAAGGAACTTCCTGGCAGATGGAAGGACGGTACACCACTTTCTGAAATCCTCAAAAGACATATTAGTTTCAGTATGTCCTTCATCATGCTTGTTAAAATTGGCAGTATTGAGGAAAACTTTAGCAATCTCTTGATGTGAGACAACTTCAGGTTCCGAGCAATTTTGAGAAAATACATAATTCAGCATGGTATTTACAACACTCTCAAGATCAGACCTGCTAGTTCAAGAGAACAAAAGTGCAGATCAGAAGCAATTACCTTTGACACTTAAATCTTGAATCAAGACAATGAAATGTGAACCATATGAAGATATGACAACTAAATATACAAAATAAATTCTGAAACAATGATGTCCAAGAGGAATTTCAGAGGAATCTTTTGCATGATGGACTTCCCATTCCAGCAACCAGAAAAGTCAACTAAAAATTATACCTTCCAAGTCAAAAAAACCAATAATTGTCCTTTGAAGGAATAGACTGCAAAGTAACTGAACAGTTCCTGGCTCTTTGTTCCTTCTATGAAATTCTATAGGTTAGTGTAGGCTGACAGAGTAGGTATCAGATGAAATTTCCTTTCTTTACTGTGCAACGAAGAGTTTAACATTAAAGTACTTCTAGTGCCATACAAAAGTAAAATCTATTATTTAGATGATTATTTTTTCATTTGTTTGTATTATTAGAAAATGAAAAGAATCAACCTCCTCCAACATTCTTCGGAAGGAGTTCACACTATAAAACTGGAGAAACTGTATAAAAGAGAGGGAGAATATTTAACTATTCCATCCCAGAGCTTAGTATTATTGCACAGGAAAAAAGAACAAAAAGTAAATAGGATTCACTTTTGGTTATTATAAAGTTACAAATGTTACCTTCCCACAACGCCATCATCAGAGACATCTAATAATTGATAAATAAATTCTTCGATGTCCTCTTTCGTGCCTTTTTCATAAGTTCCCTGCAAATGTGAGGATATTCATTTATTAAAATAGTTTCACCTGAAAAATATCTCCAAAAGATAAGAAAGAAAGAGCAAAACAGCTTCAGTTATCTATACCAATGACAAAATTTCCAATTTCAAAATAAAATGTTAAGATAATCTACCATAGCCAAAGTTATCCATATACCCTTCCTCACCACTCTCAACCAATCCATGTATAAGGTATATTCTGTCAACAAAACAATATTAAATGATATTTTTGTGTTTGTTACAACTATGAATCAATTTGCTTACCAGTCAGTTGATAGGTCCATGATATATACAGAGGCCTTGGGTAATTAAAGAAAGAAGAACAAAATGAAGAAAATAAGTCCAGTGGATCTCACAAAAACCAAAGCAGTTACTTGTTTGTATGCATGTAAAACAAATAGTTTAAGGCTACTATTAGAAACAGCAGAAGCGAACAGGTCCAGATATATGAGGCATCTCAATTACGGATATCAACAAAAGAAACAATAAGGACAAGCTCTTTTAAGCCATAAATACAGAAGATTGCACAAGAAAGTCTATTTGGGTTCAAAATTGTGAAGGAGAGAATTTTTTTATTAGGGATTCAGCTCAAAGCTAGAAATATGTGTGCTTTAGTTACATGAAAGTAGTGCAAAACGCATCCCTAAAGAAAAAATTCCCTCCATGTGTACGTTTCAGTTTGGTGGGAATAACTTAAGATCAACCAAATATTAAGGCTATCATAAATAATTACCATTTTGCACAAATTTTTTTTTTTTTATATGAACAGAACTTTGAAGGAGAAAAATTCTTCTTTCCCTCCACCAGGGAAATTTTTTATCGACTTGATGTTGTTTAAGTAATGTCTTAATCAATTTTGTTAAAATCAAACAGAGACTCAAGGTGACAAGGGAATGTATGACATACCATACTACAATTGCTTTAGGACAAAAGTTTCTGATTGTACTGGTTTACCATTAACTTTTTTTTTTTTTTTGATAATTTGGTTTACCATTAACTTGATATGATAAAATAGCAACTAATTTTGTTAAAAGGAAACAATGTGAATCTGGTCAAATATGCTACTATAAATGATCCATGGGACAAACATAAACATTATATCATGGCGTAGTCCAATATCACTCGTACAGTTTGTATTTTATAATGAGTTCAATAACAATACTGTACTGATGAAATGAATTTTCTGTCAAGTCAACAAGCAGCTGCCTCACGTTTACCAAACGTAACTATGCAACATCAGATATTAATAACATGATCCCATAAAAATCTGGAATTTTTTTTTAACATGTATATCTTATCAAGTTTCCTATAATTGCATACAAAAATATAAGCATTATAGAGATTATCAAGAGAAGAAGGAAAAAAAAAAAGAAAAAATATGAAACTATTCAAACACCTAAATCCTCAAATAATACCATTGGTTCACATAACAGGTGAAACTATGTATCTCTAATATTTATGAATAGTATGACGATTCACTAAACCAAAAAGAAATAGCTAAAACCTGAAAGAAAAATTTACTTTAGCAATTATAAGGTCTTGGAAGGTAAGTTTTTGATCTTTCCTTTTCTGTGTAACCAAATCGAACATTCTATCCCCGAGAGGCCCATCAATTCCTATATATGCCTGTGCGAAAAAAAAAAAAAAAAAAATTAAAAAAAAAGGGAAGAAAAAGAAAAACTGAAGGGACTGATACAAAAGAGAAAAGCGTAACCTTGAAAACAGGAGGAGTGATAAAATCAGAGTTTGTCTGTGACTGAGCAGCAAGAGAAGTGAACAATGATTTGAGGTCTTCGAGTTCTTTCTGGGTGAATGCTCTGTAATAATCAAACGAAAGGTTGTTAAGTCATTGGATTATATTTTTCTGTTCCTACACACAAAACTTATTAAATACAGAAATTTATCCACATATCAGATACTAGAAAGAAAAGACATCTACCTGCAAGCAGAATTGAAGCGAGGATCAGAGGAAGAAGAGGATGACGAGGAATGAGAGCTCCCCATTCTTGACACTTGGATCTTTCTCAAAATTCAATTCTAGTTTTTAGTTTACTTTTTGGATAAAATCTGAGTACAAAATTTAACCCCCATTCTTCTGTTTATATTTAGCCCTTCCAGTTTTGGAGGGACACATTTCCAGGGCAAACATGGTAATTTGGCATAAATAGTCCCCAAACTATGACCATTTGGTGACATTGGTCCCTGAATTAATTTTTTTGTGATATTAGTCCCTAAATTATGTTAAATTATGTGAAATTGGTCCTTCGGTTAAAAATTTATGTTATCGTACCATTAACTTTTTTTTAAAAAAAAAATTCAAGAGTATTTTAGTCATTTCATAATAATATTATAATATATATATATATTATTGATACAAATATATATACATATATTGATTCTTCTCATTTTCTTCACCGTACATATATATACATATACATTAATTCAGAGACCAATGCCACCAAATAGCCATAATTTGGGGACTATTTATATTAATTTGCCCGGCAAACATATATATATATATATTTTTTTTTTTCCTTTTCCTTTAATAAATAATTAAATAATCTATCATTAGTTCAAATTTATAAAATTTATTTTCTAATGATTGGGTGTTTTTGGATTGGAGTTTTTTTTTTTTTTTTTTTTTTTTTGAATTTACTAATTTTTTTTAAATTGAGTTGAATGTATTGCGAAAAAAGATGAGTAAGTTAGAGACAAGTGACATACTCTGATCTTCTCAATCTTTTCTCCATTTTTTTAATATATTTTTTTGCCAAATAGAAAAATATGAATAATATTATATTAGGTGGTATTTAAATAAATACACCACATTTTTTTTAAAATTTGAATAAAAAAATTAAAAAAACTTCAATCCAAAAACACGTAAAATTTGAAAGAATAATGAGTCTGCTACCATCATTGACTCTTGCATAACGCAACTCAGAAGAATGGTCATGGTCCTCATGGAGATCCAATGGGAGCAAATTTGAGAAAAATAAAATAAATTTTCAGTACTAATACTTCAAAAATTCAAAATGCATGGTCTAAATTGAAATTCCAAGCAAAAGTTGAGGGATGAAAGCGGATTAATCCGAAGTTCCAATCCTTAGAATTTGCTCGTTTTCTGCAGTGAATTTGGGAAGGTTAGTGTAGTGGGCTGAAAAGGTGTAAAATACTAGAGGCGGAAGAAAGAGGATCTGCTTGGATATTTAATGGCCACCTTTTCCTTTTCCTTAAAAAAAAAAAAAAAATCATTTGAAGAAATTCTGGGGGGTTTATTACCTGAGACCGAGAGTGGATTTTTTTTCCTTTTCTGGTAAAATGCAGAGTCCAAGTTTGTTAGTTTTATTCCTGGTTATGATTTTCCTAACTTCTTGGATCCAATTGAAACTCAACGTTGTAACTGAAGTTGAAGCTACTACCACTACTCTTCTTTCTAATTCAACTGACCCCCACCAATCTTTCAAAGAAAAAGTGAGCATTTCTTGATATTCATTTCATTTTTCCCTTTTGTTTTGTGTAATTTTTGCTTTTCATGGATTATTTCATTTCATTTGTAGTTAATCTGGGACATTGACTGATTACTACAGGATTCTGAAATTCATCTATTTCGTTTTTGTAGTAATGCTAAAAGCTCCAAAGTTATTTCCTTTTCACTTAGGAATTTAGCCCGAGTGTTTTTTATGTCCTTTTTGGGTTTCTAATAGAATCTGCGTTACAAGAATGTAAATTTTGTCCAGTTGAGACATTGGTGGCTTTGAACGTGGAGTTTATTTGCAGCCCTCATGCTTTGTCTAGCACCCTAGCCTCAGTACTAGTTAGCTTGTGACTGTGTTCTCTAATTTTTTCCTTTTTTAGTCCGGAAAGATCAGTTTTTTTTTTTTTTTTTTTTGTTTTTTCATTGGAATGCAGACTGCATTTCCATTGAAATATCTAAAGAAATTTTTCCTTCAGATCAAAATTCAGGACTTTTTTTGGGGGAGAAAAAAAGAGAAACTCTTGGACATCATTTTTCATCCCTGATTGAACTACTTATTGATGAAATTCTTGTTTCATGTTTGGTTTACCCTGACAAGTGTTGCTAATTATTCTTGTTAAGATGCCTGATGACTTACGTAATCCTGAAAACAGTATCCTTGATATACATTTTAGCTTACAGGTTTTAGAAGTATAATGACAGATTGTAGACTCTTTTCTCTAGTTGATAGGTTGTTGTTTGCAATAATGTTACATTCATTTCTTGCTCAGATATTCTTCAAATCAGCAAAACAGAGAATGTGACTTTGTATACAAGTGACAGTTATTTATTTCCAAGTACTTCAAAACACTGTTATCATCTATGTGAACACCAAATTTTCAAAATAAACTACCACCGGAGGATGCTCGATTATTTTTACCCTTTTTAACCCGTATATTATATTACTTTATGTGTGAGTATCAGTTTGCCTAATCTTGAGTCAGTCTGAGGATTGATATTTACCGCATACTTTGGTTACATGAGAGAACCAATCAAACTCAACACAATTCTTATTTCAACCATTCAATAGGACCTAGAGTTCATTAGCAATGTTTCTTATATGAAAGAGTTTGTTTCACATTATCTTAGTGGGTTGTGGTTGCTATTTATTAACTTTTAGCTTCCCTTCTGTGGCCTAATGGAAGAATTACACTTTGTTCAACTTGTCCTTTCTCAGTATTTCAAAATTTTGGCTTGCATGCTGTCCATCTATGGGCAGGAGTAGTTTGGTATTAGAATCCAATCCTGTAACTGAGTATGCTTGTGTCAAACTGCAGCTATGACATTACCTTTGTGTCAACAGAATAAGTGCTCTTTTGCCTTTTATCATTTAGATTTTCCCCACTTAGGGACAAATATACCTCATTTGTTTCCATAACAACTCTTTCCAAATAACTTTAAGACTGCAAATTGTCACTTTATATTTACCTGCTGGTACAGATAATTCTATCTCAAGAGAAAACCATCCAGAAACTGAAGGAGATTGTGCAGGACCTTCAAAAACAGTTGGAACTCTGCAGGGTCAAAACTGGGAACAGTGTGCATGACAAAACAATCCATTTGACTGAATTTCTAAATAGCAATGAGCATGAATGGTGATGATGGACAATATTTGCTATCCATGTGCTTGATCATGTATAAAAATGGTAAAATTTATTTTTCTTGTATTCATGTATGGTTTGCTTTATATTGTACAGCCACCCAACCTTGTTCCCTTTTTGAATAATCCATCAACTAGTCATGTATCACTTATTTATCAAATTACTGCATCCTTTTACTCTTGTCTTTTACCCCTTTTGGAATCTCTACTCATGCACTTGTATTCTTCCGTCATCTTCTCTGGAACAATGAGTCTCCTTGCAATATGCATAACGAATTTGCAATTGGATATTCATTAGTCCATAAATGGCTTTAATACTTATATCAAAGTGATCCAACCATGGTTGGGCTGACAATTGGAAGGAAGAAGTTACAGGAATCATAGGTGAGTATAAATGTCCCACTGGCTACCATTTTTCACAGTGGAGTTTGCAAACTACTCATAGGCATCCATTTCCTACTGAAATACATATTTCATAATGTTGTTTGAATATGGTTTTTTTTTTTTCTTTTTTTCTTTTCTCAAGAATTAATAATTCTTACCATTATTAGCACCTTTGCATTTGAAGGATCATTTGTGGTTTTCATAAGCATTGCGGATGGCATTTTGTCATGTTAATTTATGCCAACTTATTTCTATGTTTCAATGCATGTTTGATGTCCATCATCTCTGGTAACACATTTATGGAACAGGGATTTGTTCTTTCCATTAAATTTGGTTGACTATTGCTTGTGTATGTAGTTCCACCAATCATTATTCCTGCATACAGGTACAACTCGCCTAGAAAACAGGTATATTTGCCTTGTTATTGTGTCCTACATGTTGGTGGATTATGCTTTCTAGTATCCTATGCATATAGCTCTCAGGCTAATTACTGACTTTACATCCCCCGCCACCCCCTCTTCCTCTCCAACCTGGAAACTCTTTTCGAACAACATAGCAGAATTTCTTCTTTTGAATTCTGTCTTTGTTCCTCCGGTTGCACTCGCTCCATGTCTGTACCTAAGCCTCAAGGTAGAACTTCCCCTCCCATGAATATCAGGTTTAAAGATAATTTGTTCAGCTGGTCACAAATGCAACCAAATAGTTATCATATGCTATGACCACACTCACAGGTGCACATATCACATAATAGAGACTAAAGAGTCTAAAACTCATTGGAAATGGAATCTCCATAACAGCCCACAAAAGAAGGAACTCGATTAAAAGATATACCAGCAAGAACTAATAGTAGTACTGAAATTCTTGGATGCAGTATTCTTTAGTAGGAGGGGGGTTGGGGAAGCTTTTTACTGTCAACAAAAAAGATCACTTTTTTTATGGAATGTATATATATATATTTAATTATTTGTTTGTATAGTTCAAAAATTATTCGACTCATTTAATCAAACAAGTTTTATTTATAAATTGTTTAAATTATTCACTAACTTTAAATTGGTGTGCAACTAATAAATTAGTAGTCGGCAATGTAGATAGCATGGAGGAACCAGTCATGTGCTAATTCATAACAAAAGCAATCCCAAATCAAAATCGAAACAGTATGTGTGTTAATAAGAATGGTCCTTTTTTCTTTTTGTTTTTATGCTTCCAAAATAGGCTGATACATTTAGTTGCCATAATGCCATCTTTCTTTATCACTCTAATTAAAAAGATCATCAATGCCATCTCTAACTTCTTGTTCTCTTATCTACTTGTAATTTATAGATTGGTGGCCTAGTCTAAATCGCATTCACATATATAAATATATAAAAATTTATGGTTAGAGTTTTGCTTTTTATAAAGATTTACTCAATTCGATCAAAGATTAGTTTAAATACGAACATGACTTAAAGGTATTACCCATAGTTGACACTCATTCAAAATATCTCGTGCACTAAACTAAATACATATATATACTTTTATCTTATAATTATTTTATTTTTTCAAATTACTTTTTTTATTTTTGTGATATTATATCTTATAACTATTTAAAACAACCTAACTTGGTTGTTCTAGTCAATTTCTTCAAATAATCTAATCGTTTTGATCATGTATTTATCATACTGTCATATAATTACAAAAGTTATTGCATTGAAAATATCCTCAAAAAATTACTCACGCGATGAGCACATGAATCAGATAATCATAAATAGTTATAAAATTTAAGTACCATAAAAATAAATATATATATATATATATATATATAATGCAATTTGAGAATATAAAATAAAAGTAAAAAATTTCCCATTTTTCCTATTTTCATTCTTAATAAAATATAAGTTGTAATATTTTCATGTGAATTAGTTTTAGGGATTAAATGGTTTTTTTATTTTATTTTTTTTCATTATTGAATTCCAAACGTATTAAATGGATAAGGGAGCTAACTCAAAATTATAGGGTTGTTGAATATCACAAATTATTAATGATTTTTTTATTAAGTGCACGTAACACATTTTACTTATCCCTACATGTGTCATAATCTTAATACCAAACTCATTAATCATCGTCACCTTTGAAAATCAATTACTTTTGTTGTACGTAACATACTTTGTTGTTGTCCATATGACATAAAGTAACATCTTATATTTGTTAAAATTGACCGTTAATTGTGCAATTTTTTGTCTTTTTTTAAAATCTATTTCTCTATATATATTAATTAAGAATATTTACGGTAAATAATAATGACTAATTTCTTATGTTGCGAGTGTTTTTCTATTGAAGGTAAACAATTAGTCACGAAATGTACTTCATTTTCATCGGTGAAATTTTTGAGATTTAACGACATGGTGGTTGCTCACCTCGTCCCTTAACCATGAGATTGAGAGTTCGAATCCCGCTCATAGGAATAGAACACATCTCATAGCCAGTTGTTTATCTCCAATGGGAGAGCACATGCAGAGAAAAGGATTAGTCACTACTGTCGGTGGTAAATACTATTGCTTAGACCAAAAGAAATTTTTGAGATATTTTTGCTTTCAATATAACTTAAATTCATGATTTCTCGAAATATAAACATAACTATCTTGTGTTATCGTATAAATATGCAATGTATATATATATACCCCACGTTGCTTTTGGTTCAAGAAATAAATAAATAAATTGAAGTCCTATTCAATTTTTCTTTTTCCTTTTTTCCATTTTTTTTTTTTTTTTTTTTTCACTTTCTCATAATAAGAAAAAGACTCAATTATTGTATTGGCTCAGTAAGAAGAAACGGGTTCAGACCTTTCTTCGATATGGGTTTTTCCAAACGGACCCAAATTTTAAGTGAATGAAAATTAACAGTAATAGATTATTTTATTTTTCTACCAAAAAGATTATTTTATTTTTTTTTATTTTTTTTACATTTTGACCAAAAAAAAAAGACATATAATGAGTTATAAAGTCAAAGCTGTAGACGGTAATTAAGATAAAAGTCAAAATAGAAATTCTCGTTACTCATAATAAAAAGAGTTTAATTTAATTTTTCTGACATAAGATTTTAAATTCAAAATTTATATAAAAGAAATAAGAATAATTTGTGGATTTAATCTCAAATAAATTTATTTTTGGCAACTTTAATTCCAAAAGTTTTTTTTTTTAACTTTTAATATTCCAAACTATTTTATGATTGGGCAATAAAGTCTTATTTGACGGATTCTGTTAGGAAAATTTGCAGATTTGATCCTCAATCTTTTGATCATTGGTAAATTTGGTCCCTAATATTTATGACTTTGGTGTGATTGACCCCTTTTCTTTATTTTTTA
>JAXGGT010000094.1:1500801-1526056 GCA_035583425.1 Marsdenia floribunda | reverse complement strand
CCCAAACATTTTTTTTTCAATATATTTGGTCCTAAACATTACATAATTTGGTATGTTTGGTCCTTATGACCAAAAAGTCCTTTAATATAAATAGACAATTGGCAAGTTTGGTCCCCAAACATTTTTTTTCAATATATTTGGTCCTAAACATTACATAATTTGGTATGGTATGTTTGGTCCTTTATGAAGTGATATTTTTCAAAAAAAAATATTTTTTAAATAGAAATAGACAAGTAAATGTATATATTATTAAAATAGAAAAACACATTTAAATTTTTTTTGGAAAGAAAAGATTTGTTGAAGAAAAAAAAACTACTCATATTCATCTTTGAAAAGAAATAATATTTTTGAGAAAAAAATAGTGGAATAGAAAAATATGTTCAGTTTTTTTTTTTTTTTTTTGAAATTTTGTGGCACTTTTATCTCTGACATGTCTCCATGTTCAAATTATTATTTTTTTTTTAAAAAAAAACTTTTGAAAGAATAAAATTATTATTAAAATAAAATAAAAAGAAATATTAGAGGATAAAAAATAATACTCAATTATTTTTAAAAGAAATCGTATTTTGCAGAAAAAAATATTTAATATATTCAAATTATTTTTCTGATACAAAGAATATTTTTTCTAGCAAAACAAAAAACATGTTTAAATTCTTTTCAAATAAATGGATATTTTATCTGATTTTTTGGTCATAAAGGACCAAACATAAAAATTATATAATATATAGGACTAAATATATTGAAAAAAATGTTTCGGCTAAACTTGCCAATTGAATATTTATATTAAAGGGCTTTTTTATCATAAAGGACTAAACATACCAAATTATGTAATGTTTAGGACCAAATATATTGAAAAAAATTATTTGGGGCCAAAGTTACCAAAAGGTCAAATGTTTGGGACTAAACTTGCCAATCTTCCTATATATATATATATATATATATATATATTCAGCTAAAATCAGATTACCGTAAACCATGCAGGTGAGTTGTTGTTCTTCTTCTTTTCTTTTTTCTTTTTTTTTTTTTTCTCTACAGTAAGGTGTGGGAATAACAATCAAGAACATGATGGAGTTCCTGAAAAGTATAGAACCCTAGTTATAATAAGTTTTCTTTAATTTGAGAGAGAAAGACAACAGTAATAATATATTTTTTATAAGTCTACATTTTTTTTTTTTTATCGTATACGTTTTTTTTTTTTTTTTTTTTTGTCTTTTTATCAAATTAGAATTTTACAGCGAGTCTTATGTAATATTTATTCTAACAGTTTTTAACTCGTTTGTACCATCAAGTTAAAATAAATATAAATTGGTTACAATAACTTGATCAAAAATTAGCGAAAATAAAAATAAAAAGACCAAAATGATCACTTAAAAATAGTATAAAAATTAAAAAAGACAAAAAAAAAAAAAAAATCAAAAGGATAAAAAACTAATAAAATAGAAACTAAACTAATTAAATTTTTCTTATGATAATCTTAAATATATATATATATATTATTTTATATATATGTAGAATATGTTAAATGCATCAACTCACTAAAAATATTGTATTATTTAATTCGTTGAATATATTTAGATGGTATACCTAATTTATTTTCATGGACCCCATTTTTCTTTCTTTGTGAAGTTAAAAGGATCCAAATATCATTATTAATTAGGACGTACTACAAGCTAGGTACTTACCAAAGAAACGTTGGATCACAAAGTTATTACAGTACTGTTAACCCTCAGAGAAATGGGAAATAATTATTTCTATTTAAAGTATATATAAACAGTTCAATGGAAAATATATATATATATATATATATAAACAATTCTTACACAAATGTAAGTCACATTAATTGGATCAAAATTATCGAGTATTTATTTATAATTTTTAAGATAATTAGATACATTACTTATCAAAAAAAAAAAAAAAAAAAAAAGATAATTAGATACATTATGTACACATTATATAATATTTCTTTAATTGGTAGTTTATATGGTCCACTGAAACAAGTTGGTCCTTTCCCTCAGGTGGATGAAAAGTACGTATCTCTACGGTAGCTGTGCCTATTCATCGTGATATACATACATATATATATTTATATACATATATATACACAAATATAAATATTTGTTAACATGCCGAAATAATTAATGGCCAATGGCCATCTTTTAAGTCCACAGCTCATACTCATGGCCGTTGTGGCTGGGGATGGCTAAACCCTGGTGTTAATTTCTCAGGGGAGGTAGAAATAAAAAAAAAGTGGACCTCTTGAAGAATTTAAGGTTACAACATTATGAGTTCCCAACCTTAAAGAAAGAAAAATTCAATTTCGTATGTTCCAGAAGAGAGAAATGTAATAATTTGATTAGGTTTGTTGTTAAAACTTATAGTTTCTATTTATATATATATATATATATTCTCACTTTTATATTTTTTATAATTAATATCTTGACTTTCAATAGTACTCATAAAATATGTACTTATATTAATATACCTAATTTGATAGAGTTCGTGTATATTAGATAAATATATATATATATATATATATTAGCGGAATGTTAGACAAATTTAAATTGTGTAAAATAAAAGTAAGGATTATAATAATAAAAATATCATTTTAAATTAAATGTTTGAAGATGTGTATATTATTTTTTTAAAAAAAATTAAATTTCCTCGGTTTTTCCATTTCAAAATTTTCAACACTAATTAAATGGAGATAATATATATGTGTGTGTGTGTGTAATTGATGCATTGATAAGTATAAAAAGCCAAACATTTGAAGACAAAATAAAATAATAAAAAGATCAAATACGGTGAAAATATATATAGGTTTTGATTGTTGGAGAAGGTAGGAGGCAAAAAAAAAAAAAAAAAATGAAAAATGAGGGGGGTGGGGATGGGGATGGAGGAGGGGGGGTGGTGTTGGTGGACAGGTTCAGGTTTTCTTTAATTACATGGTCAAAGTTATGATCATTTAAGAAAAATTGATTCACATCTTGAGGAGAACAGCAAAATCCCATGCAAAGGATTCAAAGTTTTTGACTTTGTAATTGTTTGTTGCCATAATATATAGAATAAACGAAGATATATGCAAGAAAAGTTGCTCTGATCTCTTAATGATATGCCATTCCTCTTCCTCTATAAACCCTAAATTAATTATTTCATAAACCAGAGAGAGAAAGCAGTATAGTACCTTTCCTCTCTCTCTCTCTCTATAAGTCCATCTTGATCATAATCCCTAATTATAACGTTTGAATATTAAATTTCAGACTTTGAAATGACCATTGATTTTTTCAGCATAAGATTATAAATTAACCATAATTTTTTTGGCATTACGAACCATCACATTAAATTCTTAAAGCAAAAGAAAAGTATGAATACTTAAGCCTTAATTAGTTTCCACATGAATAATAGTACATTCCTCTCTCTCTCTCTCTATATATATATACATATGTATATATGTATGTATATAATCCCCCTTTCTATCTTTCTTTTTTCGGTTTTTTTTTTTTTTTTTTTTTTTTGTTGTTCCCCTTCAAGGGCTGAAAACATTCATTGTTCAATGTAATAAGGTGGGATGTTGGTGAAAATGAAGTTATTAGATTTGAATGTTTCTTCTTCTTCTTCTTCTTCTTTGTGTGTGTGTGTGTGTGTTTGTATCATATTTCATCTGTCCCATTAGAAGTGATAAAAGATGAATCAATCATCATTTTAATATTAAGAAAAACCTATCCCCTCATTTAATAAAACTCTTAATTTTCAGACCAAATTTAAGATATTCAAGCGACGCAATTTTAATACTTCAGGGAAAGGTTGAGAGATAGTACTTAAAGAAGGACTGATCTAATTTTTGTATATGCATAATCTAATATTATTATTATTTTTTTATAAATAAAAATATCGATTTTCCCAACCCACAGTAGACTAGGTTATACACCCTAAAATTTAAGGGTGGCAATATTAGACCCAACACAAAAATTTGACACAAATACGACATGATATTAGAAAGTTATGGTTGAAGGTTCATGGTTCAAGTCAAAATGGATTGACACGTTTAAATTTAAAGGGATTGGAGTTGTAAATGGGTTAAACCCGCATAATCCGATTATAATTCACAAACCCCCAAAATTAGAAAATATACTATTAATTAAACTTTTTTTTTGCTTAGTGCACAAGGTGTCCTAAATGGGTCCCAACTATGGGCGACACCTTTAAGCCATGTCCACATTCAGACTAATCCCCGCTCAAGCCGGGTAGGTCCCTTGCAAGAGGTAAGCTCTAGCCCCAAGTTTTTAAACGGTTGCATACGTGAATGCGATTTCGATCCCACGACCTCACTTAAGTTAGGAGAGCACCTTACCAACTCACCTACGCCTTGAGGTTATTAATTAAACATTTTGGTTAGAATTTTTTCAAATTTTTTCACACTTAATACTTGATAATTTTAGATATAAATGTTATTTGATAAATTTGATGAACAATTAATATATAATATATCTAATATTAATAAGAAGTGAAATTTTAGTTTTATTGTTAAGGTTAAATAGGTAAATTTATAGTTTTTTGGGTTTGAGTTAAATAATTATATAGGTAAATAATGTAGTTGGGTTGACACGATTATTAAATAAGTCTAGTTCTAGTTGAAATTTTCAACATGATTATTTAGGTGAACCCACACCATTCCCACCCCTACTAAAACCACATGAATCCTTTTTTCTTTTTTACTTCTTTTTTCTTCTTTTTCTGTTGTTATTGTATTTTTGTGATACTAACTTAAGAAGAAAAATGGGTAGATTTAGTCTCTAATATTTATATCTTTGGTATATATAGCCGAAAGGTTCTACTTCCAAAAAATTGGTAGATTTAGTCTCTAATATTTATATCTTTGGTATATATAGCCGAAAGGTTCTGCTTCCAAAGGGATGATCTGGTCGAATAGTCCTTCCAGAGAAGTCCTTCGGTCAATGAACTGGGTTACCTACAAAAGATGGGGGAAGATGGTTTATCCCCCGAAGAAGCTCTGATACTTAAGTTAGTAGTATGTCCAATTATAAGGTCAAACTCCAAAGCAAAGGGAATTAAATGCGCTTATTTTTTTGGGAGACATTAATAGTTTATATAAGAGAGACATTTCCAAATAGTTTAGTAGTTTTCCAATGTCAGATTTAGTTAATCCCAAAATAAAATCTCTTCAGGGTAAGAAAGTCATTTAAATATATAATTAAGCAAAAATAATATATATTTATGCCTATATACACCACTTTTCTTTCTTTTTTATTTAATAGGTCCCTAATGTACAATGAACATGTGCATTTGGTCCCTCTCTTCACAAAATTCATTATTTGAACAAGTTAATTTTATGAAAAAGAGACCAAATGTGCTTGTTCATTATACGCTGAAAACCTGCTAATTAAATAAAAAATAAAGCAAATGGACCAAATACACCAATGATCGAAAGATTAAGGATCAAATCCACAAATTTTCAACCTGAAGAATTTCAATACATTTACTCAAGATTAAGGACAAATATGGAAAAAATAACCGCTTGATTTCTTAATAATTTTGTAGTCATTTAATAAGTATAACAGATTAGATTTGAAACAAAGTGAGAAAATAAATACTCCCTTCATTTCCTTTTAATCGTCACAGATAATACATCACACATTTAAAAAAAATACAAAAATTATTATATCTTTTAGTTGAAAAAACCTAAAATACTTATTAATTTTATTTTCTTCTATAAAGAAATAGTAGTTGTTAAAGCATTGAAGTGTAAAGGTATTGAAAGAGAAAAAAAAAAAAAAAAAAAAAAAAAAAATCGAGGGATTACTTATACTACTTAGTTATCATTGACCGGATTAATGTTGCATGTGGACCTGTAGTTGGATTTGAATCCCACAATCTAAGGACCATCACTGGCATCATTAATATAAATATATATACTTTGCACATTGCAAAGTTTTCTGCAGATTCAAATACATTAAATGTTTTTAATTTTTCAATGGTCAATAGCAAGAAATATTGTGGTACTACTATACTATACTATTAGTAGTAGTAGTAGTATTATTTTTCAACTTCATTCCATTGTCGAATATATATATATATATATAATGCATTGCCCCCTCCCCACCCCTACCCTCCCCCACCCCCCCACTAGTCTCATACCACATCATGTTCTTCGATCGTGAAATTGAAGTAACTTTAAATTGCCCTTATAACAAATTTAGACATGCATATGCATATTCTTCTTCTTCTATCTATAGTTGAGTTTGACCATTGGCTGGAATTTCTCTCAATTTCAATGCTTTTCCCGGGATCTTATTATGATATATATGTATATATGAATTTACCTCCAAAGAGGGAAAAAGAAAATTCAAATCAACTAGACAACACTCCATATTGCTACGATATTATTACCCATTTCAATGTGCTCCAAGACTTAAAAGTTTTTGTCCAATTTGCTCTTGTGGAGGAAAAAAAACACCGGGGGTATTTTGCAAATTTAACAAAAATTAAGCAAAAAGGGCAAAAAAAAAAAAAAAAAAGAAAAAGAAAAAGAAAAGAAAAGTTATGCAGATTAAAATAATATTCTTTAAATGACGAGAGATTTTATTTTGTAAAACTTATTGATGTATGCATGCAGTGAATAAAATTTGTGCATTATTTTATCATGTTTTGCCCTAGGTAATTAACTCTCTTAGTTCTTATATATAAGTGTGTGTGTGTGAGAGAGAGAGAGAGAGTTTTTCTTGCTAAAATAGGAAAGGTATAGCCAAAGTAGAAACTTATATAGGTGACATCTGATGAATTATTAATCCCAAATTAAAAGATTGGCAGAAAGAAAATTTGGGGATGGTGATGTTTTAATTAATTTTAATTTCAATGCTTATTCTTCTTGAAAGAGTTACAAAAATGTGGAGTGTATCGTACCATGAGATATAGTTTAAACCCACCATGAATTTATTGCAATCTTTTTTCTCCTTTTTTTTTTTTTTTAATAAACAAATATTATATTACGATTTCTTTCTGAATATCTTAAATTTTCTCCAAATATATAATTTTCTGAGTGAAAAAAATACTTACTCTTTCATAGGTGAAATATTCAACCAATTACTTATATTATCTCGTCCTGTTTAATATATTTAAAATAAATGTAATACACTTAATTTTCGAATTCGAATTTTTGTAGTCTTAAACTTTTATTTTGTGCACATTACATCTTTAATTATAATCTTACACGTTGAATTATTATAAATAAATATTGATTTCTTTTTTTTTTTTTTTGTCTCTAATAATCTTTTGATTAATGAAGAAATGCTTTTCGAAATTATTCTTCAATAAGCTCCAAATCATAACACAATTTTCACAAAACTCTAAAGGAACAAAATAATATATATATATTTTGAAATTTGAGACATTTTTGTCTTTATCATGTCTCAAACTCATGATCTCTCGAATTATAAATGAGACTATTACCAACTAAGTTATACTTCCTTGACAACAATATATATATATATATATATAATAGTTTTTTTAAAAAATAAAAAATAAAAAAAGGGTTGTCTATCTTCATTCTCAAAATATGAAAAAGAAAAAAAGGTGGCGCGGTTGCGCAACATTGACGAGACCAATGTTTATTTACTTTTCAGTGCCTTTCCGAAAATAGAAATACGTGACTAAGAGATGCACTGAAAGTGGAATATCCTAAATTGGTTTCAGCTGAACTCCTCCTTCTTCTTCTTTTTTCTTTTCTTTTCTTTTTTTTTTTACGAAAATGCCCTTGATGAGCACGTGACGTACACATTTTACCTCAATTGAAAATATTGGAAAATTGACGGATTTCATATCCTTTTTTTTTTTTTTTCTTCTTTCCCTCCCCAATTTGTTTTGGGATGATTTCTTTTATCTTTCTATCAATATTTTGTCAAATATTTTCATCCAGTTAAAATATGTGTCTTACAAACAGGTACAATTGTAAATGTGAATCAGGCAAAAGTATAAACTTTTAAATTTAAGATTTTTTTTTAAAAAAAAAAATTTAATTTTTCTATCCAATTTTTCATTTTTTGAGGGGTAAAATTAGTAAGTAACTAAATATTTTCTGAAAATCAAAATACTAACTCTCTCTCTCTATATATATAAATATTTGTTTTTTTTTCTAATCTCGTATTCTCATTAACTAATTTAGAAAGAATCTATCGGCATAAATAGTCTCCAAACTATGACTATTTGGTGATATTGGTCCCTGAATTAATTTTTTGATGACATTGGTCTATGAATTATGTTAAATTATGTGGGATTGGTCCTTCTGTTAAAAATTTTTGTTATCCTACCACTAATTTCAATATATATATATATATATATATATGTATTGTCAAAGGACATTTTAGTCATTTCACAATAACATTATGTAAAAGAAAAATATATTATTGATACAAATACATATACATATAGTCATTTATCTCATTTTCTTCACCGTATATATACATATATGTTGGCTTTTTATGTATAATATTATTATGAAATGACTAAAATTGCTTTGAACAATTTTTTTTTTTTAAACTAACGGTAAGATAATAAAAATTTTTAAAGAAATGACCAATCTCACACAATTTAACATAATTCAGGGACCAATGTCACCAAATAGCCATAGTTTGGGGACTATTTATGCCAATTTGCTTTACATTATATAATTGAAGCACAACACAAATTCGAACCTTTCACTTAACAAATCAAATAGAAAAACCTACATAAGGAAGTCATTCAAATTCGGGTACATCTTGATTTTAAATTAAGCAAAGGTGATTTTCTTTCTTTCTTCTTTCTTTTTTTTTTTTAAATTACTTTCACAAAAATGTCCCCAAAAGCTTTCCCTTCCAATTGCTTTCTTCTCTACCAAATGCCCTCAATAAGCATTTACACACATTTTCGCTCAATTTTAAACATTTTATTTCAAATTTTGGATAATTAAGTTTTCTATAATACGTGTCAAATTGTACTTAAATTATTACAATTTTTTTTAGGTAAGATGTATATATATACATATCAATTATTTAATTTATTATTCATTCTACACACACACACACACACACACACACACACACACATATATATATATATATATATATATATATATATGTATTAAATTTATTAAATAGTAATACCAACATTTGACAGCTTCTCCAATAAATTAGAATTATTATAATTGTAACCAGTTTAGTTTGAATTTTTAATTGTAAGAGATATATTTATTTATTCTTTTAAAAGCATTATACGAAAAATAAGAGAATGCCATTTATTGTAAAAATAATAATAATAATAATAATAATGTCATAACCAAGGTTGGTTGGAAATAATAATCAATCAAAATTATATTCATGAAACAAAACAAGTATATTTATGGTGTAGACTTTTGCAATTCAATATTTATAATATATATATATATATATATATATATATATAATATATATTAAATTTAAAAATCAAAACAATCAAGTAGTAAAGGAGAAAAAAAAAATAAAAAATTACATTTAGTGAAATCCTTTTTCATGATTTTATAATTTTTATTTTTTAAACAATAATATGTTAATAATAATAATAATATAATAACAAATTGTAGTGTTTTACAGTCAACCAACCCACCTTTGTTAGATAAATGATTCAATTAAAATCAACTAACTTTGAATACATTGAATCCCACAGTTTATATATACTAATTATTTACATTTTTAAAAATTAAATAAATAAAATATTAATGTTATAATTAGTCTACATTTCTTTCGTAACAAAATGAACATAACTCTTAAATAATAATAATAAGGAAAATTTGCTCATTTAGTTCCTGAAGTTGTGGTTTTTCGCTAATTAGATTCTTATCTATTTTTTCTGTCTATTAAATCCTCATAGTTTTTACGGGCCACCAATTAAGTTCTTCTGACCAATAATTCAGGACACAATTGTTGCCTAGATATGAGCATAAACATTGTGTAAGACACTTACACAACAATTTTAAGAAGACTAACAGTGGAGATGCTTTGAAAGCAATGTTTAGGAGCCGAATTATTGGTCAAAAGGACCAAACTGATTGCCCGTAAAAACTATGAGGATCTAATAAGCAAAAAAAAAGAAGATAAGGACCTAATAGACAAAAATACAATACTTCAGGGATTAAATGAGCAAATATTCCTGATAATATTAATAAAATCATATACTGCCTCCATTTTTGTTTCACTTATCACATTAGGTAAAAATCAATGTTTTTTACTTGTTACGTTATAAGATCAAGAAGTATTTATTAATATGTATATTTTTAATATTTCTATAATTAATGTTTTATTATTCATACTTATTAATTTTTTTATTTAAAAATAATAATAATAAATTCAAAAAATATTTTAATCTAAAAACACATTATTTTTATATATTTGTTATAAAATGTACTTTATGTATGTAATGAGTAAAAAAAAAAAAAAAAAAAAAAAAAAAAAAGTAGTGGGAGCAGCAGATTCAGAAAATATAGTTGAATTTCTCCTTAGTAAAAGGAATCTTATTGAGAAAAAAGGATTCCACAACTTATAATTACGTTGAAATTTCCTTACAGGATAAGATTACTTGTACGTAGTCATATATTTTTATTATTTTTATTATTACTTAATGTTCATTAGTTTAATATATTCCTATATATTAGGCTTTCTGGTATACTTTTTTAATTTTTATTAGTATACATATATATATATATATATATATATATATATATATGCTATGGCATTACTTCATTATTGTTTGACTTTGTTGTACTAATTGAGACACAACTATAGTATTTTAAGGGGCTTTAATTATGTAATCAATGTAATTAAAGCTTTCACATGTTGGAAAACATTCACTCCATATATGTTTTTTTTTTTAATTTGTCACAAATAATATTTTTATATATTTTTAAAAGTGTAAAAATTAAAATAAATTTTAGTTGAAGAAAACTAAATTTGACTTTAATTTTTTTTCTATAAAAAAAATAATTAATAAATAGTAGTTGAAAAGTATTAATAGTTGAAAGAGTATTCAAGGAAAAAAAATAAGAAAAATTGGCAAGTTCAATCTTTACAAATTCATTTTGGTGAGGATTTTTTTTTTTTTTTTTTTAAATCCTAAACAAATTTACAACATAATAATATAGTCATTTTTTATAAAAATTGTCAAAAAATTACAATTTAAAATTATTTCGTTAAGAAAACAGGGATAAAATTATCATTTTACATGTTAAACAATCTGATTATTTTTTTAAAAAAAAATTAATAATAATTCAATAAACATAATTGAGATAAAATAGTAATGAAGAACAATTTGAAGAATAGTAGATTCTATAGATAGCCTTTAACGAGGCTCACATATGAAAATGAATTCTTTTATCCTTCCCCTAATTAATTAAAAAAAATTATATTATGTAAATTTTTTAGGACTTAAAATTTTTTTAAGAAATTATATATATATAATAATTTAGGACTTATTTTACCCATATAAAATTTGTTAATTTTTCAAAAAAAAAAATAATAATAAAACATACTTCAATTTCATAAAGTGACAAGTAAAAATAATTCGTTATCTCTCTAATGTGATGAATAAAAAATGAAAGGAGTAAATTTTAATTAAAATATTACTAATAAAATTATTTTAATTTTATAAAACGACAAGTAGAAAAATTAATAGTTTTTTCAAAAATAAATTAATTAATTACTAAATAATATATATATATATATATATATATATATATATATACTAGAAAGGGTGGATTAGAATAGAATTCCGTGTTACATATTCGTTAAACATGGAATTCAATTAATGTTACGTATTTAGCTATAATGTTTCCGTAAATAGATGGTTGTATAAGAAATGTAGAAAAGACGTCTAACATTGCTATATTTGCAATTTACAGCCACAAATAGAAAATGTCATTGTAGTGACTAATTATATCATCAATTTGACCACTAAAAATAAATAAATATGGTATATTTCGATAATTGCTGCTAGTAGTATATCACTTTAATTAATGATGTAAATTGCTCTTTTTTCTTTTTTATATTTTTTTCACAAAAAAAAAAAATGATATATATATATATATATATATATATGAAGTTCCTCTTCTGGACTATTGGTCTAAGAGTCTCTCCCTTACCTCTTGACAAACTAGGAGGTTGCGGGTTCGAATCTCTCCTGGTCATAGGTCAAGGAGTTTCTCCCTTACCTCCTGGCTTGTCAAAAGGTTAAGGGTTCAAAACTTCACCCGGGCTTCCACAGTTCGAGATATATTCACGAGTGCGGATATACCCGCACTGTTGGACCTCCCTGGGTGGATTAGTCTGGGCCGGAGGGGTCTGGGATACCACCTCAAAATATATATATATATTAAACATAATTAAGTCATTGTTCCAGTGATAGTAATTTCACATATGACTGTAAAAGTTTTATGAGTTCAAATCACATTAGAAACAATGAAAACAAATAAGAGCAGCTCGTATTGATAGCGATTTTACCTAAAAACCTAATTATCATAGGTACAAGCGGTGTTAAAAGTAAATAAATAAATTATAACCATCTCGTAAAAAATCAAAGAAATTTTAAATTTAATACTAATAACAATATAAATAAATTAATTCAAAAGGAAAACAAAAAAGCCTAGACTAAGAAAAGGATTAATGTATTTTTCACCATTGTTTGTTCATGAAGAATAAGTTGATATTATTTTACCTTTTTTGCCTTTCATTTATTTTACTATTATTCCAAGAAAATTCAAGGTAAAAATAATAGTAGTAATAGTAATAATAATAAGTTAATATTTTGAACTAAATATAAGCTTTACAGATTCCAACTAATTTAATGAAATTATTTATATCTTTCAACTATTTTGGTTACCAAAGAATCAAATCCATATATATATATAAATACGTAAATATAATAATGCTTGCCTTGTCCTTCCACTGCTCATCATAAGTACTTATTTATTTATTTATTTATAATATATATATATATATATACATTCCCAGTAAATTAATCATATTCTTGGGGAAAAAAAAACCATAATTTGAAATTCAACCAAATCATTAAATTGTAATAAATGTAATATTGAATTACTATCAGCAGATCCAAAACACGTAGAACTGCGTTTAGTTCGGCAGCTAAAATGGAAGAAGAAGAAGAAGGAAATATAAACCCTAAAATTCATATACATATATGTATATATATATTTATGTGTGTGTGTGTGTATATTGCCCTCCACAACTTCTCTCAAAAATAATAATAATAATAATTAAAAAAAAAAAAATGGGAAAAAGAGGACGAGAAGAAGAAGATTGAAAGAGGAGTAAGATCATAAATAGTTAGGAGAGAAGAGAGAGAGAGAGAGAGAGAGAGGAAGCCATCATCATGATGAATTGTATGTAGAGAATTTAATACATTTATTCATCATAAAAATTATGTGTGGTGTGGTTGGATTTGTTCGGAAAATTAAAAGTTTTGGTTTTAAAAGTTGTTGAACTTTCTTTGGTTACGTTTGTAGAGAGAGAGAGAGAGATGAGAGAGAAATGAATTTGATCTTCCAAATTAAACCTAAGTTGTTTTTTTTTTTTTTTTTCTTGTGGGGGTGAAAGTCTTACTCGTATATAGATATGTGAGGGTGTGTGTGTGTATGTGTATATTCATAAACACACACACACACACACCGACTCAAATATGCAATCAATGAATAGCTCTTCCTGCACTTTGTTTAATTGCAATATTTACTCCAATTTTCCCTTTTCTGCAAACCATCTTGGGATTTTTTCCCACAATTAATACATTTCCTGCCCCTCAATTTACACTCTCTCGTCCTCTACCATTCCTCCTTCAATTCTATTCAATTCTTGAATTCAATTCCATTTTTCGCTTCCTTCTTTTATTTATTTATTTTTTCCAATTTATTTATTTCTTTGCTTTAATTCCTTTGTTTTGCTATTCACTTCTCTCTCTCTCTCTCTCTCTCTATATGTTGTTGCTGTTGGTGTTGTAGAATTAGTAGTAGTAGTAGTATATGCATCTTCTCCCCCATAATTTAATTTAAGCTTTAAAGCAATCTCATCCTCTCTCTCTCACACCTCTTCCTTCCTCTTATATATATATACATATATAATGCCCTCTTTGGATGTTCTTTACCAACAACCTTTTCGACTCCATCGTCTTTACTGGTGGTGCTACTATATTTGCCATATACAAAGTCCATAGAGACACACCGCACCGCCGGCCGCCAACACCACCACCCTGCAGGTTTACAACAGAACATCACCTCCCTTAACTATCTATATATCAATTCTTCAAGTACAAGGGCCAGAAAGAGTCTTCTCCCTAATTCTCTCTCTCCAAAGGTGCATACTTTACTTCTTGATTACGTTTCATGTGATCATATCATATTATATAAATATATATTACATATAAATTCAATTTGATTGTGTTGGGAGTTTCTTTGAATATATATATATATATATTGTTATTGATTTGACCTCTGTTTTCTTCTTGCTGATATGGGTGGGTTGCAGCAGGCAGACCTTCAAACATTATCATTCAAAAAGAAAAAGAAAAAACAGGAAAGAAAAGGAAAAGCCATGAGTCGCAGAAATGGGAATATTCCAAAACTGGATTTGAAGCTGAATTTGTCGCCACCGAGGGTGAACCCTCGTGTTCAGTCCCCAAGCCGATCGTCCACGGTGTCCCCGACATCCCCGCCAAGCTCGTGTGTCTCCTCAGAGCTGAACCCGGATGACGCCTACGGTTTCTCCAACAGTCCTGAGGCAACATCAATGATCGTGGCCGGTTGTCCCCGTTGCCTTATGTATATCATGCTCCCAGAAAAGGATCCCAGATGTCCCAAATGCAAGAGTACCGTCCTCCTTGAAGTCTTCAATGATACCACCACCACCACCACAACCTCCACCTCCCCAATCCCTACCAACAAGAAACATCAGAGGAACTAATCATCACATCATCATCCAATTCTGCTATATAAGTTAGGAATTATCTCTCCCTTTTCTTTATTTCTTTCTTTCTTTCCCTTTCTACCCCCATTCCGAGTAGCACTATTTGGGCTCCACTTTTTACCTGCCATTGCAATCTATTATCATAACATCACTAAGTACCAACAAACAGAAAAAACCAGCGGTATCTATCTATCTATCTAATCTGCATGGAAGAGTGGAGCTCTGAATAGTGGCTACTTTTTCCCCCCCTTCTTTTTCTATTTTAACCCCTGTTTTGTAGGCCTAGGTTGCAGGGCGGGATGATGTTTTGATGGGTTCTATGTTTTATGTTCCTTCTTTAGCAGAAGACAATGTAAACAGGGCTGCCCAACTTTTGTTATCGGAAGAAAAGCGCAAAAAAAAAAAAAAAAAAAAAAGAGGACCGAATATGAAAATGCGTAGTAGTAGTAGTAGTAGTTAAGTAATTTTCGATTTTCATATTACAGTTTTTTTGGTTTTTTTTATTTCTTTTGTTCCCTTTGACACAACTTTCTGCATCTCTGACCAGTCAACAAAGGAACTTTAACTGAAAAAGAAAATTCAGAAATCTGGCAACAAAACATGAACTTCTTTTCTGTACTTAGAGAGTTCACAAAAGTGAAAGAAGAAAATAGTTTCTCTTTTATTTTTTACATTTTTACTAGTGACTATAATTCAAGTCATAGAACCAAAAATAAAAAAATAAAAAATTATAATTTAAAAAACCAACCCAGGAGTGACAGCCCATTCTGCAATTTCCCACCAAAATTGAATAGGGTCAGAAGAACTGAAATACTACTAGGAATTACAATAAAAATTGATGGAAAAGAAAAAACACACAGTACATATTATTTGTTGAAATAAGGAAATGAAATGGTAAACGAATGATCCATCTGACGTAATAATTATTAGGTCAAAAATAGTATGGAATGGAGGGGTAATTAAGTAAATTCAAAGAACAAGGGGGTAGTTCGGAGCATTGAAAAAAAAAGGGGACTATATATATACATACATATATATATATATATATATATATATATTAGATTGAAAGACCATTAAAAACAAATAAATGCAAGAGTAATTGAGACAGTTGAGAATAATGAAGGTATTGCGTCATATGATAAATACAAATTAAATTCACATTGACATCTCTGTATATATTTATTTCTTCTTCTTTTTTTTTTTCTTTTTCTATTTAAATTTTCTTTAAAAAAAGAATATATTTGGGTTTTTTCATCCGCATTTTAACTTCTAATTTATAATTAAAAATAAAATGAAAAATTTTATGCCACTAAATGCCATCATCTTCACGACTAATGTCCGTCCTCTTGCCTCCTTGGCTCGTCTTGTCTTTGTCTTGCCTCTCTTTCCTCCTCCTTCCAACTCCTCCCTTAACTCTGAACACATGCATCTTCCCTCTTCAAATATAGGTACACATTTGTCAAAAAAAAAAAAAATGAAGTCCATATACCAAATCCTAGCACAAAGGCTGACATACAATCCATGCATATACAACCTATGCAAAGACATTCCAACTACCCAACCGAGCACATAATTACTTAGCAAAAGTATGAGACATTATAATATTTACCTCCTGCCCCTATACCCTGCTGTATGTGGACATGTTTGGGATAGTTAACTAAGAAGGAAGCAATATATATATTTATATATTCCTGGGGTTGGGGAAAGGGGTCAGAATTGTCAGACTGAGAGGTTGGGAGTGGGGGAGGAGGGGGGAGGGGGGACCTAAATGTTTAATATAGGGCATACACAAATGATGTAGTATGTTGGTGAAAACTAGGAAGAACTAACATGGGATGAAAACCTGGGACTTGTAAAAGTTGGAGGAAGTGTGGGGGTGGGGGGGCCACAACATGTAGAGCTTTAGCCAAATGATTGGGTGAAATTTGGTATTTTTCCAAAAAACAAAAATCTACTTTACAAAGCCCATTCATCCATTGGTTACCTTATAAGGGGCATAAGGGCAACAGAGGTTCCTCCCCATTTTTATGCTTGCCACAAGTTCATGTTCCAGAACACAGCATTCAACTGTTCTTATGCACTGATAAGGTCTCAAGACAGAAGCAAAACAGGATCCAAAATCTCTGAGAAATTCCCAACAAACTGCCCCCACCCCCAAATCCACCCCCTCACACACACACAAAAAAAAAAAAAAAAAAGACAAGGAAAAAGAAGGGTTAAAAGTCCATAATGTAAACATCACAGTAAAAATGCTTATTGGGCAGGTTACATTTTGTCAAACATAAATCTGATACATCCTTCTATGAGTCTACATGTCAGTTTCAAGATCAGAAAATAAAATGCAACCCAATCACGTAGAAGCAAACGTCAATTGCAGAAGTTGTTTTATGCCTGTAAGAATATTGCAGTCACAATCAAATTACTAACAACCTTTCTTTTTTCTTGATCAAGGGATGGGGAACAAGTGAAATCCATGCATTATTAGGTCAACCAGATTGGATAAAATGTCATTTAGGCAAATTAAGCATTTTTTTTAAACAGTGTAATACCAACCATTGCCCAATGTTTTTACATTACTATTGTGATCTAGACTTTAATCATTTAGTCATTAAAAATTTAAAACATCAGTTCCATAGCTTAACTGGAAATTTCTGGATACACTCTATCAAGCAAATGACGAGAAACAGCAAAAAGATCTGAACGATCAAAGATCAACAATGACTTTGAAAACATGAAGACAAACAAATTTAATGGAAGAAATAACTTCCTAGGCATACAGCCAAAATGCAACTAAATGTTCCCCACCAGTCAACACATCCTTATTTTCTTTAAATAGAACAAGTAAAACAATCTCACATCAGCTGCACCGCCAAATGGATGATGCCAGAAAAATATTTAATTAGCCAGTGTCATAACAAACTTCGCATTTATTTCAGAGACTAGAGAAAATTCAATTATTTAATTAGATTAGTTAGGATAAACTACTATGTAACTGTGCGATGACCTTGGCATACAATCCACCGAGCAATTTCAGCAAACTTGATAAATAGGCAAAAAGAAGAAGTGGCTTGACAGGTCTCTCTCAATTTAACTTCCTATACTATGGGCCAAAGGTGAATAATTACAAGACAAATGCCTTCTAGTCCCTTCTTTAAGAAGTTGAGAGGAAAATAGAAATAATATATGCCATAAGTTAAGATGAAATTTCACGTCTTCTTCTTAACTGAAGCCAAGTGTTAATAAGCCATTCTCCTTATGCTCATTCTTTCATTTATCGAACAAGAATAAAAACTAAATCAAAATCCTCATTGAGTAATCATTGGCAACAAAATAAACCATTGCGGGAAGGGAAAAAAAAAAAAAAAGACACTGAGATCTCTAGTACAAAGGAGCAAAGCAAATTATTCAATCAGCAATCTCAGACAGCAAACTGAAAAAGGAAAAAAAAAAAATAAGGGGTTATGGCTTAATTGAAGGGGTATTTCAATCGATTATCTTTATTGTTAAATACACAACAGAATAACTCTGAGAAAATCAAGCAAAGTAAATACATATTAATCTATTTCCTATTCTATGACAATGTATGTACTGAGCATTACAACATGAGACACCACCAGAGACACACATCCAATTTTCCAGGACAAGGGCCTATACAATGTATTGTGTATGCAATTGTAACCTGATATCATTATTGCTTATATATATATGTATCTAAAATCACGGCATATATGAAGAAAATAGAAGACATTTAAAAAAAAAAAAAAAAAGGTAGTTAGCATTAATAGTCGCACACAGCAATGGAACATACACTTTTGGCAGAGAGAGGGTTTTTAAAGTGGTGACTCACAAGCCTACTGGGAGCAGTTGTGTGCCAGAGATGTAAGGATATGAAAAAGACAAACTTACATGCAAGATGTCAATAATCTAATAATATTGTTGCCTAATTTCAATCTTATGATTCAGAATCCACCAAGATGATTAACTTCCAACTACACCAGAGACCACTAACTAATATTGATATGAGGTCTTGAATAGGGATTATTTGGTTCTTAAATCTGAAACTTATTAAAATTTAGACCAATTGAAGAAAATAATTGAAAATCAACTGATGATTCATTTCATATCTTACCAAAAGAGGAACCACAATAAAGATGCTGCTTCACAATTAAAAACTATTATAAGTTTTAATTTTCTAAGCAGCCACAGGGACCATCTCGCTACCTTTGAGTTTCTTTGTCTAATTCATATCATAGACTTATCATTCACAACATTGCCAGACAGAAATTTCCTAAATCTCGGGAACGGTTGTGTTATGAAAGTCGATCGTAGAATTGTTTACTTTAGTTTTCCCCGTTTTGCATGCAAAGGAAAAAGAACCAAAGAACAAGAAACAGCACAGAAGAAGCTAGAAGTGCATTTAAAAACTAACCATGAAAAGAAAATAGAAGTGATCAGAGTTTTTAACCTGCTATGTGCACCAAAAATAATCCTATAGTTAGTAAATTACCCAAGATATTGAATCAGATGACTTAAAGAGATTTCAAGAAGTTGATGACCAAAAGGTTTCAAGAGTATCAATCGAATAGAAATGTTCGAAGTTCCCATAGATTAACTAATGGAAACTACATCTCAACAGCAGTCCTTCTCCCCCCACCCCAAAAAGGAAAAAGTGTACATGCACATCAATATTTCATATTTCACCTTGAAGTCAAATAAATATACAATTCAAAATATTAATGACTTTTCTTGAGTTAAACTATTTTGTAACTGAATTAATACTTCGCCTACCTCATTACACATTGTGAAAGTTATCATGAGTTTATTTATTTATTGTTTCCATTTTGGTTATTTTAAGATGTGATGCTATTTGACTTCTTAGTTTGTTAGTTGCTTTCTTATTTAAGAGTTAAGTTTGCAAATTTTAACCAAACTTTTCAGAGTCAAACTTCAAGATAGCTGTTCTGAAAATAGATGGAATGCAATTACTGAATGCCTCCTCAAAAAGATTGAGAATGCAAAGTGAATGTTCGTCTTTTCTCACCACGAACAGAATATTTTCATTCAAAGCATTCGTTAAATGTGTAGTTGAGAAATGGATTTAGTAAATGTGTACACAATTTAACATTCTAAAAAATGCATTCTACGACTGCATAATGTAACCCCTTTTTATTACAATAGTCAAATTAATGGAGACAAATTCATCACCAAAGGTAAAAGGAGTTATTTCCTCCATTGAGTTTATTCCTTTGACACAATAGTAAAGCCTTCAAATAGGCATATCCTCAGAATTCGAAGTTCATACTCACAAGGATTTCAGTTAACTCTAGGCTAATTTTTCTTTGTTTTGGGTTGCCATCTGATGCTTTAGGATTCACCAAAACCACATCATCTTTGAGCATTATTTTGGTTCCTTTTTTGAGAAGAGAATGACCTATACCAGATTCAGACTGGTTACATTCTTGCTTCTCCATTCACAGTTGCCCAAAGTGCAGCCATAACCTTGACTAAGATTGCCACATCCAGAAACAAATTTCGCAGAAGGGACTGCTTATTGTTCTCAAATTACACTGACCAGTAAAGGTTGAACTAAGGGGGAAAAGTTAAGTAGACATTATCCATTATTTTCCTTGTTCCTAAAGAATAAAACAAATCCTCTGCCCTGTATCCTTCCTATTTTCTCCCGTTACAAGGTAATACATTGCATCTTCATAAATCATAACTTAAAGATGCATTATCATTGATCATAAATCTCCTGTAATTAATAACCAAAAGAAAATGATAGAATCTTGTACTTGACTGATGATTTAACTATTATAAAGTTTACTCGCCTATTAAGGAAATATGTCAGCCCAATGCTTGAGAACGTGCCAGAGACCAACAGTGGCAGCATCCTGCAATGAAATAAACAGAGCACCCTGCAAACATCTACTCTGCATTTTACTTTTCACAAGTAACACTTATGGTCTAGGAATCACATACTGATCACAACCCCAGAAAACACATATAACAGAGACATAAAAATATGTGAACATGAAAATGCAAGTTTAAAAAGATAAGTTGACTTAGTATCCAGCAGGCCACATCCTTTCAGACCAAACTAGAAATTCTAGAGAAATGAAGAATGAACATTGATCTGAAAACCTAAGGCTTAGACTAATAACTTTTAAACCAAAAGAATAACCGTTGCATGTACCTGTTCAATGCTCCTCTTCTTTGAAAGAATTTAAGAGGTCTAACACCATAAAACAATCTGCGCAATCACTGCCAGCATAAGAGTTTGTAAACATTTGCAGAAAACGAACAGGAATGCCACTTACTATCATTAAAACAGATCAAGGATTTTCATCAGTCACTTCTCCCCAACCGCTGCTGCTTCTAATGTACTTGTCAACAATACCAAATTCTTCATTTTGAGTGAGCCTTCGTGCATAATTTTCTTTTGAAATAGGACCTTTTTTAAGTCTCCTGTAGTAAATTATCTCCCACGGCCATAACCGAGCAGAACCAAAGTAAATTTCAGGAGGCAAGTCTTTTTCATTCTCGTGAGGGTGCTCAAGGCCACAGTTCTTAAGAACCATACATAATTCCTTGTAAGATATATTCATCACATCAGCAGTACGAAGCCTTTCATAAGCTTCTATCCCAGAATTCTGAATTTGCACTGACTTACCATCTCCAACCAAACCATTCCTTTTGAATTCACTAATCTCTCCCAAACTCTTTTGAGAGAGATTCCCACCATTATGATCACTGTCATCTGACTGGGGGATACATGATTTTTTAGTTTCACATATATTACTGGCAATAGAATAATTGCCTACATTATCCCTTCTCAGAGAATGATTGTCAGTGACATTTTCTTCCACTGGTGCAATTCCAATTTTTGTAATGGGCTTCACAATGCCATGTTTAGAGTTATCAGACAGTGCATCACCTTTCAGGACTGGTTCCACAGGATCAGAGGTCTCCTTAGGTTCAAGATCAGAATGGCACACCAAAGGGTCCTGCGGGTTAATTTGCACCCCACTTGGAGACAATAGCAAAGGTTGACCAAGTGATGTAGGAGAACCTGACCTCGATATTGACCAGGATTTCAATGTTCTTGATTTAGAATCACTCAGAGTTGGAACAGACCTTGACCTGGAATCCATAAAATTAACTTCTGAGGGAATCGATTTTGATCTAGAGTGTGAATGCGATCCAGAAATAGATATTCCTGACCTTGAAAGTGATTGTGATCTAGATGCAATATAATCAGAGTGGATAGAAGATGACACAGGGATTCTTGCCTTCTTAGATTCATGCCTTTCTGGACTTGCATTCTCTATCTTACTTCGTTTGTTTCCTTGATCTTCTCTTTTCCTAACTCTATGGGTTGTCTCTCCTACAGGAGGATCTACATGAACAAGTGGTTTCTGCTGATTTCTAGATGCCTCCCTGTGAAATCTGGGCTTCCCTGTTGATGGAACATCTCTATCCAGGAAGAGCTGTCCCTCAGACCCGGGTGAAAGATTCTTCAGCTCTCGTGGACAATTTCGCATTCTATGTCCAACTTCCCCACATAAATAGCAAGATTTCTGAGATTTTGAATTATAAAATCCTTTCACTGTTGGCTGGTCAATCTGATTTGTTTTCTGTTTTTCCTGTGACTCCCTTACACAGGATGAGCCCTCCAAATGGGTAGAAGTCAGGATATCCTCTTGATCCTTACCATCATCACCGTGGTAAGGTTCGTACCGGTCAAAATCTAGTCCACTTTCTAACCCATTTCTAGCAACTTGCTCCCCCCACCTATCATTGTCTAGTAGATTTGCTTCCGGACCTCCACCTTCATCTGGCAGATCCTGAGCAAAATCATGATATTTGTCTCCCAAATAACCTCTGCTATTGTTTATTCCATAGCCTGTCGCTCCAGAAATCAGTTCAGCAGACTCAACTCTCTCACTACTCCTGTTCACTGCCCTGAAACCTCTTCTTTTATCATCTCGAGAATCTGATCCCAATTTTTTATTTGAAAAATCTTTTCTTCCATACTGCCTTCCCCTTCCCCTTCCCCGTGAAGCCTCATAAGTATTACCACCTTTAGTATACCTCTGCAGAAGTCGAGGCTGCCGATTTGACCATGCAAGAGTAATTCTCTCACCACAAATTTTTTGGCCTCGAAGGGTTCTTAGTGCTTCCTCAGCATTTGCAGGGTACTGGAAGACAACAAAACCAAATTTGTCTTTCACCCGTAAAGTACATTGTCCAAACCTCTCAAAAACACGAAGGAGTTCATCACTGCGAATTCGAGATGATAAATTCCCAAGATGCAAAGACATCTGTAACATAAAACCTTAAAACAACGTCACATTACATCTATTCAAAAAAAAAAAAAAAAAGGGCATGGGTAAAATGGTATGATAAAAACCTTCATTTTAAAGAGAGAGAGAAGTACAGTCATTGATACATCGAATTCATGGACTTGCTTGATAAATTTTAGGAGTGGGAGGACTCTCCAATTTTTTGTAAATAATTAACCCTCCTTAAATTTCTGCCCCCTTTACCCAAGAACTCAGTCAATTAACCCACCTAGAACATAATATTAATCACATGTTAGAGTAAACCACTTCACTATTAGCAATATACAATAATCCGGAACTACACTGACAAGAGATGAAAGCAGTTTGACATATTTTGTTCAATATGGAGCTCCAGGAGTAATGTTTAGCCCATAAAGCGTTTTAAAACACCACTGAAACAACAAACTCATCCATGAGTCCATCTTTTACCCCCGCAAAACAGTAACCCAAGACAAACGAAAAAAAGATGGATGAAGATATTTCTAAAAAAGAAAAGCGGAACCAAAATGGGAATTATTTTCCCTGAACCGCCAAAAAGTGAAAACTTTTCTTCATCCATAGAAAGGGAGAGAAAAAACAGGGTACATATATAACACAAGAATAGGAATGAAAGAAAAACAGACAAAGTGATAAGTGTAATGAGTTTCCGCCATTATCAACCATACTCATAGATTAGTATGCGATCATGATCAGAAAAATCAGCAACCGGCATACTTATATTTTTAGGGAAATGAGCAGGAGACATTCTGGCATACCTCGAATTTGGCGGCAGCGCAAGCCTTGGTTCTTCTCGGACTATATAGGGTATCCTGAGATTGGGGAATCTCGAAACTGCAGCTCCGGAATCTCTAACCACAGCTAACCTGGGCTCAAGTTTCCCGTCTCTCCTCTTTCAACTCTTTATTTTCTGTTTCTTTTTTTTTTCATTTCCATATAACTAAATTTAAAAAACTGACAAAAAATAAGTTCAGTTAATAATAATTTAAGGTATTTTTGGATTGGAGCATTTTTTTGAGTTTGTTTTTTTTCAAGTTGAATTGAGTATATTGGTGAAAATGATGAGGTAAGTTAGAGATAAATAAAAAAATTATCTAGTAAATAGGATATAAAAATATTATATTTTATTTTTGTAATAATGAGTATTAATATAAATAATAGTGTAATACTCTCATTTTTTCTCTCTTTTCTTTATTTTTTTAATATTGTTTTTGCTAAAGTAGACAAATATAAATAATATTATAAATAATATTATATTATGTGGTGTCCAAATAAGTACATCATATTTTTTTTAAGTTTGAATAAAAAATTTAAAAAAAAAAAACTTCAATCTAAAAATAATTTTAACATTAAAAAAATAATAATAATTGACAATAACGTCACAAGTATTGTTTATGATATTTTGAAAAAAATAAAATAAAATAGATAATATATATATATATATATAATTCGGATCCAGTCAACGTGTCGGACGCATTTTTCTCTTTTTTTTTTTTTTTTCCTTTGCAATTTTACTTTAGTTTTTTATAAATTTTATTTTAATAAAATAAATTTTAATTTTTTTTCATTTTATCAACAACATATAACTCAATTGATAGTAATCATTGGAGAAATCATAAATTCAAATATGTTAGAGTCTAAAATATCTAAAAATAAATAAATTAAATTATAAATTAATAATATAGTAATTTTGTACATAAATAGACAAAAATTTGTAATTTTAAACCATCTTGCTGAAAAAAAAAATGATAAAATTGACATATATGTTAAACGGTTCGAAAAATTAAAACAAAATAATAAAATATAAATATTTTTTACCTTTTTTAAATAATTTAATAAATAAAATTAAGATAGTGTTATAAATCCCACAATTATTTGAATGAATGTCCATTGAACTTCTCTCAACTCCCATGTCTTTTGAGTTTCTAA
>JAXGGT010000094.1:1486092-1500701 GCA_035583425.1 Marsdenia floribunda | reverse complement strand
ACGGTATTTATAGTTCCGTACCCGGACCCAATTAATATTTAATTTTCGGGTACGGGTAGGGTCCGGGTACGGGTATGGAAAAGCTAGACCCGTACCCGGTATTTTTATGATCGGGTCCGGGTAGGATCCGGGTATTTTGGACCCATTGACAGGCCTAGGGAGGGACATGTGGGTCTTTTATATATGATTTTCCATCTGAAAGTGGAAGAACCTTTCGCGTGTACTTTTTCCCCCGTAGCGTAATTCCTACGCCTTTACCACAAATTCGCTTTAGTCTGTAACACTTTCCCTTTTTTTTTTTTTCCGATTTCTCTTTGATTGTCGTCATTAGACGGATAAGAAGCAAAGAATTGTACTAAAAGCGTGTGAAACTCACTCGCAGAAACAAAAAGGATCAAATCCAATTCACTTGCAAATTTTGCTGGAGAAAAATAAATGAAAGAAAAACAAAATCTCGCCCTCTATATATATATATATACATACATATGTATATATTTTAATTTAGTATCTTCTTAAAAATTTAATCATAAATAATTCAATTTTTTAAAAATATGCGCTTTTAAAATTTTTTAATGAAAACTTAAATACTATAAATTTATTTTAAAATTATAACAATAAATTATTATTTTGATAAAGCTTTATTTTGAAAAAAAAAATAACTTTTATAGAGACATAATCATAATATTGATAGACTTATAATCATAATTATAATAATTCAGAAGACGTACGTCAATTAATAGTAATTTCATTCATAATCCAAGAGATTATGAGTTCGATACATGATAGAGATGAATATGTCTCAAATATTTTTCACTTAAAATAATATTAGTCGATCAAATATTTAATAAATTTCTCTAGAAAACTACTTCATAACTTCACTTTAAAAAAAAAAAAACAAAGATTGAGCCAAGAAAATTGCATTGGTCGTGATAAAATAACTTGCTTGTTTGGTGTGTTACTCTTTTTTTTTTTAATTAATTTGAATTTTGTAAAATTGTTTGATAATTTTGAAGTGGTATTTGGTGCTTTCCATTTTTTTTTATTGATCAATTTATGCAATTAATGTTATCTGTATTTGGTTAGTCATTTTAAAAAAAAATTATTTTGAGGAAAAAAGTAATTTTTTTTTAAGAATAAATATGAGGTGTGACGTAGTGGTTGCTCACCTCGTCTCTTAACCATGAAGTTAGGAGTTCGAATCCCACCCATGGAAATGGAGCACATCTTATGGCCAGCCGTTTATCTCCAATGGGAGAGTCGGTAGTGGATACTTTTGGCTAGACAAAAAAAAAAAAAAATGATTGCTTAGATAAAATTTTATGTTAAGAAAAATAAATTATTATATGTAATGATAATATAATTATCATATCATTATTAAAGTAATTCGTGACTGTATTATAATTATAACACTATAAAATTATAATTAATCGATCAATAACCACAACACGCAACATGCTACCCAATATACTCTATCTGTTACCACCATAAGTTTTATTTTTTAGGAAAATTAGTAGATTTGGTCCCTAATCTTTTGATCATTGATGTGGTTGGTTCCTTTTTTTATTTTTCATTTAGTAGGTCTCCAATGTATAATAAATTGATCAATTTGGCATTTTCTTCACAAAATTTAACTTTCTAAATAATAGATTTTGTGAAAAAAAAAAAAAAAAAAAACCAAATGCATCAACTTATTATACATTGGGGACCTACTAGATAAAAAATAAACAAAAATGACCAACCACACCAAAGCCATGAATATTAAGGACCAAATTCACTAATTTTATTTATTTTTTATTTATTTTCAATCTAGATTTTATTTCAACTATATATGTCAAAGATAGTTCAAATACAATCAATTCTTAAACTCAAATTCAGTGTAAAAACTCAAGAATAATAATTTTCTAAATGCAATTTAAATTTATTTGAAAAAATGAGGATAATATGATAATAAATATTTTTTAAACTGAATAAATAAATTTTTAATTTAAGACTAAAAACATTAATTTAAGTATTATGACAAAGATAATAATAAATATTATTTAATTTTTTTTTTTTTTTAAAAAAAAGAGAGATGAGTGTATATAAGTTTCAAATATTTAAAATTTTGGTATGTTTGATTTTAAATATTTTATATTAATCTTTTACATCATAAATAAACTACATTTTGATAATTTTGATATTTTTGGACCAAAAAATATTTAAGAAAGAATAGAATAGTTTTCAAATATTTATTATACTCAAGGTTTTTTTTTTTTTTTCCCCAAAAAAGAACAAAAACTATTATATTATACTTTATTTGGAATATAAAATATCAAAATAAAACATTCATGACCAAATATACAAAAATCTTAAGGTTGTACTTTGATTAGAGCATAATTCGAGAATTTTCATTCAAATTGAAGTTTTAGATATGGTTGCATTCACAACATTTGATATATGTCAAAAAAATTGATCGACTAAAACTAAAAAAGGAAATGTGAATTATACCAATAAAGTAGGGTGTATTTCTGATACCTCTCAGGAATATGTCATGAAATATAAGTATGAGTTTAAATATTTATTGTAAATTTAAAATTATTTTTGCCAAATAATTGCCTTTGCGTGTTTGCTATACCCATAGTCGTGCTAAATGTATGAGATTAAATCCATAATAAATAAATAAGGAAAATTGGTCAGTTCAATTCTGTAACTATTTTTGTTAATTAACTAAAGTTTAAAATATCTATTTTTAATATGGTAAGTCTTATATCTTTTTACGAGCGGCCTATTATTTGAACTTTTCGGTCAAAATTTATCACGTGTCGGGTTCTGATAATGATGATTCTAATAAGAAAGTAGTGATGATAGTGTTAATGCTTTTTGAAAGGAATAAATTGCACAATAAGTATTCACAATGCTACAAAATTCTAAATCTACTAGGGTTTAGCTTATAATCATTTGCGATGGCGTAGCTATTCTCTTTACCTCTCAGTCCAGAGACAAATAGAGAGAAAAACAATGTTTGAATTGTTTTGCCCTCTCAAAAAATCATCATGTGTCTTATGCTTGATGAATTTTAACTGAAAAGTTTAAATTTTTAGTCGAAAGGACTTAATAGTTACTTGTAAAAAGATATAGGACTTATCAGATTAAATAAAGATTTTAACTTTAATTAATTAATAAAAATAATTACGAAATCGAACCGACTAATTTTTCTAAAAAAAAAAAGGGAATTTTCATTTGTGAGGGGGTAAAAAATAAAAATAGAGAATTATTCTTTTGTGAAAAAGTAAGAAAATTGAAATGGACAAAATCATCACAACTTAATTTATTCTTCTTTCGAGGGGACCCGATTAAATTAGTAGATTCTCTTCTGCAAACTATAAAATATCTGTCGTCCCCGTCTCCGCCCTCTCGATCAAAATCCCCGATCTGTTCACGAAAACCTATCAGAAGACGAGGATCTGCTTTACCCACCATCTTCACTCATGACGCTTGGTTCAGGAGGATCCAGTGTCGTGGGTCAGTCTTTAATCATCCTAGTATATATGTATATATAATCTATCTTTAAATTTTTTTTTTTTTTAATTTACAATTCGTTCTGAAGTATTTCTACCTGAATCTGCTTATATGAGTTGTTTGAATATTTTGTTCCCATGCATGATCTTGGATGGCCATTTTAGACTTTTGCTGTGTTGGGTTTGAACATATTTTGAAGGTTTTTCTGTTTTCTTGTTATTTTTCTTAATGATGTGTGGAATGTTTTTGCCCTTCTTTATGGACTCGTTCTTGATCCAGTGGAGTTTATCATTTTTTTGTGTGTGTTTGTGTGTGTATTTTATCAATTCAGTCTGATTCTTCTTATGTATCTGAACCGAGGTTTGGGTTTCTTTTGTGTTACTGCAACAAGTAGAGGGATTTGGGTTTTATGTTAGAAGTGTTTGGAGATGGTCGGAGTTTTAATTGGACTAAAATGCTGTTTCCTTAACAAAATACTTGATCTAAATTTCCTGGGATTGTTTAAGTTGTAGATTTGATAGAAGAAGATTACTCAAATAACCCTTTCTCTCTACGCGATAATTCCTGTCATCAAAACTTGTCTGCTTAGGATTCAGTTCATGGTGTTCAATTTAGAAAAGTTTTTTTACTGGCACAACTAATTGCTAGTTCATTGCTTTAATGATTTTGTCAGAAAATGAGGATAATGATAAATGAAAATGCCCTAAGAGATGCACCCTAGATAAATTATGCTATTTAACCCCTCAACACTTTCTGTTGTTCTATTTCCCTGAATTCAAGATTCTGATGCTTATACAATTTCTATTTTTGATTTTCGTTTCCTTTTTTAGGTCTAAGGTCATTTGGGATGTCTAGTGCATTGCAGCCAATTGTATGTCAAAATTTGATGTGTCAGGAATGAGGCTTAATTTTAACCAGCTGCTGAGAGAATCAGCAAAGTGATAACTAGTAAAATTCCAAATCACAATATCCCAGAAACATGCTTGAAATGAAAACTTTTACAACATCCCTGGTGAAGCTTTGTGGCTTATTTTTCTACTTTTGTGGAATGCATTGTTCTTTTCTGAGTTTTTAAAGGTTTTCTTCTTTTTCCTCTTTAATTTTCCAAGTCCATATTTGTTTCTTGCTTACTCCTGTACTTCTGCTGTTTCCCTCATTGCACTCCTAGAATAGCTTTAGGATTCTTATACACTTGCACTTGGGGTTTCTTGCTTGGCTTGGATTCTTTCTGAAGTAGTGTGGACAGCTATGGATTTATTTATTTGCTTTGATTTGGAAGATTCAAAGTTCAGAACTTTTAGATCATTAGCAGCACTAAGCACTTTAAACTTCTTTGTAGTCCCTCGAAATTTCAGATTGTTGGAGGAGCTTGAACGTGGAGAAAAAGGTATTGGAGATGGTACAGTGAGCTATGGGATGGATGATGGTGATGACATTTATATGCGGTCTTGGACAGGCACCATTATTGGTCCTCATAATGTACGGATCTCTCTCTTATGATAGTCTTTGTGATTGAAGCACACACTACTACAACACCTCCCTCCCATATATGGAAATGATATCTGAATATCATGGCTTTATTTAGAATGTGATCTGAGCAATATTTATCTTGTGAGTAACTGTGAAGTTCCCTTTGGTGCATGAATGTAAAACTACTTGATCCAACTTATGTAATTTTACGTGACGGTGTCTAGGATGAATGAAGAAAACTTGATCTTGTTTGCTCTTCTTGGTAGATTTACCAAACAATGATTACTGGAAAGTAGATTTGGTAATGTACAAATGCTTTTAGTAGCTGATCTATATAATACCTAAAGCATAATTGTGCATCAGGTTCAGGATTTATCATTTTATCAAAGTTGAGCCATTGCAAATTTGCAGATATTTACATTGCAAACCCCCCAAATACAATCTCTACTTGAACTGGAAAATGAATATAGATTGGGGCTGCATGATTTGTTAACTGTATGCTAAGGTCATTTATGCCTGGTTTGTTGTTTAAATGTGATCTATATGTTGATCTGAATCTGATTCATGTTTAATTGGATTGCTATTGGAATCGCTGTATATAAATGAGAGAGAGCGGTTACTGGATATCAAAGCCTTTCTGATGTAGCCAAGCCCCGTAGCCATACACAATTTGAGTCTGCTTTTGCTGTAGTTTGGGGCCTTTTCAGGAAATCCAGGATTTGGATCAAAGCCATTTTCCTAAATCATTTTATTTTTAGGGGGGGGAAAAAAAAAAGGGAAAGAGGAACGAAGTGAGGAACGGCCATGGCCTTGCCGTACCCATGTTTAGAAAACAATTTACCACAGTATTAAACCCAAGGACTTCAACCATGTACATATATGGAGACATGCAATTTAATTTGGAAACAATATGAGTTGTTTTGTTATTGTAATAACTTTCTTCAATCTCCTTTTTTGGGTTCATAGTGGATACACATTTTTGTTACTTCTTAATTATCTGTATGATAGTTCCTCTTCAATAAATAACTGAAGACTTCTATGATCTTTTCCCCAGTCTGTACATGAAGGTCGCATCTATCAGTTAAAGTTATTCTGTGACAAAGATTACCCAGAGAAGCCACCCAGTGTTCGTTTCCATTCTCGAATCAACATGACCTGTGTCAACCATGAAACTGGAGTGGTAAAGAGCTATATCTGTGCTTAAATTCAATACATCTTTTGGTCTATTGCTACATGGATTCTCTTCATTGCTGTATTTGATTGTCCCCTGCCATCTCTTTTAACATAGAGGTGACATTTGCCATAAAATTCATTTATATGAAGGAAATTAGGCACTGAAATTGGAACCCACTTTGACTAGACAGCAATATTTTAGATGGACCACTAGTAAAAATAGATATCTATTAAATAATTGCAAGAAATGGTACACCACTCAGTTTTCTATTGGTTTTTTTCCTTGTCAACTATGTATCTTGCGAGTGACAGTGGCACAGTTGCATAAGAAGTTAGAAATATATGCTGCCTAGGGAAGCAAACTTGTCCGCAAGGGAGTTTCTTAGTTATTTTAAGTAATATGCAGCATTTTTATGTTTGATCTTTTTTTTTTCCCTTTTATTATTTTCCTCTGTCTATGGACTCTGTGCCATTCACCTGCTCTGCTATATCAACGCTATAGACTATCAGTGGGAACAAGCATGACTTTGCAGTGTTCCCCTTTTACACAAATTCCAGTTTCTCATAAGTATTGTAGCATTATATGGCTATTTCATCCTGAGCTATGGGCAAAAGTCCTTTATACAGACAGCACCGACTAATATCCTGTTTTCACGACCAAATTTGCAATAAAATTGATTGGTGAGTCACTCATTCACTACTTGGTCTAGGTGGAATCAAAAAAGTTTGGACTTCTAGCAAATTGGCAACGTGAATACACCATGGAAGACATACTTACACAGTTGAAAAAAGAAATGGCAGCACCACACAACCGTAAACTGGTCCAGCCGCCAGAAGGAATCTATTTTTAGGACAAGCCATGTGTGGCTGGTAATGGCCTTGCTCAAAATGTTATAGCCTGTAATGCCTTACAAGTAGAAGGACAGGGACATGCCTGAAGAGTCCTCTGATTATTCTGACTTATATTAATCTGTTCTTCTGCTGTTTTGTTTAATGTACTGCATCCTTGTTTGCTGTTTGTTTAATGGGATCTCTTTGTGCGTCAATTATAAATTACATCTTTTAACTGGTAGGAATCTCTCTCTCTCTATTGATATCCCCTTCAGTCATTTCTTACATTTCTCATATCATAGGTAGTTCCACATTCATTTGCATGGAGTTTTATTAGGAGTCTCATGTTGAACTTCGCTATGTGGGTAGTGTTAATGTTAATGTGATTACTTCTCTCTCTCTCTTTTTTTTTTTTTTTAATATATAAATCTCTTGGTATCTGGTATTCATTTTGGATCCTGAATCTGGATCTAGACAGAAAAAAAATTCTTTTTGACATTTATTTTCTATTCACAAAGTTGTTTAAAAGAAATCAAATTCTTTAAAGGATAGAGAGAAGGGAAGACTTGTTTTTATCCTTCAAGAAATGTTTTGCTTATTCTCCCCAAGGTTGGTTTCTTCTCAGAGGTTGCAATTGAATAGCCTTTCATAGTGAGGTTGGGTCAAGGTCTTTCCTCTGGAAATTGATATGCTTATTTTGTTTCTTAATACATATATATATATATATATATATTATTACTTGTCCACCTATTTTGTCTTTTCTTTCTAAAAATAACACTGCCCTCATAGATTTTTACAAGTTCAAAATGGTTACGTTGCTTTGAATTCATTGGAATTTAAGGAACCCTGGGTGGAGGAATACTGAATTTGGGTCTAAGGTTCTGACAATCTAGTTTACCTCTTGAATTCAAAATGATCCTTTGGTGGTGTGTGCTGGAATTTTGTGTTATATTATTTCATAAAAGAGATAAAGTAATTTCTTATTAAGTCATAGGAATTTATTATGATATTTACATAATAAATAGATTTATAATACTCTACATTGTATAAAAAATATGTTTCATTAAAATTTTATTAAAGAAAAATATAGTGGAAATAAATTATAATGAAAGGAAAAGAGTACATTTTTCTGGTATACTTTTTTTTTTTTTTTTTTTTTTTTTTTTCTCTGATCAGAATATTAAATAAAATCTTTGAATTGACGTATCTTAATTTGATGCATTAGTTTTTTAAATGTTAAAGTTAATAACGCCTTGGTGAATAAATTCGTAAAATTGTTATTTGATCGGAATCTCTTGTCGAAAGACAAGTCACATATCTCTTGGATGTGTTGAGTAATTGATTTTAATTAAATATATTTATGACTTGTTTCATAAATTGTTGTAATCTCTACATAATTTCAAGAAATAACAACATATGTTTGTTTGGTAGAAAGCTTCAACATGTAAAAAGATAGTCTCGTTCGTAGAGATATCAAAAGATTTTTACAATTATACTTTAATATCTTTCAACTGGACATGTACTAAATCTTGCTAATAAATTAAAAATAAAAGTTATATCAGGTCTCATGTTATTAATAAGATGCATTATGACACCTATTACACTAAAATATAGTACTTCAAGACAAAAAATTTTCATCATCCTTATTAGGTAGACAAATGTCTTTTTTGTATCAAGTGAGCGAACAACTATTGAGGTACTCAATGAATGTGTTTCGCCCATTTAAAATCCTTTAAAGACTTTTTTTTTCCTTTATTTTTTTTTTTGGTGTATAAATTGATTGATGAACTAAAATTTCATATTTCAAGTACTCGATTTGTATGTTGAGATAATTTTTTTTTTTTTTTTTTTGAAAACTTTTATCTCAAATTCTTTTTTTTAAAGAATCTATTGCATTTGAAATATGTCCAAGAGTTTCAATAATATTCAAATTGTTAATAAATGCAACAATAGAAAATCTTGATTTTTTTTTTTTTTTTTTTTTAAATAAAGATAGGTTATTATGATAACATTCTTTTTAAAAAGTACTATTGAGATGATTGTATCACATTCGTCCAACTTTATTTAAACTATATGAATATCTTTGTAATTTTATCAAACATAATTCTTAAAAATTTGACTTTTATGCTTCAAACATCTTAAATCATAATGGGAATTTCATATAGACATCATTATCAAGTGAACATATAAATAAATTGTAATTACATTCATAAGATGCATGTTAAAAATTTCATTAGCTGCTACACTAAGATACGGTAACTTAATTACATCCACCATAGGAAAATATGTGATTTCATAGTTAATTCTTCTTCTTTTTTTTTTTTTTTTTTTTTTTGCAAAAGAAAAAAGAACACTTTGTGTAACAAGTTGTGTTTCACAATTTCGTTTTTGTTATTTGGTATGAGTACAAATATCCATTTGTACCTTATGTGTATGACATCTTCAGGTGTTCGAACTACAAGTCTAAAAACATCACATTTTTCAAATAAGTTTACTTATGATTGAATCACATCTTTTTATTTAGTCAATTACATCTATGTCAATACTTATTGACAAACATAGGTTCATGATCACCATTATCATTCACAATAGCTAGTGTTACATTATATATAAATAATGTTGACAATTTTTTTTCTTGATTCCGTCATTTCCCGTATAGACATAACATATTGAGATATCATTATTCTCTTTCTTTTCAATATTTTTAAATACATGAAATACTTCTAGAGTTATTCTATTTCCATATCTCTTGATTTTTTTGGAGTATCAACTTATTAATGGGCTCATTTAGAACATATGCTTCATTTCTTTTGCAAGCATCCTTATCTTTAGAATTAATTAGTCTACCATACTTTTGGCATGCTATAGACTCATTTATTATTTCATTGATGGATTGTTCTACCGGTAGAACAATCCATCAATTCGTATAGGAGCATTTGCAGTCGGTATATGTGACCTAGTCACTATATTCATCTAACAATTGATTTGTTATATTTTTACAATTGGACTATCTTTTGAACTTCAAATTTACATTGCTATGTACAATGATCAAGATATTGCAAAGTATTCTATGTAATATTTTTACCAAACTACTTTTATTTTTCTAACTCTAATATTGGAGATTTTGATTCATTAAAATGAAACTTGCATATCGTGTCATTAAAAATATCTCCTATTATGGGTTCAAGATACATTATGATAGAAGGAGAATCAAATCTAGCGTATATTCACAACCTTCTTTGAGGACCTATCTTTATACATTATGATGAAGTTATAGGAACATATACTGTACATCTAAAAATTTTAAGATGGAAAATATTTGGCTACTGATTATTAGCTAATTTTAATGGGAAGAATATATAATAGTTTGTTTTTCTGATGAGTACAAGTTTTGTTGCATACAAAATTACATGGTCTTAAATAATAATGAAAAGTTTTGTTCTCATAGACAAAGGTTTAGCTATCAATTGAAATCACTTTATAAACATTTCAACTAACCTATTTTATGTATAATCATGAGTTATATGATGGTCAACACTTACGTTAATAGTTATCATAACATTATACAAATGTATTATACTCGTAGTCTTATTATTTGAGTAAGCAATCTTACAAACGACAAGTTGCAAGTTGACTACAAACATACATGAGTTGACTATAAACATACATGAGAATATTTGTTAGATGTATCTATTAGAACCATAAAATATCGAATGACCCATATATATCCCCTTGAATTATTTTAAAAAATGTTAGAATTCAATTTTAACTTTAGCTAGTGATGGCCCAATAATTAATGTTCTTTGAGAACAAGTAGTACATGAAAATTCTTTTCAATGAGTCTATGTGAATTTTTAATATATTTTTTTTGTATCTTATTGAAGTAGGATGCCCTAACCGATTATGCCATACGCTAAAAGTCTTGAATATAAAAACTTATAATCCATTGTAGAACTATTTATGATTTATGGTTAATTTTGTTTCTTTACATAATATGACAATCTCTTTTCTGTTGCATTCAATTAATTTTGGATTACTCGAAATTATAATAGCATGTTACACTAGCCTTTTAGTAATATTATAATCAATCTTCTAAACAATTCAATTAATTTTGTATAAATTTAAATACATGAAATCTTGAACTTTTTATTACAAAATATCAAAAAATAATAAAAGATAAATATATCATACTGAAAACTAAATAAATAATGAAAGATAAACATGTTAAAATAATTAAAGATAAACCTATCATATTAGATTATTAAATAAATAACAAAAGATAAACCTAAAAAATATAAATAAAACACATTTGATAATTTCTAATTCTTCTTTTTAAGATATTCAAAAAAAGTTAGAATCTAGAATTTCCTCTACAAGTAAAGTTTCGAGAAGTAAAGTTTACTTCATCATTCTTGCCTTACTTATCAATATATGCTCAGTAAAGATCAACTAAATTTTTAGATTGCATCATCAATAACATCGAATGTTTAGATTTTTTGACATTTTTCTTTATTCACATATGTCTTCTTAAAATTTTTTGTTTTCCTCTTTGTTATACCACTTTTAGTGGTATACTAACATGTATCAACCATCGAAATACTACCACTTTTAGTAGGTAAGTCTTATATATTTATCATTAGTTACGAGGCAAATAATATATATATATATAGATAGATAAACACAATAATAAATATAAATTGTATTAAAATATTAAATAATAATAAAAATAATAAACATACTAAAAATAAAGTTAAAAAAATAAAAGTTAATTACATTTTTAATGTCATTGTTCATTGTCCATCTATAGTGATTATCAATATTTTGATATTCAATTGAATATTTATCTCTAGGTTATTAACTTTAACAATATTCACCTTTAAGTGTGGAGTAGAACTTGTTGGCCTGATTTCATAATATTTTGTTCATAATTATTTTATTTAGCAATAAGAAGACAATAAATTATATCATCATATTTCTTAACTTCTTTCTCACAATTATTATTGCTATAAGACAATATTTAAGACGTAAAAAGATAATCGAATACCATTTTGTAATACCTCATTTCACATCATAAGTGTACATAATATGTCATAGAATATAAGCATGTGCCTAGGTACTCATTGTCAACTCGGGATATCCCTTTTAGTCTAGTAAAGACAATGACAAGTAGTTGATCATGGGTGCCGCCAGACCCATAGTTATAGCACAGGCTCGTGGGCTCGGATCGTGATAGTTGGTATCAAAGAGTGTGGTGAGAACCACTTCTAGAGTCCTAAAGGTCCACTTGTCTTTTTTAGAGACATTAAAAAAACAAAAGGGAGTAAAAATCCATCATTATAATTAATATGACAAGGTAATATAAGAGATATAGGAAATATTGAATTACCACTGTAGGATTTGTCTCGTATATTTTATTTTATTTTTAATTAAAAGAATATAATTAGAGATAATTACTTTCTTTCTTTTTTTTGAGAAAAAGTAATCATATATTAAGGAAGAAAACCAACTAAAATAACTGACAAATCAGAACCATGTTCATTGGCAGACCACTCCTTAAAACCAGTGAGTGATAAACCAAATGAAGCCAAATTATGAGCCAAACTATTGAGGACTTGACAAATGAAATTAAGAGAAAAAGACTCAAAAAAAGCATGCAATCCTTAATCAAAGAAATGACATGACTGATTGACGACAAATCTTTCGCAGTGGAATTTGTTTTCTGCACAATAGTGTAGAGTCCCAAATTGAAGAAAAACGAAGGGCGTGCAGAAGACCTCTACATATTCGACATTATCAAAATGAGGGAAACCAGACCAGTAAGACCGTATAAAACCCTACCTTGACTGGTTGCTGCTACCACACCAATAGCTGCTCTTCCATTGCATAAAGCGCCATCAAAATGTACTAGAAAACTAAAGGATCAAAACAACATTAAAGTAATAATGCAACGGAAAAATTCAGTTTTTTACGAGCCACATCTAGAAGAAAGTACTTACCTTTCATGTCGGCCGTGCATTAACTAACAAAGGGATGGGTTGTATTGGAAATTCTGCTTGAACTTGTGATGGAAGGGATGAAGATGACGTTGGCTCTTCCATAGGGATTTCGGCCAATCTTCTACTCCTTTGCATGAAACGTCTTCAAACTTCTTAAATAAAATTACAAAAAACAGAGTCTATATTGCGGAACCAATATCTTTGAATTGCACCTTTGAAAATAGACCTCCATTGTTCATATTGAAGGAAAAAAGTATCTACTATCTTTTTTCTAAAATTCAGCTGTATCGGAGATGCACTGGTTCTCCAATTATCTAAACGATTATGACTGTTGGACTGAAGACACGATTTTTGTTACGAAATTTATATCCTAAATTTCAACATTTGAAATTTGACCTCCACTGTTCAGATCGAAGAAATACGTCTCCATTACCTACTGTAAAATTTTCAGCCTGATCGGAGAAGAATTGACTATCCGATCGTCTAAACAAGTATTACTGCTAGACCAAGAATAAAGCTTCAAGTTTCTTCCTTTTAACCTTCCGGAGTATGACTCTTCTTTATTCTAAGCCTTAGATTGGTGAGAGCATTTAGTGGATTAAAAATCTGTTAGAGAGGAAGAGAGAGAGGACCTAAAGAGGAGGAAGACAGACGTCACAATTAATTGGAGTTTTTCTAGGGTTCAATTCTTTTAAGATAATTGTTTTTATGTATAGTCTTCTTGTAGGAATAGGAAACAAAAAAATCAACTATCTTATCTAAAAGGAAAACCAAAACCTAGTTGGATACTACCTCAAAAATTTCGGCCAACCAAGGACTTGACAAAGTCCTAATGACCGAAATTTCCTAGTCATACAAAGACTAGGTTTTGTACTCCAAAAATCTGTCCAAAACTATACCAAATCTCTTAATTAATTATATATTTTTCTGGGCCTTATAAAATACCAAAGACTAATTATTAATTCTAATTGGACTCTTAATATATATCAACATATATCTGCTTAATTAATTAATTTATTCCAACCCAAATAATTAATTAAATGTTCTCTTAGAATAAATTTAATTTCTCTTCCAATCAATTATCCAATAAACCCAGATTGTGTTTAAACAACACCAAGGTAACTTGAGCTACTTCGGGGACCAAAAGACATATTTAATGACTACTAAAATGACCAAAATACCCTTACTATCAAATAGTTATATTTTATCATTTTAAATATTCTCATTCATCACTATATAGAAATATGGACCTCAAGAATAATACTGCTAAAACATAGTCTCTGACCTACAAGTGAAATGATAGAAATACCCCTCAATGCAACACTCATATATGAGACAGGATAAATGTACTAACACCCATCTCAAAGACATTTACCATCCTTAGATTTCTAGTCCAATAATATATGACTCACTCGAATGTACTTACTTAACATTGAGAGCTACCCAAAAGCACACATTCTAAAGTCACACTCCAGGGCCCTGGATTATTTAGATTATCCTGGACATCACAAGGAGGTGATTAATCCTCACTAAGTGAGACATAAAAACTCTTTTATATGAGTTTTGTGAGGCCCAACCCTTTTTTTTAAAGTAAGGGCAATTTCGGAAAGGCTTTTATTATTTTGTATAATTAGGGCTTAG
>JAXGGT010000094.1:1453045-1485992 GCA_035583425.1 Marsdenia floribunda | reverse complement strand
AAAACAGTACACCCATCATACAAGGATATTGATCTCACAAAAGAAATCTCACCCAACATATATCAAAGTGTAAAACTTTAGCTTGCTAGACTACCAGCTTCGTACTCAAGTATGAAAGTATCCATCCACGCTGTAGCAGTAATAGTCTGGTCTCTATAATTATAGCACTTTGAGAGAGACTACTACTACATATTCGAAATATGCTTATGCCTATATCGTGAGTGAACTACTTACTGATTTAAAGTAAACTATTCCTCATTGAAAATTATGACATAATAGTCTTACCTTGATGAAACGCCCAGTTCCATCAAACGACTAAGAACATAATTTTACTTGTACAACAAGTACCTATGGTCTACACCTTACTGTGAAGAATGACCTAGCACATAGACCATTACTTGTCATACTTGGACCTTTAAATGTGCAATAATATAAAGAGCAAACTAAATTGAATAAATAACTGTTTTGTTGCAATATAATCATAGTCTTTGAGGGCATACATTCCAACAAAAACTTGCAGGATCAATAGTGGAAATTGAAGAAAGTGGAGAATGTCTGGAATTGGGTATAACGAGATTGAGGACCTCTATCGGACTAACATGCATGGAAAGACTAGAATTTGCCGTTGAGGAAACACTAAGGGGAATATCATTGAAAATTGCATTATTACAACTTATCCAAATATTCCAGGCGGTGGTTCCAAAACTAGTGATTTCATGAGGTTGCCATTGCTTGAGAATTTGCAACGATAAATCAATAAAAGAGATATACCTCATTTGTTTCAAAGGTTGCCCCAAAGGGACCAATGATCGGACTTTTTGAGCGAAATAACATTGAATTAGTACGTGAAGGGTATCTTCGGTAGGAGAACCACGTAGTGAACATAATTTTTCAACATAATATCTTCGAGAAATCCTAGCTTTCGTGGCCAAAATATTCATAACTGCCCTCCATAGGAAATGTAGAATTTTCGGTTGTAGCTGTTGTTTCCAAAGGTGAATCCATATAAGACCCAAAACTTGAAGCCTTCGCTTGATTTAACCATACCTGTTGCATAGCATACTGATACCCAGATTTAACACTGTAAACCCCATAATCTGTGAAAGTTCCAAACTAAGGTGTCAGTAGTTTGCATCGGGTAGATGGGGATGGAACAAATTGCAGTTACTTCATCAAGCATCTGCCTTGAATTCAAGACTCTGCCCTGCTTCTCTATCACCGGTAAATCTCATCCAATTCCACAAAGTGATTAAGTTGTTTAAATATTTCCTTTTCTTGGTTAGTATACTACCGTAATTCATGTAGTTTAGCCTTGAGATCACCAATCTGTTTCTAAATATTTCCAATGCTTCGTTTACTACAAGACCGAAGCACGTCTTGAACCATAGATATACGAGTGAACAAAGTCCCCGAACTACTGCAACGACTCTCGTCCCAAGTAGTAGCAAAAAGAGCTGCGCACTCATGATGAAGTAACCATGTAGGCTCATATCTTGGTAATGGACGTCTTTTACTGGTACGTGGCAGAGTGGAACCAAAATCAACAAGACAGGAAGATGATCAAAAAATGCAGCTGTGAGATGATGAACTTGGTAGTGAGGAAAGAGTTGACACCATCCTGAATTAGCCACCAAACGATTAAGTCTAGCCTTCACTAATTGATATTGTCTACCATTCGACCGGGTGAACAAAGGGCCAGAATATCCTAAATCATGAAAGCCACATTCTTTAATGATGTCCCAAAAATTTTCCATCAAAACTTCACGTCTTGGCAATGCTCCCCATTTTTTTTGAAAGTGAAACAATTTCATTAAAGTCCCCAAGGCAAATCCAAGGAAGAGAAAACTAGGCTTTCCAGTTGACTCGACAGTTGCCATGACTGTGATCGAGCTTTCTAGAGTAGGTTTCCATAGAAGCCTATGAGGCGCCATTGAAAACCAGTAGAAGGTGAAATTATAACATCTATATGACCCTTGGAAAGGGATTGCGGATTGACATGATCATCTATAGACCAAAACTAAGGCTAAACTGCCACTAGCTCCAACATTGTCAACAAAAACACCAGAAGAAAATTCTAAACAAGAACGTAAATTATTCATACGAGACGAAGAACTCTTTGTTTCACAAAGAAATAAAAAATTGGGTTTAAATTTTCGGACAAGGCCTTTGAGTTCATGAATGTGTAGAGGTTGCCTGAGACAATTTCAACTTAAGCAAATTATTGGGAAGGGCAGGGCTGAATCTCAGCCTCTGCCAAAATATGAACATCATACAATTGGGGACCGCGATTTCGCTTTAATACAAGACCATTAGAATAGATCATTAGAGAAGGACATGGGCGTTTTTGAGGAGTATGAGGACTAGGGTTACAGGAACCCTTTAAGACCTTCCTCCATACAAGTTTTTGTTAAAGTGATGAACCTGGACCTATTGGCACTGATGACTTGATAGTATTATGAGAACGACTAGAAGAAGAACTGGGTGAATTAGACTCCATGAATTCATGTTGGTGAACCCTACAATGTTGTGTCTACCCTGTAGGAGGAGTATACGGAACCATTTGCATGCAAGAATATGAACTGGGGACCTCTTGCTCGTTGAATCCATGGACTAGGTAATATGGTGAGACAAAAGAAGGTTGCCTTTGTTACGTTGAGCATGAAGAAAAGGACCATATGGAAGCTTTACTGCCTAATCAACAGAAACCTCTTCAGACAAAGATGGATAGGATTGCAGTGTATGCTGGATGCGGCCACAAGTAAAGCATAATTTGGGAAGACATTCAAATTGTATAGCTACTGGACAATCACCATAATATGTGGCATGAATTGCAAACCCCTAGGTAAGGGCTCCATGACAAAAACCCTGATTTGGATACAAAAAATTTATTCATAGGAATCATTCAATTCGCGAACTTTCACTTGAGTCCACCCAAGGAACAAATATGCAATTTTCTTGCCCACTTCCAATGTTACACACTCTTAAGGTAATCTACGAGCATGTATCCAGAAGAGACACTCCTGTAAACCCTCATCCGAAATCATGAATGTGTGGGACCATGGTTGTAATACAAGGAGAATATCATTAAACGTCCAAGGGCCATTAGCTAGAATCTAGTATCGGTCCGTAAACCTTTCAAAGATAATTTAGATGGTGTTTTTACGAAGTTTTATCATCTTGTAAGTAGAAGTATGCCACGCTTTATCATGGCAGTTTGCAAGTAACATATGCAAACTTCCTAATCAAACCAAAACTTGCCAACCAAGGGGTCGGTGCTTTCAACCATCCTGAAAGCAATCTCCGAGTTTAGAGAAAGATCGATGTTCAGGAAGGAGGATTGAGGGACAAAGAACGTAGCAGAATGGTGAGATCATCCTTCATCGCCGGTGTCTTGTGGTCGACTGCTATTTTGTAGTCTCACTCTAGAGAGGGACTAAACCATTAAATTATTAATTTTTGATAATTATTTAATTTACGATTAAAATATCGTATACTTAATATATTTTATATATTACCTAAAAAAAATATTATATATAATATATTTAAAAAGAATAATATTATATTAATATTAAAATTTATAATTATTGAATTTTTTTAAATGTAATTTAATTATCTATTTTAAAACAAAAAAAAACTTTTGAGGCACTTTCGCGTCTGATATGTTTCAAATTTATAACCTCTTTGATCATAAGTGAGGATACTACTAACAGAGCTATAACTTCTTGACAATTATATGAAATACTTAAAAAATATTAAATTGTATTATATCTTTAAAAATTATTTATTATAAAAATAAATAATTATTTATAATTCAAAATTAATTAATTAATTAATTATTTTATCTACTATAAATTAAGTATTATAATACATTTATTATAAAAAAAAAAAACAATAAACGAGTTTATATAATAAAAATACTAAGAAAATAAATTAATTGTTTTATGAAAATCTCTTTAATTTTTAATAAATATATATATATAGTCTAAAACTCCCATAATTCAGTAAAGGACTTTGATTGCATTATAATAGTAGCTTTTTTCATGATCATTGTAGTACATGACTGAAATGTAACACGAGATAGTTCTTGATAATGAGATAAATTAAATAAAGATACTAAAATAAAAAAAATAACATTATTAAACTATCAATTTATTTTAAAAATGTATATATATATATATATTATTGTGATAAATAAATAAGAAGAGAGCGGAACGGAAGTAGATGTGGCCTGGGATTTTCCGTTTCTCTGCTGAAAAAATAACGAATCTGGCCGAACAACTCCAGGCCCAGAGTCAACAAGGTAACCCCGTCACCCTCTTCATCAATTTCTTCTCGTTATTATAGTTTTTTTTTTAAAAAAAAAAATTTAAAATTCTTCTATCACATGTTATTTTTAAATTATAAGTGATATTATTATTATAATTATTAATTGAGTTAAACTTAGTTCACCATCATACCTAGACTTTGTAATCCTGACCGTGTACACATCTCGCATCAACGAGCAAGATTCGTCCACGTCCTCTCACGACGTCATATACAGTATCAACCCACTCATTAATTCCATGCATTCATCCCTATCAGAAAACTTCATTTCATTTCACTCTCCTTTTGTTTTGTTTTGTTTTGGGTTTTTTTTTTTTTTTTTTTTTTTTTTTTTTTTTTTATTCCCAACAACGAAAAGCCCCAAAAAAAAAAAAAAAAAAAAAAGTTAAAAAAATACACCTCGATCTGGAGTTCTTAGATCCTCGATGTCCTCCGCCTTCACTCCGCCACCGCCTAAGCCTCCTCCGGCACCTATGGAGGCTGGCTTCACCAAGAAGCCGATTTCGATCCGCTCGGTTTGGTCCAGAAACTTAGAGTCCGAGTTTGCTCAGATCCGCCGCCTTATCGATCAGTTCCCTTATGTTTCCATGGATACCGAGTTTCCCGGTGTTGTTTTCCGTCAGGATTTTCGGCAGCGGAACCCGACAGATCACTATAAGACTCTCAAGACTAACGTTGATGCCCTTAAGCTCATCCAGGTGGGGATCACACTCTCCGACTCTGCTGGCAACCTCCCTGACTTGGGTTCCAACAACTACTACATATGGGAATTCAATTTTTCTGACTTCGATATCTCCTCTGATGATCATGCTCCAGGTTCAATAGAGCTCCTGCGTCAGCAAGGTATCAACTTTGAGGATACCCGCAAGTATGGCGTTGATTCAACCCGATTTGCTGAACTGATGATGTCATCTGGTCTTGTGTGCAATGAAAACGTGTCTTACGTAACTTTTCACAGTGCCTATGATTTCGGGTACTTGATTAAGGCTTTAACAGGTCGGGTGTTGCCGGGGGAATTGGGAGAATTCGTGGATTTGCTGAGGGTGTTCTTTGGGAGCAGAGTTTATGATGTCAAACACCTTATGAAATTCTGCAAGGCTCTCCATGGTGGGTTGGACCGAGTAGCCAGAACCCTTGAAGTTAACCGTGTCGCTGGAAAATGTCACCAAGCAGGGTCTGATAGCCTCCTGACTTGGCATGCATTTCAAAAAATCAGACAAATATACTTCATGGGTGAACTGGGCTTGCCAGAGAAATATGCTGGTGTTCTTTATGGATTAGAACTACTCCCTGCTGTCTCTGCTTAGGTAGGGGGTGTCATATGGATGTAGATTGTTCCTTTCATTTCTCAGTCAAGTTGTAAAATTTGGTGGCTTAATAAAAAAAAAAAAAGTTAGTTTCAGTTTAGTATTTATTTTGATGTGCTATTTTACGTGGATTATGCCTCTCATGTCAATATTTTGAAGTTAAAATTGGATGAATACCTTCTTTTTTTTTTATTTTTTATTTTTTAAAAATTATGTTCTATCAAGTCATAAATTTGAGGAAAAATATCTTGATTATATTATATGACTACTAGTACCTGAACGATTTTTGTGCTCTCTACCTGAATAAATCCCATTTTGAGGCTTGCTAATACATCCATTGTGTATGCATCAGGTAATTATTGGCCTTGTTGTTGATCTTTCTCATGATTTAGAGATTTTATTCTTTAGTTAGTCTTGGGCGTGGTGTTGGGAGTGTGGAACTTTCAGCTGTCTTCTTTATGAGGTGGATTTTAGTGGGTTTTAAAATGCAGTCAAAGTTTGTTACCATTTCAATTATGAGATTACTGTGATTCAATTGGTTGTCTAGATCACATAGATTCATCCAGGTCAGGTTATTTAAATGTGCCAAGACAGGTTGAATTGTATTGGTGTCTTACATTACCAAACCTGCATTTTATTATCTCTCCTTCCTTAAAAATGATTTCTTTTGGTAGAAAGTTATTATTTAGGTAAACTAAAGAATTTTGATTAATCAGAAGTATTTAAGGTTTTTGTAATTTATAATTTGAAAGAATACTTAAGAAAAATATTTGCACTTAGATTTATCAGGTCTGTTTCAGGCACTCTAAACACCTCTAAGGTGTACTGACAATTAAGTGCCTGTATATCCAAAAGTTCGTTGACGCATTTGCAGCTCTAGGAAGAGGCTTGAAGAGTTATTGGCTTAAGCAAGCAACATCTCCTGCCAATTCATGGCTAAACATTTTAAGATAATGCACGTGGCACTAAAATGAACTAGCTGAAGAAGGTTTTTCACGGTGTACCCTCTGGTTATAAGAATTAATCTGCTGATATTTAGAAAACTTGGGTTTGGAATTGGAGGGAAGAAGGTATTGGGCTGGTGTGATACCTTTGGTTTCTAGCTTGTGGAAGATAAAATTACAATAACAGAGGAGAAGTTTATGTACTAACCTTCTTGCTGAAGACAAATGAAGTAAGTTATTAAAGCTTTCATCCTTTTTTATTTGTACTATATGTAATGTATTGGTGCTAATGTAATTGATTCTTAGCCCCATCCTTAAATCTTTGTTGCATATGTGATTGAATTACTTTGTTATACTCAGTTTTGTTCAATTTTCCCCTGCCTCATATGAGAGAAGAAAACTCATCATGAGTACTTCAACAGACTAAGGGCATGCTTTCACCTTTGCTTACTTTTGCTTGGAGACTAGTTTCCCCACGCAAGAAGGAAGTGCATGAACAATTTGCTGGAGAATGACTGAACCATATGTGACAAACCTTTACCAAGAAAATTGTAGAGAGACTATATTAAAGGAATAGAGTAAAAAGTATCGAAGAATCTTTATTGACCAATAAGATATACACAAAATCATTGAATTCTGGAATATTTTGATATTTGATCTAGTTTATTACATATTATATCACCTTGTAACCATCACGCTTTCGGTTAGGATGTCTGAATTTGGAGTCATCGTTCAATTATGGGTCTTTACAGTTCTGTCACAATTATCATGAAAGGAAGATGGGTACCAATTTTAATAAGCATCTCTCGCTATGCATTTCAATCATGTTTGGCCAAATGCAACTGCATATCTTAACACTTGTGCCCATGTTATTTTTTTTATGGAAATAACTCATTTCTTGGTGGGTCACATAACTATGCATGTGCAGTGTTAGCCACTTGTTGGGAGGATGAGTTCTGCAGAGCAGCTATCCTGACTAGAAAGATATGCATCTTTTGACAGTTGGTGAGTTGACATGGACTAGAGGGGCTAAATGAATCAGAATTATTGCTTCTATCAGCCATCAAGTAACACAAATTGTTGATTAGTTAAAGTTTGGTAAGGGTATTTGCTTTGATGTTGTAGAATACATTTGGTTCACCAAGGATAGTCTTGCAAGAGTTGTCTCAATTACTAGTTGGGGTGGGGGGGGGGGGGGGCGGCTGTCAGCAGTTCCTGGTAACTGTCATCATGAGAATTTGGGGAAATATCTCTGCTTTGATGCATGGTCATCTTGATAATGTTGTGAAATTCCTCATGTTTGGTTACTATTGCTGCTTGCTAGTGGCTGCAAGAAATGTGCTGTATTTTTTGCCTTTTATTTACACAATCTTTGTCACTTCCATATCAGAGAATATTGGATGGTGGATACCTAGATCACTGAAAACTTTTGGGTTCCTTGTTGTACTTCAGTGGTTTTGCAGGATGTTCCAGTCAGTTTTTATTTATTTCTTATCTTTTCCTATGTCCGAATCGATGGCTTGTGTTGGAATACTCGTGTTTGTTTTTTTAGGTTGTTCATAGGAAGGGAAGGTGAAGCTAATTTCTAGGATTGTCTGTTTAGAAATTTTGCAGTCTTGATGTTGATGGGATTCCATAAAAGATAGAATTTATTTCTTTGGTCAGAGATTTCAATATTTTATCTATAAAAGAAAAGAAACATAATTTGAGGCAAGAGAAAGATAAATTTCCCTTGGCATTGGAATAGTTGTTAGTTTATAAGATAGTTTAGCTTTTGAAATTTAACTGCAAGGTTGCACTTTGGTATTAAATTTGTTCCTATTATTTGCCATTTTAGACTCGTATTCTCTAAGAGAACCATTTTGGTGAATGGACTTCAATCTATATCAAGCCCGTTCAAGTTGATTTTTTGAAATTTAGTGGACATTGAGGTTCAACCTTAGCTTAGCACTAGTAATAAACTATATCCAAATGGTACTTTCCATGTTTAAACTTGGCCAGAACATCAAGTTTTTTTTTTTTGAGCAGCTTTGATTATTGAAGGGATTCACATTCTTCTTATTCTGTGATAAATGATTCTAGGCATAGAAGTTTAAGCCACATTGAAATCTTTATTTCTGTTGTTTCCTAGTCTCTTTGTATCTGTTTTAGCATTAATTGGATTTTTTATAAGTAGACATGAGTGCTTTATTTAGCATTACTCATCTCTAGTCTTGTACCTCTTGTTCTAGTCCTCTCCTAAAAGGAGAAAAGATGAAATAGAAAATCAATAGAGGAAAAGATACCCCAGAATGGAAAGGATCTGACATGGTGAATGACATTTGTTTAATTTGAAATGATTTTATTTAATTTAACAGTCATTCACCAAACCACATGGCTAAAAGGATAGCGTTTGGCTTAGATCTTGCCTAATCCCATCCAGGCAACACTAACATAAACTGAGACTGTAATTCTCATATTGATCTTCAGTGGAAACATTACCCCCATTGGTGTTTTTGATTTGGATGGATCTTTTAGACAGTCTGTAGTAGTTCTTTTTTATTTTTTGATAAGTAGTCTGTAGTAGTTCTTGAGTACTGCTAAGTATGCCCTTTCCGAAGTAATAAACTCTTGCTAGTAACTAAAAGAAGATTTGGATGGTGCTTAATCATTTTATATTTGTAGGCTCTTGGCCTAAAATAGTTTTGGAAGCTCCTCAAGGAATTAATAATGTATACTTTATCACTGTTGTAACTGATATTCCGTTAGGGGGTAAGGTGTAGTTTACCATAGGAATTCTAGTCCAACAGCTACTTTTTCTCATTAAGCTGAGTGTCTTGCTTCCAGCTCTACCTAGTTTGTCCATTTTTTCTCTTGGGAAAAAAAGAAGGAAAAATTGGTAAATTTGATCCCTAATCTTTTGATCATTGTTGTGCTAGTCTTTTTTTTTTTTTTTTTTTTATTTGGTAGGTCTCCAATGTATCGGACATGTGTATTTAGTCTTTTCTTTCACAAAATCCATTGTTTAAGCAGGTCAAAATCTATTGTTTGGAGGTACCAAATGCACCAATAACAAAAAAAAATCAACCGCACCAAAGATGTGAACATTTGTTATCAAATATACTAATTTTCCCAAAAAAAAAAAAAAAAAAAAAGGAAATTACATTATCTAGGTTTTATCATCTCATTCTCAACTCTCAAGTACTGTGCAAATAGATAAACTAACATGACTCTAAATATAGATAAGCACAGTTAAGCTTTTCTCTGTTTCCTCTTTGCAGCAAGTGAACTTATCTTTGAGAACGCAACTGACTTATACTACAATATTCCACTATTATCAATTGAGAAGTACTACTCAACTATGCCCTATTCAATTTTCCTTTTTTTTTTTTTTTTCGTTGTAGCGGTGAAAGTCACAAATATTGATCCCACGTGTACATATACTTTGAAGTTTGTTAAGATTTTATATTTCAAGTTGGATAAATGTATCAAGAAGGGGCAAGAGAAGAGCTAGTGTACAAGGATGTGCTAGTGACATTTGCTATAACTCTGTTGACCATCAAGTTAATGAAAATTACTCATCTATCTGAAAGAAATTTGGTTAGCATCTTAGGTACATGAGTTGGCTGGTGATGTGAGGATTCTGTCTTCTTTTTATTTTGTACATTGACCTTTTACATTATGCATCATCATAAGAATGTGACCTTTAAAAACCTATTCTTCAAGTAAACTGTACCTTTTCCTTATTGATATCTCTGTGACTTATTATTATTTTTATGAGGGTCAAGTAAACTATGACTATTTTATATTCTTCTAAACATGCAGAATTTACTTTCTTCTTGACCAGTAAAAGAATTTATTTCTAAACCTTATGCTTGTGGATGGGCTAAATAAAGTGATCATATATCGTATATGTCTGTTATATGCTTCTTTTTGTTTTTTGTTTATTTTGTTTTTTCTTTTTTGGGTGTAGGGGGCAATGAAAATGGAGGAGAGAGAAATTGGAGACTTGAAGTGAGGGCTCTTCATCCTTGTATATTGAAGAGCTAATGTCTTCTGAGGCTGTTTCTGGTAGATAATTGCTGATTCTAAGTTTGACCTTCCGCATTTGATTCTTGCCCTTTTGAATAAAGCCAGGGATGATTAAAGGTATGATTCTTTTTAAGTGTTAAATATTTGTTACAAACTCAATCTGAAAGTGTCCCAATTCTTTAGTTTTCTGTTTGTTCTTAGGGCATCTTTAATTCCCATATGAGTGCATATCTTGCATTTTCACTCGTTCTGGAGCATTATTATCTGTATGCCTTTGCTTATCTCATTATTCTGTAAGCACATGCCTTTTCGATGTGTTGTACTACGGAATCTAAATGTCTCTTTGGTTATTACGCTATCTTACTCGATTCTCTGCAAATTCAGAAATCTTAAGTTGAAATACAGGTTCATACTTGTGGCAAATATGGGGGAGGACCTAATATGTATATAGTTGGTGATCTTCAATGACATTATTTATTTTTATCGTCAATAAAATAAATATTTATATGTCTAAATTTTGGTATTGGAAATATGTATGTACCCTGCTGGTGTGCTGCTCCAATATGATAACTTTCTCTTTCTTTTTTATTTCTTTTTTTCTGCTACAGCTTCTCATATATTTGAACACGAACTGAAGAAACCAAGTTTTCATGCTGATTGGTATATATGGGCATATACATATATGCACAGTAACAACTGAGAAAAAGCAAGTCTTTTGGTAAAATTCCACAATTCTACATTGGAAACACAATTTTTCTTTCTTGATTAAAGTCCCTATAAGAAAAGGTCCACATCTCCTCGTTAAAGATAGGAAAAATATTTCTTTTACTTTTGAAATTTGCTTTAGACAGATTCTGACTTAAGTATCAGAACTCTTAACAACCACCGTTTCCCGCCTTGCAGGTTATTAAGGACCGACTCACAAAGGAGGGACTATTCGGACAGTTAGGAAGACCATCATCCGGCTACACCACCCATATTGAAATGGATTTTCTCTACTTGTGGATGGTATAGAAATTCTTGCACTACATTTATGGTTTATTGGCTTTCTCCAACCAAGACATGATATCCTGAAAATATCTAATCGCAAAAGAGTAGTGGATTCTAATAACCTGAGTAACTATGAATTGTCTAGTTTTAGAGGGTCAGGATATTCTCTCTTGAGTGTTAACTTACATCTGCTTGCTTGTATAGTTTTGAAATATTTCTTCTTACTTGGCCGCCATCTAAATTATATATATATATATATGTATCTTTTGGTGCTGCCTTTGTTTTCACTGTTTTATTCCATACACATTTGGATTTTGGAGTCTTTGTTTAGTTGACAGGAGGAAAATAAGGAATATGAATTTGTGAAGGCATTGCAAAACCATTGTCACTTGCATGGAAAGTTAACTGTTTCAGTCCCTCTTTAGATATATTTTTTTGCCAATAGAGTTCCTTTTTAGATAAAGTTCTATCAATAAGTTCCCTTCAATGTGTACAAGGTCAAAGAGAATAAAATATTGAATTTAACATCAAATGGACAAAAAAAAAAAAAAAAAAAAAATGAACCCTAAAAAGAGACCAGCTAATACAAAGAAAGAAGTTGAATTGGAATGGTTTGGTGTGTGATTTGGGACAAATAAAATATAGCAAATTAAAAGGCTAAAAAGATTTCTTGTATATTTGATGTAATAAAATTAAAAATAAAAATGAACAATGAGTACCTCTGGTTTTGTGTGTGCGCCCACATTTGAGAATCAGTAATGATGAATTCATGTTTGTTTATTGTGGTGGATGGCAATGGAGATGGAGATGGATATGGATATGGAATGGTCTTTCAAATTTTGAAGGTGAGAATAATTTGGGCGTTGGGTAGTTTTCAAATCCATATCCTATATAATATGCTTAAAATCATGAAACATTGAGGTCCCTTTTAGAGTATGGTGGACCATTTTGCTTTCAATTCCAACCTTAGGGTTTAGAGCAAGTCAATGTCCCATAAATTCTTGCAAGGATATACCTACACACACATTTATATTTATACATATATATATATATATATATATTGTAAAATCAGTCATTTTAAAGTATGTAAGTGTTTAAAATTTGATGTCAGAGTCTACGTTTTGGAAGGAATTCATTTTACTTGAATGTGGATTAGTCTTGTAAATGTGACTTAGTCTACAAAGTACTATTCATCGTTAGGAACTATTTAAGATATTTTGTGCACATGAATATATATATATATTATTGGAAAAAAATGTTAAATATATATATATATATATATATTTTGCTTAAAGTATCTAAATCATCATATTATTCCTATTCTTATTCTTATTATTATTATTTTTATATAGGATGTTAAATATTGTAGTGAATTTGACTAATGATCAATAGTCCAAGACCTATCAAAAGATCGACTAGGGCTTCCTTTTGGATGTTAATCAACATTTAATTATATGGATTGTTTTAATGTCTTTACGTATTGTGTTTTTTTTTATAAATTTTTTTGAATTAGTCGATAAAAATATGGAATCTTGATTCTTCCCCAATCCTACCCCTTCCCCAATCCTACGTAGTTAGGTGTTGTCTTAACTCCTAAGCATGAATTTTTGCATGTGGGTTGCACGTGATGATCATTGGGACACTTTCCAGTTCCCTCCCGCATTCATTACTAACTTCACATGATAATACACCCAACCAGTTCCTTCTACTTTCAAAAATTTCCCCCTTTTTGTTGTTTCTCTTTTATTGCACATAAAATGTTTTTTTTCTTTCTTTTTTTTTTTTTTTTTTTCCTGTATTACTATTTTTCTCCATCACAAATGCACCACTTGTCTTCATTGAGATTTTTCATTCAAGAAGGTAACGTTTTGTGTTCTTACTTTGTATTTTCATGTTATATCTTTATATCAACTAATTCGAGAATGATATATAATCTATGGGAGGACTTTTGAAAAATTACAGTATCTGGATGAAATGTATTACAACACTTTTCTGATGAGATTTGAACTCAAGATCTCTACTTGACGAGATATATAAACAAGAGGAATTAAATCATCTGTTTGCCATCCTGTTCTTTATGAAATTTTCTTTCTAACTCTGTTTGTCCATTTAAAAAATCACATTAATTTTTATTATTATTTTATTATTGTTATTTTAAATCATTTTCTCAATCTTTTAATTTTTTTTTTTAAAGATATATTTGTTATTTTGGAGTATATATATATTTAAAATTTAAATGATTTTGTCAAGAAGATGTAATTCAATTGATAGCAATCTCACTTATGATTCGAAAGGTTATGAGTTCGAAATATGATAGAGGTAAAAAAAATGCCTCAAATTTCAAAAAAAAAAAATGATTTTTTAATTTATTTAAATATTTTGAAATAATAAAAATAAAAATAATTAACATATCTTTTTTATTCAAAAAAAATAAAGGAAAAAAACGGATAAGAGTAATAATAATAAGACGCAAAAAACAGATGATATTTTTATTAAAGGATAAATCGCTAATTTAATCCCTTAAGTTTATGTTTTAATTTGTTATGGTTCTTTATATTTATTTTTGTCCAAAGTAGTACATTAAGTTTATGTTTTGATCTATTATGGTCCCTCATATTTATTTTTGTCCAAAGTAGTATGTTAAAAATTTTTAAATTGATCAAAGTGGTCTTTTGACCGTTAACATCTAAATATTTCGATAATTCTTCTTGCACGTGACATCTTAAACTCTCTTTAATTTTAAACAAAAGTGCAAAAATACTCCTCTAGAAAAGGTACAAATAAGGAAAATTAACGAAATATTTAGATATTAATGGTCAAAGGACCACTTTAATCAATTTCAAAATTCTTAAGGGACTACTTTGGACAAAAATAAACATGAGAGACCATAACAGATTAAAATATAAACTTAGAGACTAAATTGGTGATTTATCCTTTATTAAATTAAAAAGCCTGCAAGCAAGAGAGAGCGAGAGCGTTTGAAATTGAGAGCTCAACGGTCACCATGAATCCTCCCGCCTTTTCATCTCAGCCGAAACACCTAGAGACGTCTATTTAATTTTATTATTATTTTTTTTTTTTGGTAATTTAATATTCTGATTGACTAATTCGAGATTACAAGTTAAGAAGACGGACGTAGTTTAGTTGGTAATAGTCTCACTTATGACAAGTTATTAAGTTTGAGATACGATAAAGATAAAAATATCTCAAATTTTTTTCAAAAATAATAATAAGACTATAGCACATAATTGAAATTTGGAACAAGGTTATTTCAGGTGACGTTCAAATTTAGGCTTTTTTATTCAACAAGTTAGGTAAAAACAACTAAATAAAGAGAATTACACTATTGAGTTATCACTTTGTTGTCATTAATTTTTATTTACCAAATCTATCCTTTTCGTACGATAAAATTCATAAATTCTATTACTCGTTGCTCATTATTTCTTCCTTTATATATATATATATATATATATAAGCCAAAAGAAAATAAAAAATAAAAAACTTTAAATGTAAACACTGGCACGTCCAGCAGTAATTACGATGGTAGTATATTAAATGATTTCCATTTTTTTTTTTTTTTTTTTTTTAATTTGGATTTTTAAAGGCAAATGCAGCTGCCCATTGGATTCCGATAAGGAAAAGACATGAGAAGGGTAACAAATTCATTAGGTTGATATGATTTTTCTTTTTGTTAGAAACATATTACTATATAAAATATATGAAAGATTTGTGAAAATATTCTCAAAATATTTAAAATTTTGGTATGCTTGATTATATATATATTACCTTCATTTTTTATTTGTCATAGATAAGAAATTACATTCTTTCAAAAAAAAAAAAAAATGCAAAAATTGATAATTTTTTTGTTAAAAAGACTAATATATATATATATATATATATATTTAGTTTTACTTATTTTTAATAAAAATAATTAATAAGTATTAGTTATTAATTATTGATTACAAGAGTATTAAGAAAAATATCAATAAATATGTATTAAAATTATAGTATATATTATGTTTAGATTCTAAATAAATTATATTATGATAATTTTAGTCTTTTAGATGAAAAAGAACCTAAATAAAAGATAGTCAATAGCCTAAAATTTACTAATGCACTTTTAAAAACTCAAGAATAAATTTATTTATAAAATTTCAAATTTTCAATAAAAAATATATGAAAATTTTAAGGTGTAATTAAGTAGAAGCCTTTTTTTTTTTTAAGAAAAAATGACCCCTTTTTTTTTCCACTCAAAACAAACTGTTTGGGATCTATTCAGGATATTCCGTGCACTGAGCAATATATATATATATATATATATTTGAAATAAAATCATAAATACCATATATAAAATTCAATTTTAAAAATAAATGATTTTACTTAAAAAATTACTTTTCTTTAAAAAGAAAACTCTTATCTAAATACACTATTAATTTATGAAGAAAAAAAAAAAAAATTATCAAAAAACAGGAGTGATCTACATTTTCTTTACGAGCTATATAAAGTGGATATATATATATATATATATATGAAATATGTAAAAAATTAAATTAGATTAATGGTCGACTATGTTACGTATAGTTTCATGTATATATATATTTCCATTTTCGGGTACATTATAATTTATGCAGTCCTCATTAAATAATCTGTTATGGGAAACTGCTTCTCCTTAGAGACAAATTAGCAATTATCTATTACTAAAACAAATTTTAAGAATGTGACAAATGCAGATCCGATCCCATCCCACAACTGCCTGTTTTGGCTAAACATCATCATAATCTATCTTTAAACACAAGTAATGTGTTATGAATAGAATACACACATACATTGTCACCACTCGGGCCCAAATAAACTTCACAATATTTACGATCAACTATTTCGCACTGTTTTCACTGTAGTAAAAAAAAATATATATCTCGAGATGACAATAAATACTTAAATCTATAACTATATTTCATGATATATCTATAAGCTTTAGCCTCAAATTTGTAAACGGTTACATACATGAGTGCGGTTTCGATTTCGCGACCTCACTTAAATTAGGAGAGCACCTTACCAACTCACCTACATCTTGGAATTTTTAAGAAATTAATATTACACATACACACATATATATTATTTTAATATAATATATTCGATGACAAATTTTTAAACTTGAAAAAATGTTCTAATTCAAGTATTCTTTTTTACAAAAATTAAAATATTATTTAACTTTTCATTTTAATTTAAAAAAAAAATAAAAAATTAAAGGATATTTCTATCTTCTTATTATTATTATTTTGATAAATTTCTCTCCCATTACAATAAAAATTGAAACACACTGAAAAAATAATTTTTTTAATTTTTTTTTTAAATTTAAGGTTATTTCAGCTTCTAATATAAATTGAATTTATAACTTCTTAGATTATGATTAAGACTATTATCAATTAAATTACATTTTACTGTGAAAAGCAAAACTTTTTTAGTTGGGAAAGATAACGGAAAAAAAAAAAAAAAAAACATAAAAACTCTCTAGGAGGGTTACTCGGAGAGGGACCTCGTACATATACCTAGGCACACACATTACTCCTAAATTTTTTCACAAAAAGACACAACTTTGGTCCTAAAATTCCCAGAGAGTATTCGTTAAAATATAATGTATTAATTTTATTTTCATATATAAGTTAACATGAATTTATTTATAAATTTAAAATATTATTATTGTAGATAGTAAAAATTTGTAAAAATAATTTAAGATAATTAAGTGATAGATAAAATTTCACTTAATTACTTATTACAAATTACTCTTTATTTACTGTGATGAATGATATGCTAACACGTGGCGATATGACAAAGATCAATCAATTAGAATTGAAAGAGTGTCTCGACCAATCAGAAGACGACACATCACCACAAGAGTCTCTCCCATTCCTCTATAAATAGAAGAGGAAGAAACTACACAAGTTTTGAAGATAGAGAACTTCTGTCATATCAGATCCTTCCTTTTCCAAGTCCAATCCATCTTCGAGATTAGGTCATAAAGGCCCTCGGAGTCATATCAAATTCATTCCGAGATCAAGTCTAAAGACTCTTGGAAGGATAGATCCAATATCAAACATTAGTTGACGAATAGATATCAAGCCCAAAACGCCCTCTGCCTATTGACGAAAAAAATCAGCGGAGATATATAGAGATTGTTGTACCCACATATATTAAATTAATGAAATACATAATTTAATATTGATTTTGTATTTGCATTTGCATTATTATTTTAATTTTTGCAGACGGAAAATAACTTTCCACAATTATATAAATAAATTATTTATTACTATTTATCAATTATTTTTATTTAATCTATTGTCTCATTCATTATATAAATTTTTTATAATATTATTAATTATTTTATACTCTTAAATTTTGTAAATTAATTATCTCATTACACAATAGAATAAAATTATATATGTGTAAATTAACTAATCATATATATAATTACTTTGGTAACTCTTAATTTATATATATATATATATATTAACCATTTTATTTTATTTTTGTTTCTACACATATATCAAAATGTTATTATTTTATTTGTAATTAACTTTTTTTTTAAAATAATAACATTTTGATATATTTGTATTTAATGTAACAAGAGATTCTGATTAAGTTATTGAGACTTAATTACACTTTTTAAAAAAAAAAAATTGATTTTTTTTTTATTTACAATATAATATAGAATTTATGACTTTTTATAGTGGAATTATTATTAATTAAGTTGGATAAATGATTTTATCAGTTTTTTTCTTATATTAAATTAATTTCTATTTTGTCAATCTGCTAATAGCAATTTGACTTATAATCTAAAATATTATGATTTAAAATAGGATAGAAGTAAAAAATACCTTAAAAAAGGGAAAAAAAAAAAAAAATGCATGTGGAGGACACGTGTGCATTGGCCTTACAAAGTTCTCTTTCTTGATCTAACTTTGTGACGCAAGTCGCAACCCCTTCAAAATCTCAAATTGAACCAACCCCGTCCAGCTTTTAATGCTATATAGCAGAAAGCAGATATTCACATTTATAACTCACAAACGACTGCAACCCCCCCAGAACCCCCTCCCTTCCGTCCACCCCCACCCATACAAAAAAAAAAATAAAGAAATAGAGTTTCAATCTCCACAAACCCTACTTTTACAAACCCCAAGCAAACAAAAAAGAAAAGAAAAAAGAAATGGTGAAGAAAATGAAGCTCCCTTTCCTGTTCATGAAATCCACAGAAACAACAACCCCTTCTTGGCCATGGCCAACTTGTGGAACCCCAAAAACACTTTCTTTTCGAGATTCTGGACAAAACCATGTTTTAAAGACAATTAACGATACCACTCTGGATTCATCATCATCAGCTGTCATGGGCAACTCTGAAGAAGAAGCCATGTTGTTAGAAGGAGAAGATTCCGTAGAGAAGGTGGTGATACGAGGGTTAAGGTCAGAGAGGCTTTTTTTCGAGCCAGGTGAGACGTCTAGCAGCTCAATACTGGATCTGCAGGAAGTAAAGAATATTGACGATGACGACGACGACGACGACTACGACAATGATGATGACGATGATGGTGGTGGTGGTGGGTTAATCGGGCGGTTCAAAGAAAGCGTAGTGATGGCGGTACTGGATTCGACGGACCCGTTTGTGGATTTCAGGAGATCAATGCAAGAAATGGTGGAAGCTCATCAGGGATTGAATAAAGATTGGGAGTGTCTTGAAGAGCTTTTGACTTGCTACCTAAGGGTTAACGGTAAAAGTAATCACGGTTATATAGTTGGTGCTTTTGTTGATTTGTTGGTTGGTCTTGCTCTTTCTTCTTCTTCTTCTTCTTCCGACGATGATCAGTACAGTTTCTGTTACTGTTCTTCTTCTTCTTCTTCATATTCTTCTTCTTGCACTACCACTAATTCTTTTACTTCTCCGCTATCATTTTCTTCTTGTTCAACTTTCTCTACTACCAGTCCCTGTCTATCCATTTTAGAAGTTGATGATGAGATTCAGAAATCCATCGACCACAATATCATCTCTTCTTCTTCTTCTTCTAATATTTGCTCAAATTAAGTTTGAAAAAGAAAAAAAAAAAAAAAAAAAAAGAGGAGGGAATGGAGGAAGACAATATTGCTTCAACGGTATTCTTCTACCATTAATGACTTGCTGAAATCCAAGTGTATAGCTAGTTTCTAGCTAGCTTGTTTGACTTAACAATTTCTTTCTTGTTTTTTCACTATATATATATATATATATATATATGTAGCAATGGATTAATTAACTAATTAATTAATTAATTGTGTTTTGTTGTATATATAGCTGCTGCTTTTGAGAGAAACACAAATTATATTAATTATAGTATGTTTTTATTATATCTGGAAAATTCAAATTCTGAGTTTAACATACTTTAGGCTAAATTATATAAATATATATAATAATAACATAATTATTTAAAAATTAATATTGATTTGACATTTTAATATTATTCGACTAAATTAGTTAACTAATGAATTTTTATTTATTTAATTATTTATTTGCATCAATTTGAAGTTAAAAAAATATTATTATATGGCCAATCATGAATAATAATAATAATAATAACTTACACAAATAAGGTTAACATTTTTTTTTTTTTTTTTTTTGTTTCAATATCTGTTAATGATTTATCAACTCTGAACAACGTTAAGAGACAATCTAGACGTAGTTTTTTTTTTTTTTTTTTTTTTTTTTTTTTAATTTTTTTTTTTAAATATAAAAATAAAAACGTGAATATAAAAACATGTTCTTTTTTTTTTTTTCCCTAACATAAGTTATGGATATGGACACTTGAGTGAGAGAAAAACACAGACATTTGGCACACACAATTGAGCCAGAAGACGATTATTGCCATTATTATTTTAGTTTTGGTAATTTCTGGGGAAGGATGATCCAATATTGGCTCCAGTTTTTCAAATTGTAGTCACTGTCATTTGATAGCTACCATACGGGTTTCCCCCTTGTTCGTGGTCCTCTGTCTCTGTCTCTGTCTCTCTCTTCTTACCGGCCACCTGCAACACAGTAGTATACTAAAACTCTAAAATTTAGAAAGAAAACGTACGCATTTATATGTAATGTCCCTAAATGATAATAAGTTCGAACTCGCAAGTTGTAGTTCACAGAGAGAGACTGTAAAAACCATCCATTCCTCTCTCTCTCTCTCTAGATATACATATTAAGTTGGATTATGGTATTGATTGTGTAGGCCATGCATCTCTATCTTCCACCTAGTCGGGTTTGAGTCTTTTCTGCCTCTCTAAAAGAGCAGCTAAAAGATAGAGGAAAAAACAAGAAACAGAAATATTCTCATGCATGGTTTATTATTATATAGGAATATTACCCCATAGCCATACAAATGCATGTGTTTTGTGGTCCTTACTCATTTCAATAATGAAAACGCCCAAAAAGATATATATATATATATAAGTACGTATGTTTTTCTAACTAAGATCTAATATAATATCATGTTAAATCAAATTAAATTATTATCTAGCTACTTTGAATACTTAATAAGTTGTTGATAGAAAAAGTTATTAACAAATTTATCCTATTAAAAGTAGGAATCAAACTGATTTTTGATTCATATTCATTCTTACTGGTTCAAGAACACTATCTAATTTACTTCCCATGCATTCCAGCTGATTAATTAATTTCAGTTCCGCCATTAAAGTTGGAAAACCATACAAAATTTAAAAAGTATGATACATAATTGGAGGAGCTGATGAGAACAGAACAGAAAAGAACATGGCGCGGGAGAGTAGTACTACTGAGATGATAAAACATTTGTCTTTACGGCAAACAATTTTCTCTGGCACAGAGAGAGAGAGAGAGAGAACAGAGACGTTGATGATCAAATTGAGAGGGAGGGAAAGGGGGTGTGGCTGCATGCAGGGAAATGCTGCTGCATGTCCACTGTCCACCAATATCTCTTACACAGAAGATGCCGACGTGAATATGCATACAAATACATGTCTTTCAAAGAGAGCTGGTTGTTGTTAACTTTTTATTGCCTTGTACTTTTAGGAATCTAGTAATTTGCTGTTAGTCGTAGTCAGGAATATTTCACTTCAAATTTATATTTATATATATACGTACAGCAGCTACCACTCATCCATTGAACCGTAAATAATTTATAGAAAGAACCCTCTTAATTACCTCCTTGCATGACACATGCACACACACACACACACATCATATTATATATAATATTGAGAATTTCTTTGTAGAGTATTGCTCTTGAATCTATTACTCATTACTAGTAATATGTGGTTCCCAAACTTTTAATGGTATTATTTTGGACTAAAAACTAACATCAAGTATATATGTTACGAAATTGGGTAAGATAATAGTAAAAAATTGCAAATAAGAGGAAAGAAAAATAAAGTGAACACAAGATTTTACGTAGAAACCCTAGACGGGAAAAACCCAGAGGCAAAGGAGAGGAAATTCACTATGGTCAAAATTTTACAAAGGAGTTCAAACAATAATCATCCGACAAAAATCGAAAACCCTAAAATACACATATATATATACGGATTGAAAAACGGGTCAAGTGACCTCCGCTACCACTACAGCCCCCAATTTTTCTCCCAAAATAATTCTTCACCAAATGGCTCCCACCGCAAACGTTTCAGGTCCAACCAAACAGAATTCAGCTGATATGAAAATTTTAATTATATATATGTATGTATCTTCTTCCAATTTCTTGAAATGATGAGGTCGCAATAATTAAGTAGTATAGTAGTAGTAATTTTTACCCATCAGTACTCACACAGCTGGATGGAAGCCCAATGCAAGAAAGAAATGGATTCAATTCAGCAGCAGCTACGTACAGAAAAATGGACCACAGAAATTAAACTACCATTTCCATGGAGACATCCTACCTTAATATGCTCCACAGTTTCTGCTGTCTATCACACTATATAGATATATATAATCAAATCTGAGTCCTTCTCGTAATTTTAAACAAAATCAGACTGTTCTTTATATATATATATATACACACCGAGAAAACGATTAAAGAAATACTGTTGCTATCAAATTCACAACTACTATTATCCGCTACATAAATATATATATACATAAATATATATATATATATATAAAACTCCCTTAATCTTAGAGCCCAGTTTCTTGTTCTCAGCTGCTGCAGCGAACCTTCTAAACCTTGTGCTTTGCAATTTTTTTTTTTTGGGTTTTTGAGAAATTGTAAACATCACTGATGCATACATTCATATAACTATATTAATATGTAAATTTATCTTTCTTTTTTTCTTTTTTTTTTTCTTTTTCATGTTGGAAGGAGATTAGTAATTACTCTTACATACAGTCTAAAGTGCAAACATTGTAAATAAATAAATAAGTATTGAAAACACATTTTAAAAGGAAATTAGATGATTCAATATTCTAAAATAATCCCATTAATAACAATATATATATATCCCCTACTTATCAAAACTATTAATCTTTTTAAGCTAGATGTTTATGTGCTTTGAGTTTTTAGGTAAATACATATTTGATTATTTATGATATATGCACTTAGATCACATACATATATATACACACACACACACACACACACATAGATGTAAGGTATTTGTAATAGAACACTTACCGTTGGTGTCATGTATGTGTGACTCCTACCGAAGATGCCTTTTAGGGGACCATGCATGCGAGTACGAAAGGAACCCTTCCTGCCCTCACTAAATGAAATTCACCTAGTGATATACAATCAATTACAATCGAAATATTCTCTGCAACATGATCCCTAACCTTCATAATACACCCAATATATATATATATATTTAAATAATTCTTTTAAAAAATCCTTTTTTTTCCTAAATTTTTATTAAATATATATTACACATACGCACTACAAATCACACTTAACAAATTTTTTTTTTTCTTTAAATATCACGGAAAATGTTATAGAAAAAGATTACTACGACAAATTCAAATTACAATTTACCGTAATATCTCACATTTTTATCAGCAAATATTATAAAAATAAAAAGCAATTCTTTTAAATAAAGAATGTTATCAATTATGATTAACAACTTACAATCCTTCAAACAACATTCTTTGTTTAAAATTAATTTTCTTTTATATATATATTCTTAATTTTATTTTATTTTTAACTAGAAAAATATAAATTAATGTTATGTCAATGATTTTTCTTTTCTTTTGTTCTTTTGTTAAAGTGAAATACTCTTTCCAATTTTTTTTTTTAATTAAAAAATATTAAAATACTCTTTAATTTCATATTATTTTAATAAAAAGTTATAGTTCAATAGCACCTTTAAGAAGTTATTAAAAATAAAAAATAATTCTCTTCAAAAAAAAAAAAAATATTAATTGAAAATATATATTAATTACCTAAGATTCGAAAATTATTAAGTAGATGTACTTTGTTTTTATTTCACCAAAACGTTTAATATTCATTAATGTCTCAATTCCGCGCACACTCTCCCTCTTTAATTCTTTTCCACTTTCATCCCACTAGAGGTACCTGGGGGTGGAAAAATAAAGTAACGAAAACAAGCTTGGTAATTTCTAAAGTGGACAACTGAAAGAAAGAAAAAAATTCTCCATAAATAATAGAAAAATAAAAGGAAATATAGGGAGTGTATATACATATATATATATATATATATATATCGTTTGGATAAACAACAAGAATCCTTAACTTTTTTTATTATTATTTTTTAATTTGAATAATCGAATCTTTATTTTATTTTTAATTGTATAAAAAAAATTATTCAGTCTAAATTTTAGTTATTTTTAGTAATTGGAGTTCATGTACTTAAATATGTGTAAGTCTCATAAAAGATACTTTTGTCCTTTACAAATCTTAATAGACTTTCATTTCTTCGGATCAAATTATCTCAAAAGAGAAATAATGGGGAATGAAAGAAATTGAAAATTCGAACGAAATGGAAAGAGATGAGGATTTTATTAAAATATGAATTGGTCGTCGATGAGATTGTAAATGACAAAAATACGTTGGACATACACGTGCTTGATATATAAACTTTGACAATTAAAAATTATCAATTATTTCTTCAATAGAAAATAAAATAGGATCTGATTATTAAAAAATATATATATGATTATTAAAAAAATATATATTTATTTAAAAGATAAAAATATGAAAATTAAAATAATGATATATATAATTCTTGACAAACCAAAATTGACTAAAATAGACAAAAGAGAATACTAAATAAAAGCAAGTATTTTCTAAAATTAAACACACACATTCCCCCAATCTATTAAAAGGAAATATATATATATATATATATATATATATATATCTGTAAAAGAATTTTCATTTAATCCTTTGTCTTAAAAGTCTTGTCTGAAGTTTCTATCTCAATCGTGATAAATACTTTTTTCTTTTTTCTTTTTTTTTGTAAGATGATAAATACTTATTAAGGTCTTTAAAGTGTATATTTATATTTTAATGTAAAAAAGAAAATATCATTAAAAAATATCAAAAGAAAATTTAGAAGCATAGACACCTATGAATAAATAAATATCATTTAGGTAATAGAAACAAATATATACTCAATCTAAAAAAAAAAGTAAATAAAAAAAATACGAACAAACACTACAAATACTTTAATCATCAATTACAAACTTCATTTACAAAAATAGAATTTGATTTCGTCTTTCTCCTTAAACAACAATTTAATTAAAAAATTTTAAATTAAAGATACATAAATTTTTGTATTTTTCAAAATAATGTATTTTTTTTTATTTGAAATAAATTAAAAAAAAAAATGGAGGGAGTAACATAATTTTTAAAGAAGAAGAAACATAATTTTATTAAATTTTAACTTCTTTATTTAATTCTCGAGTCTCGAGTAAATTTATCGTCCCCATTACATTATGATTATTAGTTTTGCATTATGATATTAAGGAAAAAGAGGAAAGAAAAATAAATAAATAAATAAATAAAGAAGCACAAATATGATTGGGCTCGGACAAACAAACAAGCCGAATAGCCCATAGGTTTTTTAATCTGCGGGTTTTAACTTGTCAATACAATTTTTAGAAACCCAATGGAGTATCTCTTACAGTAAGTAATATCTAAAAGTTAAAAAGCCACGTGGGAAGGTATTGATTTTTATAACTTAAGTGATGTTGTGTGTTTAAAATTGTACTCGAAAAAACTTAAGATTAATCTTATTTTTTGAAAGGGATTTATCACTTATCCGATTAGAGTGGAAATTAGTTTGCATGTAGACATTATTTAAAGTCAAACATTTGGTTTGACATAAATAATAAACGATTTGTAAAATATGAATCAGGATAAGACATTTTTCTAAGTAAGAATTAAATTTTGTGGGTATAATTCGAACGGAATTTAGATACTGAATGGTCTAAAGAGAAAATATATATATATATATAGGAAAATTGGCCGGTTTACTTTCGTAACTATTTTTATTAATTAACTAAAATCCAAAATCTTTATTTTTAACGTAGTAAGTCTTATGTTTTTTTACGAGCGGTTTATTAAGTTTTTTTTGCTAAAAATTTAAACTTTTTGGTCAAAATTCATCACGTGTCGAGCATGTGATGATTTTTCGAGGGGGTAAAACAATCCAAACACTGTTCTTCTCTCTATTTCTCTTCGAACTGAGAAGTCGAGAGAATGGTTAGGCCATCACAGATGATAAGAAGCTAAACCTCGGTGAATTTAGAATTTCGTATCATTGTAAATACTTATTGTGCAATTTATTCCTTTCAAAAGGTGTTGACAATATCGTTACTGCTTTCTCATTAGAATTATCATCATCAGAACCCGGCTTGTGAGGAACCGAAAAGTTTAAACTTTTGTCTGGAAGGACTTAATAAACTACTTCTAAAACGATATAGGACTTACCAGATTAAAAATAAAGATTTTGGACTTTAGTTAATTAACAAAAATAGTTACCAAATTGAATTGACGAATTTTTCTATATATATATTGTTTAAAGCTGGTGGCATTTTCTCAATAATGAACAATTAATGTCATTTTTCATTTCCAAGAAAATCTTCAAAATACTATAATTTAATGTACAAACTCTTCATGGGAGTTGATGTCTTCGCCCCCCACCCCCACCCCCCCAACACACACACACACACACATATATATATGCATGTATGTACATATTCTAAATAAAGGAGAACAGGGAAAAAAAAAAAACTCATCTAGGGTTTGCTGCTACTACTAGGATTTCGGATCTGCATTAAAAGTTCAATTTCCAGTGGATGGAGAGAGGCCCAAATACCTGGCACTTCCTCATCAATTTCATATTCAAGGACAGTTTTTCTTTAAGAGATTCAAATGTATATTTATTATATCTGGTACCACTTTGCCCGTTGTGATAAATTAATCTCCCCTTCAAGGTCAAAACTGCAATTGCCCCTCATTTGATGAAACTGTATCTAAATCCATTCCTATTCATGGTTCAAAAGACTCCGCCTGAATCCGCCGGAGTCATCTCCATCTTCAGTGTCTTCTGGTACACTGAGACACACCTAACTTCCGTTAAAATTCATTGTTTATAGTTGATAACCATTCAAGACACCTCGTGTATTAAATAATATATATATATATTTATGCATACATATTCAATGAAGATAAACAAATGAAAAAAATAGTCAGTAAAGTGTCAAGACTATTTTCAAGTAGCCGGTTCAATCCCTAATTTTTTTTTTTTTTTAGTTTTATTTTGTTCACAATCAATTTTTAAACTTTTAGTGTAGTCCCTAACAAATTTTCAAACAAGTTACAATTTTATTTTTTTATTTTTAAATACAAAGGGTATAATGAAAAATACCCTTAAAAGTAAAACCTATTATAAGTTCTAACTATTATTTGCGATTGAATTTCAAATAAATTTTTTCAAACAATTCATATTACAAGATAATCTGCACCTTGACTTCATCCAAAGGACAATTTGATTTTAAGGATGCAATTGAAGCCAAACTAAATTCCAAACAATACACAGAAAATGAAACTCAAAAATTACAACAATCATTAACAAATTAAACCCAAGAAAATTACAATAGAAGAAGAGAGAGAGAGAGAGAGAGAGAGAATTTCTATAGCAAAATATATACAAAAAATCAAAATCAAAATATCAACATCCTCCTCTAAGAAGGGTTTTAAAAGAGGAGAAAAAAAAAAAAAAAAGGGTGTATTTGGATTGGAGTTTTTTTGAGTTTGTTCATATTTTTCAAAAATAGTTGAGTGGATTGCAAAAAACGAGGAGTAAGGTGGGGACAAATTAATAAGTTGTCTAGTAAGTGTGAGACAAAAATAATATATTTTATTAGTGTAATGATGATATTTTCATTGAATTGATATATATTTATATTTTTTATTAAGTTTAATGATTTTTTTATTAATTTTTTTTGCTAAGTGGGTAAACATGAATAGTATCATGTCAAGTGATGTCCAAACAAGTACACCTCATTTTTTTTTGAGTTTGAGTGAAAAACTAGAAAAAAAAACTCTAATCCAGATACACCCTAACTTATTCATGAGATTTCACTTGCAACTAGAACAATAATTCATTAATCAAGAATATACAGAAAGTAAGCAACTGAAGAAGAGATCAAATTAATACTAAAATCCAATTTTTTCTTTGGAGTTGACAAGAGCGGAAGCCAAAGAAGAGAGGAAAAAATTTGTTTGAAATTCAATCGCAGATAATAGTTAGAACTTAGAATGACTTTTTACTTTAAAGGGTATTTTCCATTATACTTTTTGTATTTAAAATAAAAAAAAAAAAAAAAAAATTTACCTATAACTTATTTGAAAACTTGCTGATGAGAGACTTGTATTGAAAGTTTAAAGATTGATTGAGGATATAATAGAGCTAAAAAAATTAGAGATTAAATTGACCGCTCGAAAATAATATTGAGACAAAACTGACTATTTTTCCTAAACAGATGATTCGAAGGGAGGAGTCCCGGCCGCCTAATTTTTACTATATGTCAATGGCTGAAGGGGAGGAAGAAGGCAACCAACAATATATGGTGTAACGTGAAACTGGACAAGGGGGGCCATCTTTTCTGATTCAAACAATTACTTCGGCTCATAAATTTGAACACGAGAAATCCAGTTATAAGATAAAGCAACAATAAATATATATATATATATACACATGAAAAATTCTAAATTTAATCTTTAATGTTAATAACTATTTTTATAATTAATAAGTTCCAATGTATGTAACCAATTGGTCCATTACCGACTCTCGTTGTATGTTGAGATTTATTAAATAAAAAAGAAAGAAAAAAAGAGACTAACAGCACTAATTATTGAAAAATTGAGAGCTAATATTTTAAGGTATTTTTACCTTTAACATGTTTTAAATTTATGATTTGTTCTCGAATCATAAGCGAGACTATTACCTACTGAATTCAGTAGCGTTCTTGACGAGAGCCATATATATATAAATACACGAAAATGAAGCATTACTGGTACTAGGATTTTGGTCAGATGGAAACAGTGAAAGTTATAAGAGTAGTTGGAAATATTATAACTTACTACAGAATACTTGAATGAGCAAACAAACCACAGTTTAATTTTTGCTGGCCCAACGTCCTTAATTAGAATTGAATTCACACTGCAAAGCCAAATAATAATAATAATAATAAAGGAAATGAAATGAATGATATCTTGATCTCTTAATTTGAAGATCTTCTTCTTGGAAAATGTTGCCGGAAAGAGACCGATCAGTTCTTTTTTCGACGAGAGCATGGAACCGAAACAAAGGAAAAATGAATGACATGGAACTGAATGAAAATCTTCACCTAGGAAAATGTTGCCGGCCGGAAAAAGAGACTGATGAGTTTCGGATAGGATAGTCACTTTGTTCTTTCGCTTTTTTTTTTACAAGTGGTAGTAATTAATGAAAATTAAACCAATTACGTACGGACATCATCAAGTTGATCAATGAATGTGGGTGGGGATGGCTGGGCTATATCATCGATCCATGGTTGCTTTTGCTTGAGAGAGTTGAGAAAAATGCAGTCATTCATGGCTTCTTTGACAGGATCTCTTAATGCACGCCGACTGCACACACACTATACCATAACGTACAACTAACAATTTTCTCGGTTCATCTCAGAATTAAAGTGAGGTCTTTTCCGAACAAAATTTAGAACCTTACATTTTGATTATAATTATTGTTACTAAGAAAATTTGACAATATTATTGTGGGATATATTGTTTTACTACTGTCTTTACTATTACATGGCATATAATTCTGTCTTAACATAATTATTATATATATATATAAATTTTTTTTTTAAGGAGATAATTGTGTTTTGCTAATTCAAGAAAATATATATTTAATTTCTCCTGTTTAATTAAACTTTACTCTCTTTCCATAATTTTATATAATAATTAATTGTTTATGTTTTGCATAATATATTTTTGGAGTTTATATTCTTTTTTATCTAAATTTATTAATTTCTTTTTTTAAATAAAAAAAATGTCAAAAAATGTGTGACTAATATTATTCCCTCCATCAAAATTTACTCGGCCCAATTGCAATATCCAAATTTGTAGTTTAAAGATTTGTAATTACCAAATTTACCCTCGTATGAATTTTGACTAGATATATCCTCATTGATTACTTCACCTACTAGAAGGAAAATTTTTTTATTTAGTCTCTTAACTATTTATATTTCTTTAAATTGGTTCTATAACTTTAATTTTATTCAAATTGATCATTTATCTATTTTCTATTTCCCCAATTGGTTCTCTCAACCAAAATTGACCAAAATTTGATCACTTTACCGGCATATCCATTAAATTAAAAGGGTATTTTAGTCATGTTATGTTAGAAAAACAAGAAAAACATATAATAGATATAATATTTTAGCCAAAATACTCACTTTGTTCAAGAAAAGGGAAAAAGATGTGAATAAATATAATATATCTATTCCATTTTTTTTCTAACATTAAATGATCAAAATACCCTTTTAATTTAATGAATATGTTGGTAAAGTGATCAAATTTTGGTCAATTTTGGTTGGGTGGACCAATTTGGGAAATAGAAAATAGATAAATGATCAATTTGGATAAAATTAAAGTTATAGGACCAATTTGAGAAAATATAAATAGTTAAAGGACTAAACCAAAGAATTTTCCCCTACTAGAATTACAAAGAAAAATGAAGAAAATTTCCATCTTCCTTGTGATTACCAATGCTCTAAATTATTGTTAAAAACTTGTAATTTAAATCATTTTGGTCAATAAGGGTAGTAATTCCTACTTCATTCTTTTTTTAAAGTTGCAATGGTAGAAAGAAATCCAAGTTTTTTTTTTTTTTTTTTTTTTTTTTTTTTTTTTTTTTTTTTAATAATTAATACTCTCTCCTGTTTTTTACTTGTTACTAAAAAAGACTTCACAACTTTTTTAAAAAATACAAAAATTTATATATTTTTGTTCAAAAGCTTTATTTTCTTTTATAAAGAATAATTAATAAATAATAGTTGTAAAACATTAACTAAAGAGAATTTATTTTCTTTTATAAAAACCAATTAATAAATAATAATTGTAAAACATTAACTAAAGAAAAATTGCGAAAAAACATTAGTATATGTTACATTGATTTTTTAATATGAAATATATATATATATATATATATATATATATATATGTTATCTCCCAATATAACAAGTAAAAACAATTTTAGAAAGAGTGATAAATATTACAATACACAATCCCACATTATAAGTTTATATGGATATGTTATGGAATATAAGTACTGATCTAAATGTTCATTGTCAATTGGTAATATTTCTTTTCGTATAGTGAAAATAATGTCAAATAATTGACTTTGGATATTGCTAAACTTAGATTCGCGCACGAGTCGTCACAAATATATTATTACTTTTTTGTCTCATAAACATATGGTATTTAGAGTCAAACCCCCTACAAATTCATTTTTCTAAATTATAGATTCGAGCTTAATACCTTGTCTACTCATTCTATTTAGACCAGCTGTACAGTACTGTATGTATGTTTATATATGATCCTTAGTTATACAGTGAACCATATATAAGTATATATACAAAATATTGAAGAAGCATTGAGATGGGGTAGACCTCAATCAACCATGGAACTGTTTAAGGTAGGTAACTATTATACAAAAGGTTCTGGAGTTGCTACAAGAGCTTGGTCAGATATGAGAATGAAGGTGTGTACATTGTAGGTAGGTAGGTGTATATAACTAATAAAGGTGCAAATTAATATACTTCTCTCAAGGAATCACTACATGTGAATTAAGTTTAAGTGGGATGGTTTAATTTGACTATAATTTATATATGTAGAGACACTAAGGTGTGGACATTTCTTGGAGGGTCCTAATGCTGAAGCTTATATATAATTAAGGACTTTTGCAACCACAAGTTATCAGAATCCTGGCCCCTCAATGCCCCAAAAGTTAGAACTCCATTAATGTCTATTCCTTTTTCTTCTATTATATTATTTTCTTCTTTTTACAAGGAGCAACACAAGCAACTGAGATTTCTTGTCAATATAGTAGCCAATGGGGTTTATATGGAGGCAACATGTTGGCCAAATACTATACTGTACAATCAAATCAAATCATCTGTCATCTCGTTTCTATGATACTTCTACTCTCATATTTAAAATTTATTTAAATATGTTTTGAAATATATAAGAACGAATTTTTATATAAAGGAAAACTAATGAATTTAGTCCTTGAGTTATTTTTGATCAATCTATTTAGTTTTAATTCTTTATTTTAGTTTGAATAATCATCGAATTATTTATTAATCTTCTCATCTAGTCTTTTTGGAAGTTTCTAAATAAGATATTGAAATGAAATTATTTTTTAATTAAATATAAACAAAGGGTAAAAAGGGAAACTCACAATAGCACTATAAAAAAAAGGGTTATTGAAACATATCTATTAAGGTATTTTAAAATTATAAGTCTTAAAAGTCTTTTATTACTACTATGTATGTAAAAATATATTTAAGAATAAATATGTAGATAATTAAAAATATTTTAATAGATTGGAAAAACGTCTCAAAAAATAATTTATTTTTAAAATAATTTAAAAACTTCATTTTATTCATATATAAAATACACGTGAAGCTATTGAGGTATTTTTATATGAGTTAAGGTATTTTTATCAAGTGCATTAAAGTAAAAAATACCCTAATATATACCCAATTAAAGCACTTAAAAACATCTTAATAGAGTGTAAATGGAAAATTCTTCGATTTAGTCCCTTAACTATTTACGTTTTCTCGAATTGGTCCTATAACTTTAATTTTATCCAAATTGATCCTTTATC
>JAXGGT010000094.1:1430285-1452945 GCA_035583425.1 Marsdenia floribunda | reverse complement strand
ACATAGGTCCACAATCTATTTTTTTGACCTGTTAAGTCCCATAACTTTTTACGACCTGCCAATTAAGTCCTTCCGACAAAAATTTTGATTTTTCGGCCAAATTTCATCACGTGCTGGCCATGTGATGAAATTTTAGGGGTAATATCGTCCGCCCACTATTCATAACTAGAGCATCTGGAGGATGGAAGAATCTGTAAAATATGGAAGAATCTGGGACAGTACAAAAGTATCCCGAAAATTTTTGGGTTTTCGAACAATTGGCGGACAATATTACTTCTAAAATTTCATCACGTGGCCGACACGTGATAAAATTTGGCCAGAAAATTCAAAATTTTCGCCGGAAAGACTTAATTGGCAGGTCTTAAAAAGTTATGGGACTTAGCAAGTCAAAAAAACAGATTGTGGACCTATGTTAATTATTGAAAATAGATAAGAGACTAAACCGGCCAATTTTCCTTTAAATATTTAATACTTATTCATAAGATGATATTTGTAATTTAAAATATTGTAAATTTAAATTATATTAAAAATAATAAAAAATTTTAAAATTTTAAAGAAGTATATAATAATTATTTTAAATCTTGCTTATAAAGATATGAAGTGTTGTTCATTAACAAGTAAGAAAAATAAAATATATATTACTAGTAAACATTAATAATAGAGCTATAAGAAAAAGAATATATCAATAAATATCATATTAAATTTTTTACAAAAAAAAAAGAATAAATAAAAGGAATGTATATATATACATAGAAAAGAAGCTTTTTCCTTTCGTTCTCTAATTATATTATTATTTAATAATAGAGCTATAAGAAAAAGAATATATCAATAAATATCATATTAAATTTTTTACAAAAAAAAAAAAAAAAGAATAAATAAAAGGAATGTATATATATATAGAAAAGAAGCTTTTTCCTTTCGTTCTCTAATTATATTATTATTTTTTAATTAAATTTTATATTTTTATGTCTATAGTATTAGTACTATAACTTTTTTTTTTTTGAAAATTTTGAGATACTTTTACCTCTGTCATGTGTCGAACTCATGGCTTCTCAAATCATAAGTGAAGTTGACAATACTATAACTATTTAGTATTTATAATTATTTAATTTGGTCATTTCGATTAAATTTTTAAATAATTTGATTGTAATTAATTATATAATTATAAGAGTTATTATATTGAAAATGTTTTAAAAAAATTAGGTATGTGATAAATATACTAATAAAAATGAATGAATTATTTGAAAAAATAGGTAAATAAAAAAAAAAAAAAAAACTTGTGAGATTTAGCAAGCATACAAATAAGGAAACCCCAAGGTAAAAGAAACATTGTGATATTCCCTGTTAAGGTGATTTTTTTTTTTATTATTTATTTGATTTAAGGTTGTATTTGAATTAATGCATAATTTGGAAAAATTAATTTTTTTTTGAATAATATATATATATATATATATTTATAAAAAAAAATGCTTGGTGAATAGTTGTTTAAATAATATTTTTCTTTGAGAAAAGTTAAATTTTTATAAATATAATGATAATATAATTATTAGAATATTAGAGAGTTAAGAGCTAGTGGCATATCTAAAAAGACATACTAGTATAATCTATTAGAATGTTTCACTTTTTTTTTTCTTTTTGAGTTTGGATCGACCAATTTTTAATATGTGTCAAAAGTTATCCAAATGTAACTACAAATCAAATGAATTTGGAAAAATGTTTTTTTTTTTTTGACAGTAGTATTCCGGATCTTTTCGATCCAAACTAATTTACTCAATGAGGCCCAATAGTACAAAAATATATTAAATTATAGAATATTTAGGTGAGGTTAACTCTAAATTTCTTAGTAAATCAAGAGTTTAAAAGAAAAAATTTGATCAACATCGCAGGAGAAGTTCCTCGAATTTGGAAAAATGTTACCCCCACAAAACCTAGAGAAAAAAAATTCCAAAAAAAAAAAAGTTTCTTTCTTTAATTGCTCTTTAATGTGGATTGAAACTATTGGCCCTTTACCAATTATTTTATAGCAGTAGTAATTCATAGGCATTGATTTTTCCAAATCCCAACACTGTGTCGTTTTTGTTTAACGCCACATGTGGGATGGGAGGAGTAGTACCACCGTTCTTTGACCATTAGTATTTCATTAATTATATATATATATATATATATATATATGTATGTTTGGACCGCCAAAACACCACATTAGTATGAATGATATTATTCGCTTTGGATCAAAGTCGCACGGATTTATTTTTAGGCATCTCTCAAAAGGCCTCATATTAATAGAATTAAGTAGACATTTATATTCAAGGTAATCTCTCATTGAATTTTCGATATGGGACTTGAGTTTACTACCCAACAATGTATGTATATAAGGTTGAGGTGGGAATTTCACAGCTTAATAAAAAGAGTTAAAAAAGAAAAAAAAAAAAAAAAAAAGAGCAAACTCGACCAGGCATGTTACATATCAATTGGGCTGATACAATATATTTTGGCACTAATTTATACCACCAATTAATACGCCCTCAAACTCAATTCCCACTCCAACTCAATCACTCCTTTTTTCTTTTTCTTTTTCTTTGCAAAAAAAAAAAAGAAAAAAAAAAGGATTCATTAATCACATTTTTAAACATTTAAGATTTTAATAATTTTTAGTTTTAAATATATCATTTTAATTTTTTAATTCTAAATAAATTATATTAAAGTGATTTTAGTTATTTTAAACAAAAATAAGTTTAAGTAAAAATATACATACGATAATTTTTAGACATTTATTATTATCATTATTTAAATTCTTTTTTCATTCAAAAGGATTAAAAATATTAAACTGTAATTTATTTAAAATTTAAAATATCAAAATAAAAATATTTATAACTCTACATACCAAAATTTTAAATATTTGGACTAAATCTATTAATTTCATTTTTTTTCCCTTACTTGTCACATATAAAAGAAACACACATTAAAAAATAATAATATATCTTTTAATTGAAAATACTAAAATATATTTTTATTTTATTTTTTTAATAAAAATAAATAATAAGTTTGAGTTGTAAATTAACCATAATTATAAAGTTATATATTAAAAAATATCAATACACATTACTTTCATAAATTGACAAGTAAAAAAAAAAAAAAAAAAAAAAAATTGGGTTCCTCCCAATGCGACAAGTAAAAACAAAAATGAAGAAACTAGAAAGTACTCTTTTTTTAAAAGAAAATTGTCACGTTAAAAATTGAAAGTGATATTTATTAAATTTTTTTCCTTTCAATACTTAAATAATTAATATTTTTTGATTAATACTTATTAATTGTTATTTATATAATAATGTGAATATTTTAGTCTTTTAATATGAATGTTTATTTGATAACAAGTTTTTTTTTTTTTTTTTTTTTTTTGAGTATATGTAGTATTTTATATTTAACATAATTATTTAACGTGTTTAAAATATTTATTCTAAATTTGATACTATTGGATGATTAAATTTAATTTTTTTTTCTATTAATTTTAAATTTTTACATTAAATAACAATTTAATATAATATTAAAATTAAAATCTTATCATTGTGATTATTTGTTAAATATTATTCACGACTTTAAAATATATTCTACCTAAAATTCTTTTATAAAAGATCTATTTTTTGGCTTCCATTTGATTGATTAATCATTTATATTTGAGTAAAAGTATAAAATATATAAAAAACAGAATTTTGATCCTCACATTCCCTTTCATTTAGGGTTTTATTCTTTTTCTTCAAAATATTATATATTTTTACGAGTTGTAACTCTATTAACTGATAAAAATAAGGAAATAAGGTAATAATTTAGTGGTATAACTTTTTTTTCCTTAAAACATTTTTATTTAACATATGAGACTTCGTTCATAAATTCTATTAAAGTTATGAACAATATTGTACCATTTTTCAATAGTGTGTCGTAATTTTGAGAATTTAATAAGGATACAAAACTCTATATGAGAATATTATAATTAAAGAGTGTCGCAAAAATCTAAATTTTAGTCATCATACTCATTAATAATGGTGATAAAAACAAGAAATTTGATGCTAATGCATTCACAATATTAGCTTCAAGATTACAATTTTCACAGCATTTTTGACCACCTAAATTGTTCTTGTTTCTCCCCTAATCCCCAGACTTATGATGATTAAGCAAGTACTAAAAACATGTAGTCAAAAATGCTGTGAAAATAGAACCCCTTTTCTACATACACTGAAATCCCAGGAAAAAAAAAAAAAAAGGGAAAGAAAGAAAGAAAGGGATTAGGCACCTACTTAATTAAACTTGCAGCTCTAGAATTATGGGTTGCTAGTGTTATCACATAAGCTTTTTAAAGTTTGATTCGTCCATCCATGGAATATTACATATGTGTGTATGGCGGCAGCAGGTGGTGAGGTGCATGGACTAGTTTAATTAGTGACGTGATTTCCAGAGACCATGCACATTCGGCGACGACCTGACGGAGAAGACACCATTCCAGATCTCCGTGAAAGCCCTTACAATGACGCCATGGTAATGAGGTGAATTCAGCTGCAGGAAACAGTTGAGGAGCTCTTTGAGATCGTTCTTTGAATAAATCTCTTTCTCCAGTATCATCTGAAGCATTGACTGTCGGAAATCAAGATAAGGGTCGTCGGAATCTTTCTCCACGGCAACGCTCTCCCCGCCTATTTTTCCGAAACCTTGAACGGCCCTCAAGCTCTTGATGTCTGACTCAGTGTCGGAGGAGTAGTACGCCGGTGTATCCGCCTCGGGGGAGAACGTGGTGGTGTTTGTGTCCCAAGAACAGCCCGAAGAAGAATAGTAATGGCTGGAGGACTTGTGGTAATTAGAAGAAGCGGTGGGTGTTTTCCTTCTTGGTTTTGGGTTGAACACACTAGAGATTTTGGGCCTTCTGCAACTGCTGCTGCAGCCGAGATTCACCGTAACTTTGCTGATAATAAGCCTTTTCTTCGAGGTTGACATTGAAAAGAAATTAACAGAGAGAGAGGATAAAATGGATTGCTCGAAGGGAGGAGGTAAGCACAGAGTAGTGGCAGAAGAAGCAGCACAGAAGTGGGGGTGCGGGTGGGGGTGAAGTGAAGTGAAGATATGCCGCAGAATAACATATAAATTCGGCATGTGAGCGAAGGCTAGAGGGACCCTTCATGTTAACCTTGCCAGCTATTGGCATCTAGTGGTGTACTTAATTTTTCTCCAGACAATACTAACACCCGAAAATATATATATATATATATATATATATTATAAGACTGTTTTTAAATTGAATCGAATCTTTAATTTATTAAAAAGTTACATTTAAATCATTTATAATATGAATCAAGCATAATCCATTTCACCATACGTGATTGATAGAAATACTTATATAAAATAAAAAAGAATTATGTCAATCAAACTAAAGAATTTGACTTTATTTTATTGATCTTTCTATTAATTTCTTATTTAGTTTCAAGATATTTAATGTTTTACACTTGTTAATCAGGTACAAATTTTTAATGCAGGTGTGCAACAAAACCTGAATACGTCGTATGAGGTAAAGGAGGAGGAGAAAATATAAAAATAAACAAAAAAAAGAAAAAACTAATGAGAGTTAAAGATTGATGGGGGGGTAGAATTAAGAATACTATGAAAGTTCAGGGGTGGGGGGTGAAGTGAAATTATCCTCTGAAAAGTAATGGAAAAAGATAGCCATGGCTGACTGGGATGAGCTTGTTGGGAAAAGTATAGGCAAAGCAAATGTTAATACATTAAGGCAAGCTAGCACATGTGTGAGCTTAAAATAGTATAATATATTGAGAGTGAGGATTTACATAATAACCAAAAAAAAAAAAAAAAAAAAAAAAAAATCAACCTCCTGACATGACAGTAGGTATATGACCATCTGTATCTATCTTGGGATCTAATATAGTTTGAAAGATTTATCAAAAATTAAATCCTATTAGCTTAAATTCAACTCAGATCTTTTGTCAAATAAAAATATCTAAATAAAAATAATACTACCAATAGACTATTAATTTATTTTTAACTTCTTGATTCACCGTCAATAATTTTATTGATTTTGTTTTTGTTTTTGTTTTTGTTTTTTTTTTAATCCCCACAAATCATCTCAAAATTATGCAATTAGGATGGATTTGGGAGGGGACAAATACTCATACATTACAGATTTGCATTTTCTTCTTTTTGGTGTAAGGAGACCAACTGTATGAGTTGGCACCTTTGTCTGGGATTTTTTGTTGAACAAATTTTCTTACAGCCCCCACCCACCTGGATTTTTGTGTATGTAAGAAAATCTCAGTCAAGATGAACTCAGACAACAATCAAATAACTAATCATCCGAGTTCTAGGATGTTAAAGAGAAATCTCTCTTGAAAAAGAATCAAAATTTGATTCGCTTTCAAATTAATCAAAGTACTGGACATTGGTGTCTGACAGTGCTACAAGATCCATCATAGTTATAAGCATTGACATTATTGACATGGGTTTTGCAGCAATACTAAAGAGAGACTCAAAAATATGTAATTGTGACCTAAATAATCAACAATAGAGATTCTGCATCAATTTCTTCCATCTACTGTGGTCCGAGAGGAAAATATGAAGAAAAAAGATAACATCAGGTAATAAGGACAATCGATAAAAAACCTTGTGTCTGTCTGCCTCACTGACTTAACTTTGATATATGATTCTTTATCATGGTGGTGACATGCTGAGCTACCCATAAGGAGCCAGCCTCTGTGCAAGAGAAAGCATGAGAATGGCCCTCGCGTTCCACTGCTTGCACAGCATCTGGGACCTGCTTTGCTATCTGCAAGCACAAAACTAGATATTAAGGTAAGTAAAAATGGGAAATTTAAGGAGGAAAAAAGAGAGAATTTTGCGGGTTAATGATCATCGTCAGGAATAGTTAGTCAGTCTATACTTGAGATATGAAGAGGAAAGTATGGATTCTCATAGAGATAAAATCATAGTAATGAAAAAATGTTTGATGATTCTCAAATCTCAATCCATAAGTTTCTTAGCGGAAATAGATGGACAAGCTCCAGTCAAAGAAAAGTGGTAATTGAGAAAAGACAAACAGTGACTTTCTCTCTCAATCATATGTCACAAAGGTTTTATACATCTTGGTTTTTTTTCTTTCCCTGGATTTCATAGAGACGGCAAAAATGAAAAAAAATATTAATCCTCTTAGCTCTGAGATAGCAAGACTCGATGCTTGCAATAAACTTAACATCCGTTTAGGTAGAGACCTTCAGAAGCTTTCTTCTACCAAATATGGCAAGATCCTCAAGAATCTTATTTCATTTACTCTTTTTTCTGGTAATCCGGTATCTTTATCAACTAATTTAAGAGGAATCCGTAGGGGGAGACCGTCAAAACTACAGCACACGATTGACATGCGGCACAAGGCTATCTCTAACGTAAGTCGAACTCAAGACCTCTCACTTGACAAGTCAAGTGAAGATACCTAAGTGAAGGGAGCCACAACAATCAAGCTATCAGCTTGTTATCATTTTATTTACTCTTAAAGGTAGACAATGAATATTTTTGTCAATCCTGGTTGCAGTAACAGTATGAATCTTCACTATTGAGAGATATTGGCGCACAAGGAGCAACATTTGTAGTAAATTTAAGTTATAGGAACTGATTAAATTGTTGACTAGATACCCATTTTACCAGTTGAGTATGCATCCACATGCCTTACACATTTACCTCCAATTTAATTTGAGTGCACTGTCAAAAATTAGCAATGAGAGCATAATTTGTTTAATGAGAAAACAGCTGACTTATACATAGAAAACTAAAATTGGATCTTAGGAGTGTGGTAATTAGATTGTCACTTGAATATGTTAACAAAGAAAGAAAATATAATGTGGAAGCAAAATAAAGCTTGCTGTGATTTACCTCCTTAAACATTTGCAAGGGACCCCAGTGATCATCATGGCCAAAAAGAAATGAAATCTGACTACTATTTTCCCTCATGAATGTCCAATCTGGTGTTTTTGAAAGCTGAAATGAAGTAAAGAAATCATAGTTAGCAAAAGTTGGAAATATTGGTAAGAATCTACAAAAGATCAATTTTATATTGCCAACATGGTACTATTTCAAGAAAATTTACATGTTTTTGCATATATAAGCAAATCCAACTGGAAGCAACTGAAGTTACCATCCATGAAAGTGCAATTGATGGAGCACAGAAACATGGATATGCAATAGGCAAGTACTAGCAAAAACACAACAACCAGGCTAAGCATACAGAACCCAGTGAAGAACAGGTGGCAAATTGGAACCTTAACTTTATCGTAAGCACAAGGAAAATACCTAAGACTAATGTGGAAAATGTCTGGTGTAGTTTAACAATCGGAATATATTCCTTTTTCCCCTCATATGAAAAAAATAGAAATTTATGAACAGTATATTACCTCTTTAAACTCTGTCATTGTCATAAAGAGCACATTCCTTATTGTGTGGTACTGAAAATAATCAAAAGTAACCAATTGAATATCAATACATACACATGTATCATGCAAATATGAGAATTTAGAAAATGAAATCATTTAATGTGAAGTGTGCACTAGGAAATGTTTATTTTGTTTGGAAAAAGAAGAAATAAACATTTATGGAAAAACAACTTATCAGGGTAACAACATTTAGAAATTGGCCTTCTTTATAAGTAAGGACAGGCTATAAAACATTCATACCTGATCAAGAATAATCTTGTAGAACATAAGTACATCTGACTTTAAAACTACATGCTATATACATCAAAGTATTAAAAAACTTAAAACTCTTATCTTAGCTTAGGGAAAAAAAAGGGTATAGGACTCCAACATTATTTTTAAAATCAATATGATATTCCCCAAAACTGAGGATCAGCAGTTAAACACCGTTAGAACAACCAATAACTTGCCCGCCATCAGGTGTTTAAGATCCCAGAATTGGACTCGTTCAAATGCCACTCTCTTTTGACAATTCCTTCAAATGACAAATGCTGGGAAGTTCATGAAGATAAAAACAATTATATATTCTTTTCCCCCATTGCTGCTAAAGTAACATGCAAAGAGATGTTGGAGCTTTTTCCTCACACTTTGATGCTTACAATGTAACTATACTCAAATAACTTCCTCCACAAACAGCACTACTTGAAAAGTAATTTCATGCTTAATGGAAACATAACAGAAGTAATAGCAAAATACTATGTAGGCTCAACTGTATTAGCGCCTTGCATCACAACAAGTAGAATTGGGACTGTGATAGGCTAGTAATTTCTCCTCCCCCATTTCTTCTACGATTTGGTTCAACTTGAAAGAATGTGATTAAAACTGAACACATGATACAAATTTGTCCCCAGACTAAATCAGTTCTACAAATATGAGTCTGCCCCAGAAGAGACCCTAGGCAGAGGAGTCTTATCTTATCTGCATATTTCAGTCAAAACATTCCTCACAAGGTCATCTCCATCATTTGAAAAGAATTCCTGACTAAATCCATGGCCATGAAAAGATGACTCGGAATTTGACATTCATATAACCACAAACCCTCAACTGCTGATGGAACTCAAATGTCGGCATGAAGATTTTCTTGATGAACTTATCAACTTGCAAAGTAAGGTACTATTGGCTCAGAGCATAGTTTCCTCACATATAATGAAATTTAAATTGATAATGTGTGCTTTTTAACTGGGAAGTCTAACAATTGGATGTCACAGTAGCAGAGATCATAAGGTTGAAACAAACAAACTCTCACTTGCAAAATCTTCGTGTACTTAATCAAATAACAATATATGAACTTTTAGCCCAATAATGTATGTTGAATCAGAGAACCCATTTTCAAAGAAATGGAACTGTACCTGAAGCAAATGAGTGCAGAGTGCATCAATAGCAGAAGAAGACCAAGCCTTCCCTATAGATTTTCTAACAAGGAACCTAGAGATCCAAGCTGGAAGTGCTCCCAAGAGAGCCACAATGGAACTAATCATAATACACAGAATGGGGGACCTACAACCATAGACTTGAAACATCAATAGTGAATAAGTAAAAATTGGAATCTGAATTTATTTTGTCTCATGTTATGGAGATTTCTTGGAGAAAGAATGTAAGAGAAAAACATGTATAATTAGAAGCAAGCTGCAAAATGAAACAGGAGAATGCAAGCATTTCATATTTGACAATCATTTCTAGTTACCTATAAATGATTTAGGAAGCATTTTTTTGTTTGAGTGAAGGAAAGGAATCTGCCCAACTAAGACACTTTAGTTATTTGAGTGATGTACCAATCATCAACTCATCCCTACCATCAGTTCAAAAGTTCATGTAACTCAAAAGAGATTAATACTTAATTTTTCTAAGTTATCCTATGTTATTGATGCATTTGTTGGGTTTAGGGCGCAGCCCATTTGGCTGGCCCACAACCAAAGAAAAGCAAGTTAAATGAAATGAAAAATTAAAAAGAAAAGAAGAATAGCATGTTAGGAATAGTAGTCAAGCAGTAATAGATGCAAGGAAGTGTCGCAGTTTTGTTTCTTAAGGAAAGAAAACAAAGAGCCGCTAGAGTGGGGGTGAACTTTGAGTTTTTATTAGGAAGCTGTTTAGAGTCCATTTTTGGCGAGACTTGGTGCAACGAGATCCTCTCATTAACCTCTATTCATTTTTTGATTTATTTTATGCTATTACTTTACATTTAGTAACATCCTTCAAAACCCTACTTTAAGTTATTGTTGTTGTTTGGGAGATAACTATGATGATGTACCTTTAGTATTATTTAGGGAAGACGATGTATTCCTATTATCTTTGATAGTGGAGATTTTTTAGACTAGGTCCCATGGTTTTTTTCCCATCATTGATTTTTTTACGTTAAAAATATTTAGTGTCTTGTGCTATTTATTTTAAGCTCTTTAACTACTATTATATTACTTAGTGTTAAGTTTGGTTGGTAGTTTTAATGTGAACTTGGGAAAAGGTGATTAATGAAAAACTCTGATTTTTTGGTTGAACTTGTTAATTAATTTAATTTCTTCCCAACAAAGTAATATTAGAGACTTGGTCAGTTTAATTCTAAATTGATTAAAAATAGATGATTCAAATAGCAGGTGTATGATAAAACTAAATCCAACCAATTTCTAGTTGTGGAAAACTAGAATGGAAGCTTATTTATATTATAAAGACTTGTATGAACCTGTTATAAGAGATAACGGTAAATCATCTAATATGACATATGAGAAATGAAGTAATATGCACAGAAAGATTGTTGGTAACATTAGGAAGTGGATTGGTACGAGTATAATCCAACATTTTGCTAATGACTCCAGGGCTAATGTTATGTGGAAGAAGCTTGAAAATTTGCATGAAAGAAAAGTTGGTATAGACAAGTGTACATGTTTAAGAAACATTATACGACTGAGATATAAAGATGGTGTAAATATGACTGAATATCTTACTACATTTCAAGGTTTGATAAATCAAATTTGTACATTGAAACTACACTTGGATGATGAATTGCAAACTTTATTATTGATCAGTTTGCTACTAGACAGTTGGTATATAACGATAATCTCACTTAGCAATTCAGCTCCTAATGGTAGGATAACAATGGTAATAGTGAAAGATGTTGTGATGAATGAAGAACTCATGAGGAAAGAACAAGTAATTGATAATGAATCTCATGCTCTTGTGACACAGAAAAGAGAAGGTAGAGGCATAAGCAAAAGTAGAAGACCTCACAACAAAAATGATAGATCTAAGAGTAGGTTCAGGTCATAGAAATGTGGTGAATGCTTAATGAAAGGACACTATATAAAACAGTGCAGAATTCTGAAAAGGAAACTTGCCAAGAAAAATGGAAAATGTAAAGTAATGGAGATACTACAGCAATTGTGACAGTCTATGATGACATTCTAATATTCTGTGATGATGATCAAGTAATTGTTATCTGTCAAAATTTTAATTGGACCATTGATCCAGGTGCATCCTATCATGTTACTCCTCATAAACATTCCTTCTCAACCTACACTAAAAGAGATTTCAGTTCAATTCGAATAGAAAATCAAGATTCTTGTAAAGTTGTTGTCAAAAAAACATAGTTCTGGAGACAAATACAAGGTGTCAACTAATCTTAAAAAATGTTAGATATATTTTGAATATGCATCTTAATCTTGTCTCTATGGGACAACTTGATTATGAGGACTATTATAACACTCAAGATGGAGGCAAATGCACAATTAGTAAAGAAAATTTTGTTGTTGGTAGAGGAAAGAAAATGAAAACTCTATACTTAATGAAAGCAAAATTAGAGAAAGGAGAAGTAAATGTGATCTTTGGCATAGAAGACTTGGACATATGAGTGAAAAGGGAATTCACTTAAACCTAAGGTGACAGTTAATGCACTTAAACCTTGTGTTGATTGCATTTATGAAAAATAACATAGAGTTGCACTTAAACATTTTTCTCCACTTAGAAGATTAAATGCTTTAAATTTGGTGTACACTGATATTTGTTATATAGGAGATAGGTTTCTTAGTGGTGCTATCTATTTTGTAACCTTCATTGATGACTTTTTTGGAAAAGTGTAGTGTTTTTCTTTAAAATCTAAAGACTAAGTTTTGGCGGTATTCAAAGATTTTCACAATAAAATTGAAAGAGAGAAAGGTAGACTGTTGAAGTGTGTATGAAAAGATAATGGTGGTGAATACAAAGGATCGTTTGAAAGCTATTGTAAATTTCATGGTATCAAACTAGAGAAGAAAATAACAAAGACTCCACAAGAAAATGGGGTGGCAAAAAGAATAAATATATCTATCACCGAGCGAGTTCGATGTATGTTATCAAATGTAAAATTGCCTAAATTATTTTGAACTGAAGCAATGAGGACTGCAATTAATTTGATTAACCTTTTCCCATTAGTTTCTTTGGATGGTGACATTCCAGAAAGAGAAGGATATTTCTTTCAAGCACTTGAGAATGTTTGGTTTGTTCATATTCCTGGAGATGAGAGATCGAAGCTTGATGTGAAATAAAATGAATGCATTTTCTTAGGTTATGGATATGAAGACTTCGGTAGAGATTGTACAACCTGTTAACAAGAAGGTGATAAAAAACAAAGATGTTATCTTTTTGGAAGATCAGACTTTTGAAGATATTGGCAAAGTTGAAAAGCCCAAACCTTCATGTGATATTTTTGATAATCCAGATCCAGTTTCTATACCAGATGACTTTGATAAGGGGGAGTTGAAGTAACACATGAAGAAGTTAACTGAAATAAAGATGAGATTGCAGTTGATGAGTTGGAATCATTAATACAACTACCACTAACACAATCACCTCAAGATAAGCCTAGAAGATCTACCGGAGAAAGAAGACCTTCTTGTTTGTATAATCCTAATGAATATGTGTTGTTGAAAAATGGAGGAGAGCCCAAATCTTTTAGTGAAGCTTTAGAACATGAAAAGAAAGAAGAGTCACTACAAACTATACAAGAAGAGATAGTTTCTTTGCAAGAAAATCTTACTTATAAATTGGTGAATTTGCCTAAAAGTAAGAGAGCTTTGTAGAACAAATGAGTTTATAGGTTGAAGACTCAAGAAAGTAGCACACAGCCAAAGTACGAGGCAAGATTGATTGTGAAGGGTTTTAGCCAGAAGAAAAGTGTTAATTTTGAAGATATCTTCTCTCCCATGATAAACATGTCACAAATCCAGCTTGTTCTTGGTATTGCAACCAGCTTGAACTTAGAAGTTGAACAACTTGATGTGAAAAACAGCCTTCCTACATGGTGATTTGGAAAAAGATATATATATATATAGAGAGAGCAATCGGAGATATTTAAGGAAAGTGGAAAAAAACACATGATATGTCGTCTTAAAACAATCTATATGGGTTGAAATAGACACCGAGATAGTAGTATAAGAAGTTTGACTTGTTTATAACAGTTCAGGAGTATCACAGGACTACAACTGATCACTGTGTTTATGTGAAAAAGTTTTCTAATGGGGACTTCATTATTCTCTTTACGTTGATAACATGTCACTATCAGAAAACTTTTTACATAAATACAGTAATTAATTATAGTCTTGTGATATTCCTGAGTTGCCATAAATAAGTCAAACTTCTTATACCACTGTCTTGGTGTCTGTTTCAACCTATATGAACTTTTTCTAAGACGACATACCATGTGCTCTTTTTCACTTTCCTTGAATCCTTCTGATTGCTCTATATATATATCTCCTCTTCTAAATCACCATGTAGGAAGGTTGTTTTCACATCAAGTTGCTCAACCTCTAAGTTTAAGTTGGTTGCAATACCAAGAACAACACATATTAATGACATCTTTACTAAGGGAGAGAAGATTTCTTCAAAATCAATACATTTCTTCTGACTGAAACCCTTCACAACTAATCTAGACTTCGTACTTTAGTTGTGAGCTACTCTCTTAAGTCTTTAACCTATAAACTCATTTATTCTTTAAAACTCTTTTGCCTTTAGGAAACTTTACCAAGTCATAAGTGTGATTTTCTTGGAAAGAAACTAACTCCTCCTAAATAGATTGTAGGCACTTTTCTTTCTTTTCATGTTATAAAGTTTCACTGAAGGATTCAGGCTCTCCTCCATCTGTCAACAACACATATTCATTAAGATCATACCTACTAGAAGGTGTTCTTTCTCTGGTAGATCTTCTAGGCTTATTTTGAGGTGATTGTGGTAGTGGTAGTTGTATTAATGGTTTCGACTCATCAACTACAGTCTCAACTTCATTTCTGTTAACTTTTTCTTCATGTGTTACTTCAGCTCTCCCTCGATCAAAATCAACTGGTATAAAAATTGGATCTGGACTATCAAGAATATCACATGAAGGTCTGGACTCTTCAACTTTGTCAATCTCTTCAAAAGTCTAATCTTCAAGAAAGACAACATCTCTGCTTCTTATCACCTTCTTGTCAATAAGATTGTACAATCTGTATCCAAAGTCTTTATGTCCATAACCTAAGAAAATGAATTCATTTGATTACACATCAAGCTTCAATATCTCATCTCTAGGAATATGAACAAAAGCTCTGCAATCACTCTCAAGTACTTGAAAAAACATCCTTCTTCGTCCATACTCTTTCTACAATATCACAATCTAAAGGTACTGATGGAAAAAGGTTAATCAAATCAACTGTAGTCCTTATTGCATCAGCCCAAAATAATTTAGGCAACTTTGCATTCGATAACTTACATCGAACCCGCTCGGTAATAGATTTATTCATTATTTCTGCCACCACATTTTCTTATGGAGTCTTTGGTTCTATCTTCTCTAATATGATACCATGAAATTTGCAATAGCTTTCAAACGACCCTCTATATTCACCACTATTATTTGCTCATACATACTTCAACTGTCTACCTTTCTTTATTTTAATTTTGTTGTAAAAATCTTTGAACACCTCCAAAACCTGGTCTTCAAATTTCAAAGAAAAATACCACTTTTCTAGAAAAATCATCAATAAAGGTTACAAAATAGATAGCATCACCAAGAGACTTATCTCTCATATAACAAATATTAGTGTGCACTAGCTCTAAAGTATTAATCTTCTAAATGGAGAGAAATGTTCAAAATCTAACTCTATGCTATTTTCCGTAAATGCAATCAGCACAAAGTTTAAATGCATTACCCGTCACCTTAGGTAGTAATTGTTTACAAACAAGTGTTTAAATTCTCTTTTCACTCATGTGTCAAAGATCAATAGAAAAGCCATGTATCACATTTACTTATCTTTTCTCTAACTTTCCTTTCATTAAGTAGAGAATTCTCAATTATCAAAAGAAAAAAAGTAGAGAATTCTCATTTTCTTTCCTCTACCAACAAGAAGATTCTCTTTATTGATTGTGCATTTGTCTCTACCTTGAGTTCTGTAATAGTCCTCATAATCAAGTTGTCTCATAAAGACAAGATTAAGACCTATATCTAGAACATGTCTGACATTTTTCAAGATTAGCTGACATTCTCTATTTGTCTCCAAAACTGTCTCCTATGCCAACAAATTTACAAGAATATTAATTTCCCATTCTGACTGAACTGAAGTATCCTTCAATGTAGGTTGAGAAGGAATGTCTATGAGGAGTAACGTCATAGGATACACTTGAATCAATGGCCCAATCAGAATTTTAACAAACAATATTTACTAGACCATCATCATAGAATATTAGCATGTTATCATAGGCTGTCACAACTGCTATAGTGTCTCCTTGCTTATTCTCCTTTACTTCACCTTTGCCTTTTTTCTTAGGAAATTCTCTTTTCAAAATTTTGCATTGCTTTATGCAGTGTCTTTAGTTTTTTTTTTTTTAAATAATGAAAGCATTCACCACTTTTTTGTGATTCAAACTTACCTTTGGATCTATCTTGTATGTTGTGAGGTACTCTACTTTTGCTTATGCCTCTACCTTCTTTTTTTTTTGTGTCACAGAACATGAGATTCATATTCCTTGCTCTTTCCTCCTCAGTTTTTCATTCATCACAACATTTTTCACTATAGTTATTGTCATGATACCATTAGGAGTTGAATTGCTAAGTGAGACCATTATTGTATCCTAGTTATTTAGTAGCGATCTATCAATAATAAAGCCTACAATTTATCATCCAAATTTAGTCTCAATGTACAAGTTTGATTTATCAAACTTTGAAATGTAACAAGATATTCAGTCATATCTGCACCTTCTTTATATCTCAGTTGTACAATGTTTCTCAAACAAGTACATTTGTACCAACTTTTCTTTCATACATATTTTCAAACTTCTTCCATATAACATCAGTCATAGAGTCATTAACAAAGTGTTAAATTATATTCGGACCAATCCATTTCCTAATGTTACCAACAGTCTTTCTGTACATATTATCTCATTTCTCATCCATCATATCAGATGGTTTACCCTTATCTCCTATAACAGGTTCATACAAGTTTTTATAATATAAATAATATTTCATTCTAGTTTTCCACAATGAGAAATTGGTTGAATTTAGTTATATCATACACCCACTATTTGAGTCATCCATTTTTAATCAATTCAGAATTAAACTGACCAAGGCTCTAATACTACTATGTTGGGAAGAAACACTTCAATTAATAAGTTCAATCAAAAAATCAGAGTTTCCCCAGTTCACAATAACAGTTTTAATCAAACCTAACACCAAGTAATATAATAGCAGTTAAAGGGCTCAAAATAAATAACACAAGACACCAAGTATTTTTAATGTGGAAAAATCCAAGATGAGAAACAAACCACGGGACCTAGTATAAATAATTTCTACTATCAAAGATAATAGGAATACACCGTATTCCCTAAATAATCTAGAGGTATATCGTCATAGTCATCTCTTAAACAACAACAATAACTCAAAATAGGATTTGGAAGGGTGCTACCAAATGTTAAGTAATAGCATAAAATAAACCAATAGATGAATAAAAGCTGATGAGAAGATCTCATTGCATCAGGTCTCGCCAAAAATAGACTCCAAACAAACTCCCAATCAAAACTCAAAGTTCACTCCCACTTTGGCGGCTCCGTGTTTTCTTTTTTTGAAGAAACGAAACTGCAACACTTCCTTGCATCTATTACTGCCCAACTACCATTACTAACATGCTATTGTGAAAGTGCATCTATTACTGTCCGACTACTATTGCTAACATGCTATTCTTCTTTTCTTTTTAATTTTTTATTTTATTTAATTTGTTTTTCTTTGGTTGTGGGCCAGCCAAATGGGCTGGACCCTAAACCCAACAGGTGGGGAGAATACATATGTAGCCGGTAGCAGCGGCAGACTCCTACTTCATTTCCAAATACTATGAGAATTTTGAAAAATGTTTCAACCAAAAACACAACTAAAGTTTATTTAAGAAGTATTCTGCACTAATAACATTATTGTGTCTTATTGAAACTCTACAGTGGTGAAAGAATAGTACCAGTACTTCACCGCTATAGAAAGCACTTTGATTTTTGAAACTGGAAAACAGATCCACAAATAACCAAAGAATTGGAAGGCCAGAAAAACATATATGGTTAGAAGAAAGAATAGATTAATATGATCCTGACAATGTCTTTAACCCAGATAGAGGATAAAACATCTCAAAAGAATTACCATTCCTGACAGTTATATATAATACATCCTCCATCCCAGAATAGTTGTCAATGTTTGACCGGAAATGAGAACTAAGAATGTGAAAAAATTCATGAATACAAGGATAGAAAATTACTATAATATTTCACATTAAATAGCTTAATGGGTTAAATGGTTTCAAATAAGGGTATATAAGGAATATAAGGAACACAACATTGATTTAGGAAATTGACAACCTTCTAGGCACTATGAGGAATGGAAGGAGTAATAAAATGCAATTTTTTTGCATCGAAACATTTTGTAAAGAAATTATTTTGCAAATGAATGCAGTTTAACAACACATTTCATATGTAAATTTTCATTTTCCTTTTCTTTTTATGGTAATTCATCTCATAAGTAAATGATACTGAGATCTCTGTAAAACAATCTTTCTAGTAACTACCAGCTCTATGTCACCATTTTCACTTTTTGAATCTCCTTGCTGTCTTCATCCTTATACTGGTTTCTACCATAATAATATCTATTACAAGCCAGGTCCTGCTAGCAAAAGGGACCTAAAACGGAGTCAACTATTGAGCAAAAAGTTTAGACCAACTTAGATTTTGGACTTAATTCCTCATTTTTGGTAGGAACAATTTTGTACAGATTAGACAAGGAAAAATTTTGGAAAAAGAATAAGAAAAGTAATATGGAAAGGAAAGAGCATTACGCTGCAAGCTTCCTAATGAAGGTCTGTATTGAAGATTTTGTATTTAGAGCCAAAAATGGATATAGACAAACACAATAGATCACCTACAAATTCGAAGAGAAAGCATCAAATGACAGAATAGAGCTCTAAACAAGTAAATACCAAATGAAATCTTGACTAGAGTACATGCAGTTATCACCTTTCCCTGAGATCTCCTCAAGATTTCCATAGAGATATATGCACCAATGGAGTGACCAACCTTCACATAGTAATATGTCACTACATGAAAAATTGTTCTAACTCATGATAACTGAAAAGTAACCAATCTATTGTAAATAATCTAGCACTTGAAGTGGCAATAAAAGTTCAACAGACTTTAAAACAAGACAAAATACAGAAGAAAGAATCCTAGCCAACCATTTAGCCAATATCTGAAATTATTTCAGATAGACCAAATCATCGGTGTCACTGCACAATAAAGATAATTGGCATAGTATTGAAGTTGGTTCTCAAGGGCTAGCACTTCAACCTACCAGTAATATTGGCACTTCAACCTCTTTGAGTTCTTGTTCTAGGAAACTCATCTGCCAAAAAAGAAGAGAAATCCAAACAGAAAAAAGAAAAATGTCATTTGTACTCAAGTCCACGTAGTTGCTGCATGCTTTTCTAAAGAATCACAGAGAGAAACAATGTAACAGTGAACATTTTAGAAAGTGATAATTTCTTTCATCAGGAAAATACAAGAATCGCATGACAGAACCTTATGGTCAATTTGTTCTTGTAAAGAGAACAACCTTCCATTCTCCCAGTTCTGACAAGAAAAGAATGAAATTGTATGTCAGCTCTGCTAATAACCATAATATTGTTCAATTTCTAGTGATTGTTGAATGTAATTAAAACAAATTTTGATGGAATAGCTCTAAATACAATACAAAACCATTTTAACTTCTCCATCCGTTTATTATAAGAGGATCAGCACTCAAATAGAAATAAAATCAATTCACTTTGGAAAAAAAAAATAAAAAGAAAAAGAGGCTAGTTAGAACTAACTCAGAACTTTGGGTAGCTACATCAAAATTATACATCATGAAACCTCAAACCAGGTAAACCAACCTATAACCCATCCCTTGACAGGGAAGTCTGGGCGCCTAATTCAAAATGCAGTAAGATTATAAATAATATCTATTCGTGTTTACCTTAGCTGAAAACTATTTGAAAGAAAATATCTGTATGTTAAAAGAACCTTATGTCGGAGGTATATGAAGGAGAATTATGTCAGAGTATCTTTGGTTATTGAGGTCCAAGACAAAACTTAGTACAATCACCCATCCAGATAAAAGAACGAGACACAGAAACTCCAAAATACAAAATATCTGCCTCATCTTGATTACATTTTTGAACTGCTTCAACTGTCAAAAGTTAGACTTGCTTTTTCCTCAATTACAACCAACAGCAAGTATTATGCTTCAGTTGTTTTCCTATAATTATTGTTAGACTTAAAATTCAGATTACCTTTTCTGCATGCGATACATGTCCAATAGCTGACCACAAGACAATAACAGAATCATTAGCGATTCACAGCTTTGAGTTGCTACGAAAGATCAAGAATCATAAAACCAAGGTACTAAAAAGTTGATTCATGATTCACAATTTCATGACTAGATGATCTGGCATGACAGGGTAACTGTGTCTTGCCTGTCACAGAAGCATTTCCTCCTAGCAGCTCGTATAGTGACTCCAAAAAGTCAGTGTAAAATGAAACAACACCTGTAAAATCTCACAACTAGCCGCGTAAACCTCAATTATCAAGGAAAAAAAAAAAACAAAAAAAGAGCTACACCATAAAGATAAATACTCCCAAGTTTTCCAACCGAAAAATAGATTAAAAATGTAGTACCTGGATTTCCAGGTATGAATAAGACATGAAATGCAGGGTTTTGGGCATGAATCTCCAGCAACTCAGTCTTATAACTGTCAAGAAATGATAACACCAGTTAGAATGACATGATAAAGGAAAGTTAAAAATTAAAAATAAATAAATAAGTAACACACACATACATATACACATTAGAAAGGAAAAAGATGAAGAAATAGACTAAAATACCCGGAGACACTGCAAAGCCTGAAATTAGCACGAGTCTTCTCGTGAACTAGCTTCATGTTATCAAGACCCATCTGAGAATTCGCACAAATTGATGAACAAATTCGCCTGGAACAAGAATAGCTTCCAATTAGATAGAATTGTACTGACATACTCTGTAGTCTAATCCAGTAGAAATCAAGCTGGCTTTCGCACAAACACTTGCATTGATGCACTTTAGACGATTAAAACTCGTTACTTCTGTCCATACAATTAAAATGTGTACAGAGAGAAACAACATCAATGAGGCTGAATAATAGGATTAAAAGCAGAAGTTTGTATAAAATACCTCGAATGGAAGGAAAGCGGAGAAGAGAGATTACGAGCAATTGGGGACACAAGGCGTAGAAGTACACCGCAGTTCATCGATTATCGAACTGTGACGTCAGTTTAGTTTGCGGTGCATTTCATTTCACTATGTTTACGTTTCGTGTTTGGTAATCTATGTTTTTCTTAATTTTTTAATATAAAATGACTAAAATACTCTTTTAATTTAATGAATATGTTGGTAAAGTGATTAAATTTTGATTAAGAGGACCAATTTAGAAAATAAAAAATAGATAAATGATCAATTTGGATAAAATTAAAGTTATAGGACCAATTTAGAGAAACGTAAATAGTTAAGGAACTAAATTAGAGAATTTTCCTAATCCAGCATCCTTATCGAGTTAGTATAAAGTCATTTTTTTATGAGATTCGAACTTGTGATATTCAATTGATAAGTTAAGTGGAGATTTTTAAATAATTCTAAATAAAGAAAACTATATTGTTAAATTACTATCGTGTTCTGAACATTGACAACTTTTAACGCTTGTTTTGGGAGTTTATTGGACAATATGGTAAAAAAAACGTAAATAGTTAATGGACTAAGTTAGAGAATTTTCCTAATCCAGCATCCTTATCGAGTTAGTGTAAAGTCATTTTTTTATGAGATTCGAACTTGTGATATTCAATTGATAAGTTAAGTGGAGATTTTTAAATAATTCTAAATAAAGAAAATTATATTGTTAAATTACTATTGTGTTCTTATTAACGACTGCCGAGAATTGAGGAATCACATGCATATCTTTCTGTTATCATATGTATGTTACATTTCTGTTAGGCATATCTTTTGTCTTTCTGTTCCTTGATTTCTGGGGTGACTAGATCTTCACCTTTGTATAAATACACTACATTATTTCATAATAAAATAAGAGAACAACAGGAATTCTTCCTGAAGGTTTTAGCATGGTATCAGAGCGCGGTTGCTCTTCCCTTTAAAACATGACCGAAGCTACTTCTTCAAGAAACCCTCAAATCAATCTCGAAACCTTTTCACCATATACCCTTCATGCCTCCGACAATCCAGGGACATCTAGTATCTTGTCTTCTAAAAGAAGAGAATTATCCCACATGGCGTCGTGCCATGACAAACGCCTTACAAGCCAAAAGTAAATATGGTTTTGTTGATGGATCTATCACACGTCCACCAACAGGAACACAGGAGGAATCTGTATGGATTAAATGCAATTACATGGTACTTTCTTGGATTTTTAATTCCCTTCACCCTACACTTCATGACAGTGTGGCATTCTTCATGACAGTACAAGCATTGTGGACAGATTTGGAAGAACGGTTCTCTCAAGGTAATGCACCTCGCATTCATCAATTGAAATATGAGATGATGAGTACCTTACAGCAAGGGATGACTGTCTCTGCCTATTATACCAAGTTAAAAGGGATTTGGGATGAAC
>JAXGGT010000094.1:1419860-1430185 GCA_035583425.1 Marsdenia floribunda | reverse complement strand
AGAGATTTACACCATGAAAGTTGTCAAAAATATTAAAAAAAATTAACCGAAAGGATGAAATTGGAGAAATGTAAAAATATATGATATCAAGTAAAGCAAAATAAAAAATTTAGGACCTAGTTGGGGAAACGTAAAAAGATATGGTATCAAGTAGGCAAAATTAAAGATTTAGGATCTAGTTGGAGACACGAAAAAAGATATAGGACTAAACTGGAGATTTTTCCAAACAAGAAAATAGTGATAGTTTAGTAGCGTATATCCCTTTATTTAAATACTTTTACTTGTTTTGTCAGGTGAAAAGTTTTTGAGTTCGACTCAAATTAAAGATCGTGTGCTTAATTATTTTCATACAAATAATGATTTATGTTTGAAAAAAAAAAATCATTTCTTATCAAATAAATAAAAAGCGTAAAATCTCCATTTTACCCTTTTTTTTTTTTTTTTTTGGGGACAAGGATTGGTGTATTTTCACAAATACCTTAAAAAAAATGTACTTGCATGTGTCACTTAACTTTATGTTACTTGCAAGCAAAGAAATTAAAAATGTGCTGCAATGTTTACACCAGCATTATCAGTTATCACATGAGTATCATTTGTATGTGATGCTTTTTTTTTTTTTTTTTTTTCCCTTCAAATATTTTACAAACTTAGATAAGAATAAATATATACATATATATATATATATATATATATATATTACTTCCACTGTTATTTATTTATTTATCACCAAATGAGATTTCACACTTCTAAAAAAAATATTAATATTAAAATATTTTTTAATTGTAAAAATTAAAATATTTTTAACTTTATATTTTTAAATAAAAAATAATTAATAAATATTATATGTAAAATTTTAATTAAAGAAAATTTGATAATATCAATAAATACTATTTTACTTTTAAAAATAATTTTATAATTTTCTCGACATATTATCAAGTTAAAAAAAAAAAAATAAAAAATATATGTATTATTAAACAACCAATTATTAAGTGTACTCTTTTTCTTTTTACATAAATAAAATTAACGAGACACAATTGGTAATAATGACCCCAAGTCTAACCCCACACCCATATCACTTTTGAGTTTATTTCATGAATAAGGGTATTAAAGTAATTTACATAAATAATCACAGTTGTCTCACATCTTTTTGTAGGTTTTTTTGCCTTATTATCAATGTATAAATAATTATACTTTTTTAGATAATGATATATTGATTTAGACCATCGGATTTTGACTATTTGTTTTGACTCTTTAATCTATTATTAACTTAAGTGTCAAAGGAACTTTAGGTATCCTTACACCCCTTTAATGACCAAATTGAAGTATTTTTAGAGGAATTATTCATTTTGGAGGAATCTTCTTAGAATGTCTAATTATCTACATCAATAACATATATTGAGTTTAAAGTGTCATTTTATATTTAGACTCATTCAATACACTTCGTATATTTAAAAATAATAATAATATTAGTGATGGGCAAATTTGGAAATTTCAGCTGTTTTCAAATAATTTATTTATTTTTTTTTTTTTTGTCTAGCCAAGGGTATTCACCACCGACAGTAGTGACTAATCTATTTCGCTGCGGGTGCTCTCCCATTGAAGATAAACAGTTCGCCATGAGATGTGCTCCATTCCCATGGACGAAATTTAAACTCCCAATCTTATGATTAAGGGACGAGGTGAACAACCATCACGCCACATGGTTAAATAATTTAAATTTAAGAAAGGGTGATAAACACCATAGCTTTCTTTTTAAGTTCTGAAGGGTAGTTGAGTAATGTGCAAAATTGTGATATACTATTGGTGATTGTGGTCTCCCCCATTCATTTATATTCTAGAAAAACATTGACGCATTCAATCATGTAGTTTAATTTTAAGGTCAACTTGGATTATTCCAATCTATGACATTTTCAATCTTTACCGTTTCACAGGACGTGTTCCCCAATATGTCTCTAATGACAAATCTACCCTTTCCAGAACAAAAATAACCGCCAAATCGTGGACTCATTTAAGAGAGAGAGAAAAAAAATGGTCTTTTACCAAAATTCACTATAAAACATTTTTTTTTAGGTGGTATTCCAAGCGCTTCCAATTTAGATTAATCAATTGCAGGAGGTTTAATAGTGTGGGTATACTCACACTTGCAAATATATATATCGAATTGTAGAATACCCGAGTGATATTCGAACCCTTAATATCTTGACAAGTTAGGAGATAAGTAGAGACTCCTAAACTAACAAGCCAAGAGAAAAACTTCTACATGACTCGAACTCATAACTTTTATAGTGATAAATAAACATATTTTATTTATTTTCTCCCATTTTTTTAGACATAAATTTGATAATTGGATGAGCGTGCAATTTTTTTTTTTGTTATTTATACTAGAAAAATATAATTAAAATGACAAAATTCTCCATACGCCCTTTTTTTTTTTTTTTTTTTAAATTGTACTCTATAAATATAAGTTTACGTGTAAAATAAAGGGGAAGGCGTTGGTGGCAAGAAATCCCCTCAAAGGAAAAGCTCCCTCAAATACCTCTCTTTCTTCTACGCTTTAATTATACAAACTCAACTTCATCTGCATTCTTTATTCATTTATTTTAAAATCACTGTAACCAACTTCATCTTCTTCCTCCTCTCTCTCACGTTCCTGGGGAGTTTGTTTTTTGCATTTTTTTTTTTTTTTTTTCAAAACCTCTCTAGAAAGCCAAAGATCCTTTCTTTGCAACCAAGGTAATTATAGTATTCTGGTTTCTCTGATCTTGTTACACTCTTCTTCTTTCTTCTTCTTCTTCTACCTCAATTTCTTGAATTGATTGCTAATGGGGTGTGTAATTTGGTTTTTTTTTTTTTTTTGGTCCTGCAATTGGGATTTGTCTGATTGATTGTTTTTGTCTTTTTTTTAGAGGAGCGGTTGATTGTGTTCTTTTTCGTCGGCCCTTAGCGGTGGTAGTTACTTTTTTTCTGCGCTCAGCTTTTACATTCAGAAACAAAAGCAGGTTTGAGTATTTTTTTCGTTTCTCCAAATCTTTGACTTGGGTTTGCTAGTTTTTTCCATTTCTTGATTTGTAGTTGAATGCCAATTGAATCAGTTGATTATCTTGGTTTATGCCCATTCTTGTGGGTTTATTGAATTGTATTTCTGTATTGATAAAGAATTTTATTGCTTATGCTGTCTAACATTGCAGAAAATTAGGAGGGCTTTTGGTTTTATTGATTCAAAGATGTTGGGAGAACTCGTTACTAGAATCTTAATGTAAGTTGTGATCTAATCCTAATTCCGGTTACTGTTCCGTTTATTCTCTCTGTTTCACCCTTTTTCTTTTGCTTTTTTTGGGAGTTCTTCTTTGAATTGGTGTCCTTCGAATAGTTTGACTTTTTTTGTTCCCCCTCTAGAATGATTGAAGTTTTGAAAATTGAATCTTTTTGAATCCTGGTTTTTCCAGGTTGATCCTTGGGTACGCTTACCCTGCATTTGAATGTTTTAAAACAGTTGAAAAGAACAAAGTTGAGATTGAAGATCTCCGGTTTTGGTGCCGATACTGGTAAGATTTTTTATTTCTGATTATCCCTGCATTCATTCTGGAGTTTATTCTATGGATTTACTAAAGAGTAATCAGACTTTATATCTGATCTGATTAACAAATTCTACTTTGGGAATTGATTGAAAAATGAGCAGATTATAGACCACCTTGCTGGAACAGGGTTTCCTATTTTTCTACTTAAATAATGTATTTGCCCTCTTAAGTCATATTGAGTTCTCAGTATGATCGGTTATATGGGTTTACCTTAGAAAAGAACCCCCGAGTCACTTTCCATAAAATCAAGTCGTTTGAGACCTGTTTTCAGAAAACATCTTCAACATTGCTGTTATGTTTCAGGATTCTTGTTGCAATCGTCACAGTGCTTGAGAAACTCCTGGACATGCTGGTGTCCTGGTATGTATGGTCTACTAATGGAACACTAATTACTTGTGTTTTCTTTTCTGGTTTTTTTTGTTAACTGTAAAATTTGGTTCTAATTTCTAGGGTGCCAATGTACGCTGAGATGAAGTTAGCACTATTCATCTACCTCTGGTATCCAAAAACAAAGGTAAGAGTCATAGTTTTTTTTTTTTTTTTCTTGTTTATTGTTTGTTGGGGTGTAAAGATTGGCCAGCAATTTTTCTGATGTTGAACTCTCTCTCTCTCTCTCTCTGTGTACAGGGAACTGGAGTGGTCTATGAAACCTTATTAAGGCCTTACATGTCGAAGCACGAGACAGATATTGACAGGAATCTAGAAGAATTCAGGGTCAGAGCTTGGGATTTACTCATTTACTATTGGCAAAATTGCACTGAACTGGGACAATCTACATTCCTTCAAATGGTTCACTACCTTGGCTCTCAGGTTGGCAAGCTTAGACAACCCAGCTTAGAGCGAGAGGTACACAAAAAGTCATTTTCTCTTCCACCCACAGCCCTTCAAACCTTTCGATGGACACATAGAAAAAAGTCTTTCATGCATCAATTTAGCTCACTAGTTAGTTAGTTAGTTAATTATAATTATTTTAATTTGATCCAACACAATTACACGAAAAATTTGAAAATGAAATTTTGTCTAAGCAATGATGGAACTAGAAATGATTAGGGAGGTCTTGGCTGCACGTCTTCAAAGTTGCAGCATTCCTATGCGCGCGTGTAGGTGTATAATCTTCCAAATCACGAAGATGGCTCCGCAGTCACTTCTAATGGCTGTCGGTTCACTTGTGTTTTGGATTTTTTTTTTTCCTTCAACTTTGTTTTCAGCACAAGGAAGCTTCACTTAGCAGTAATTTCACAAAGAAAGCACTAACTAATAAGATAATCACAAACAACTTTTGCTTTCTTTTTCGTGTCAAAACTTTTTGGCTTCACCTCCTCGTGCATCATTATAGACACCAACACAATTCTTTCTCACCATGTTTGCAGGGACAGAAATCTGAGAAGCAAGAAACCATCAAGGCCCCACCTAAATCACCACCATCGGGAGGATTTTTCAGAAGAAACAAACAGGCATCAAATAAGCGGCAGCCACCAATTCCCCCACCATCACCGTACTACTGAAAGTACCTACCGCTCTGTCACTCCCCAGCCAACGCAAGTTAGAATTTCTCCTAGTCCGACCTCCATGGCCAAATACAATCTGTCCGTGTCCACCTGTGTGGACATGGACGATCGGTCCTTAACCAAAATGACAGCACAGAACCACAATTTACGTACAGCTCAAACTTAGGCAAATTATCTGGAAGCTCCCCAGTAGTCTTTGCAATTGTAAAAAACCCATCCGGAAAAAGAGAACATTAGAAAGAAAAAAAAAAGAAAAAAAAAAAGAAAATGAAAACTCTTGTACATTCAAATTGTAGGCCATTTTTTTTTTCTTATGGAATTTCAATTTCTTGCACACATCATTGGAAAAGATAATGTTTTCCCCAGATTTTATACCACTTGCAAGAAAAAGGGAATTTGTATATTTAACATTTTCTTTGTTAGATGAGACAAATCCAAATTCGGATCTCAGATCAATTGTCAAAGGCAAACAAATTATAAATGGAATGTGGGCCGTTGACAATTTACAAGCGGGCAAACAGCCTGTTGCTTAATTGTAAGCCGTTGCTATCTGGAGCTTCGGACCGAAATGGAACGAAAGAGCCAATCAAAGAAGCGGTTGATTGTCCCAAAGACATGTCGATTGAAGAAGCGGAAGAGAGTAGAAAGTGGGCTCTCGGTGGTGAATTGGTCCCAGAGGCGGTGGAGGAAGTTCCGGGTGGTGGAGTCAGGTGCGGTTGACATGGGCTGGAGATAGGCCCAGGCCGCCTGCTTGACGAGGCGATTCCGGATGGAGATTTCAGAGCAAGGTTGGAGGTGATTCTGGGCGGGAGACTTGGGTTTGGGAGAGTTGACAGCCGCGGAGGGCAAGAGGTCCCTCAAAGAAACATAAGAGACGGGCTTCACTGACATCAGGTCAAATTCGCCAGATGAAGCTGAAGATGTCGAAGTAGAGGAAGAGGAAGAGTTTGAGGAAGACGTACCGGAAGAGGCGTCGGACGAGGTCTGCTGGTGGAGGCTACTCAAACAGGTAGGGTCAACGACTACTGATTGGGAAATGGAGTTGCGGCGGCGGAGAAGGGTGTTCTGATAGACGTCAAGGGGTGACGAGGTAGTATCTATGCCGCCGTCCATGGCTGGAAGGAACTAGTCTCGGTCAAGTGATTGAGAGGAAGGCGTTTGAGTTGGTTTAATATGAGGAGCGGCGGCTTAAAGAAAGAGAGATTTGATTTGTTGGATGACTGACGCAATTATTGGCGTATATAGTCGCCATCTTTATCTTTAATTCTTATTTAGACTATTCATCCAATCAAACATTTGATATTTCCACTTAATTTATTAATTTTCCAAATTCTTTCTATTAAATTTAATTAATTAATTTTTCGAATACTATTTAAATAAATTCGATTTAAATAATTTTAAATTTAAATTTGAATTTGAATATAAATTATATTTTTACAAAAGTATTTAAGTTTATTTTATTAAATAAATAAATAAAAAAAAAATTCGAGTTAATACAAATTTTGTTCATCATTAATTATTTAATTCGTTAACAACTCATACATAAAGAAAGAAAGTAAATTTCACTTGATCGTTATTAAATTCTATTATCTATAAATATATTTTTTTTTTATTGAAAAACAATAAAAGATATATTATTATTAAAATAAAATATTTTTATTTTATTATTAATGTAATAAAATATCTAGGGCCATTTTCAGTTGCAATGTTGATTTATTTCTTTAAAAAATTATGTTAATCCTTCATTCAGTGTATTACTAAGAATCTCTTAAATGTATTTTTATTATTATCTTAAATAATATTTAAAAAATATTTTAAAAGATATTGTGCTGAAAATTTATCTAATAAAACAAATTATAGATATTTTTATAAATTTCTTATTTTGTATGTCCATTGATATTTCATGTAATTAAACCTCTACTACTCTATGTAAAATTAACCCTCATATAATCCCCTATTCATGTAAAAAATAGTGGGAATTTATGTGTAGAAGGTTGTGAGGGATTCAAGTGTATGTATATATATATATATGTATGTATACATTTGATCCTTATAAATAAGTGGATAATTCACATGAAATATTACAAAAAAGAAAGTAGAGTTACACTCATATTGTTTTGTTTTTGTTCTCTTGTTTTAACTTTATTTTTATCTTATTTTATAGTAATTTTATAATACGTTATTAACACAACTGGCTTTCCCGAGAAGATATTTGTTTTTGTGAGATTTTTCTACATTGATAGGTACGTTTTTATTTTTATTAATTATCATGTGAAATCTTTCAAAATTCGAGTTTGTAGCTCTTGATATTTTCGGGAAGAACTATTTATCGGATACTATATGCTGAAATTCATCTTGATGCTATGGTATCAAAGACACCATAAAAGAAGAAAATGTTGCATCAATGCAAGATCGCGCTAAGGCGATGATATTCCTCCTCCACCATCTTCGTGAAGGACTAAAGTCAGAACATCTCACGGTAAAAGATCCACTTGTCCTTTGGAAAAATTTTAAAAAAAGGTATGACCACAAAAAAACTATTGTTCTTCCAAAGGCTTGTTATGATTGGATGCATTTGCGATCGCAAGATATTAAATATGTTAGTGAGTATATCTCCACAATGTTTCTTATAAGTTCTAAATTAAAATTATGTGGAGAAGAAATTTCTAAAAATGATATGTAAGAGAAAATGTTATCTACTTTTCATGCCTCGAATGTGCTCTTGCAGCAGCAGTATCGAGAAAAAATGATTTAAAAAATACTCACAATTAATTTCACATCTTCTTGTGGTTGAACAAAATAATGAGTTGTTATTAAAAAATCATGAAACTCGTCCCACTGGTTCTGCTCCATCCTCTAAAGTGAATGTGACAATGACGAATAACAATGGAAGAGGACGTGGTCGCGGTCGTGATCGTGGTTAAGGTCGTGGATGTGGTCATAATAATAAATATGTGTCATACCACCATAAGTGGAATAATAATAAAGAGGAAAAACAATAAGGCACAAGTGGATAAAGAAAAATTGTAAAAAAAAATGAAAATTCATGTTATCGTTGCGGAATGAAAGGACATTGGTCATGTACATATCGTACTGCAAAACACCTCGTTGATCTTTATCAAGCCTCGCTAAAAGGGAAGGAAAAAGGTGTCGAGACAAATCTTGCAAAAATTTTTAATGACCTTGACAATGATCCTATTGATGCTACACACTACACACTTGGATGTGTCAAATTTTTTCATTAATCCGCAAGAAAATAATGATATCTTTGGCAGTGGAGAATATCTTAAATGAATGTTTTAGTATTGAATTTTGAAGAATTGTTGTTTTAATTTGCAATAACTATTGTTTTGTTCTAATTTTCAAGAATTGTATTCTTGATCTTGTTTAACTTTAAATTTATATTAATGATTACTTATGTTCCTTTTAATGAAATTAAAATATATTTGTATTTAATATTTATTTAATTATTTTATAATATTTATTTCTTATGTATAATATTCTTTTTTTATTTTATTTTTATTTCTTATTTATAATATTTGTTATTTTATTTGTTGGAAAATTGGCGGATTTAGTCATCTTTTAATCATTGGTGTGGTTGGTTCGTTTTCTTTATTTTTAATTGGAAAATTTCTTATTTTTGTCTTATAACTATTTTTGTTTCTCGAACTTGGTCCTAAATCTTAAAAAATTAAAAACTTGGACCTATAACTATTTTTGTTTTTTAACTTAGTCATTCCAACTAAATTTGTGAGATTTTTTGGTCCTTTAAGTCAAATGAAAAACAAGGAGGAAAACATAGTATTCTACATCTTGTCATAAAATGCCCTCATAAGACTAAGTATGTGCTTTTTAACGTAACGATAAAAAAATTCCACAAATTTGGTCGAAAGGATCAAGTTAAGAAAACAAAAATAGTTACAGGACCAAGTTAGGCCAAATTGAAAACTTGGTCCTAAATCTTAAAAAATTAAAAACTTGGTCCTATAACTATTTTTATTTTTTAACTTAGTCCTTCCAACTAAATTTGTGAGATTTTTCAGTCGTTTAAGTCAAATAAAAAGCAACGAGGAAAACATAGTATTCTACATCTTGTCATAAAATGCCCTCATAAGACTAAGTATGTGTTTTTTAACATGACTTAAACGATAAAAAAATTCCAAGAATTTGGTCGAAAGGATCAAGTTAAGAAAACAAAAATAGTTACAGGACCAAATTATCGATTTTTTAAGATTTAGGACCAAATTTAGAAAACGAAAATAGTTATAGAACCAAATTCTTGATTTTTTAAAGATTTAGGACCAAGTTCACGAAACGAAAATAGTTATAGGACCAAAACAAGAAATTTTCCTTTTTAATTTAGTAGGTTCTCAATGTATAATAAGTTGGTGCATTTGGTCCTTTTCTTCACAAAATTTAACTTCCCAAACAATAGATTTTGTGAAGAAAATGACCAAATGCACCAATTTATTATACATTTTGGACATACTAAATTAAAAATAAAGAAAATGGACCAACCACACCAAAGCCATAAATATGAGGGGCCAAATTCACCAATTTTCCTTATTTGTTTGAAGAATATGGAAGAGGATATATGTCTCACAAACAATGCAACTACTCATATTATTCTTAAAAATAGAAAATATTTTATTGAAATAAATATGCGTGATGCATATGTTTTTACAATTTCGGGTAGTACAAGATTAATTGAAGGCTCCGAAAAAACAATTATAATATTACCTAAAGGAACAAAATTAACAATAAATAATGTTTTATTTTCAACGAAGTCTCAAAGAAGTTTATTAAGTTTTAAATATATCCATTTTAACATATATCATGTTGAGACTATAAATGAGGGAAACAAAGAGTACCTTTATGTTACAAGTATTGTTTCGGGGAAGAAAATTATATTAGAAAAATTCCATACATTTTTTTTTTTTTTGCTTGTACTACACGAAAATTAATGCAATTGAAACCAATGCCACAATAAACTATAAGTTTATTGATACAAAAACTTTTACTATTTGGCATGATCAGTTAGGCCATCTCAGCTAGGGATGGCAACGGGGACGGGGGTTTGCGGGGACTCCATTCCCCATCCCCTACGGGGAATTTTTTTTTCATACCATCTCGCCCCGTTGGGGATCGGGGATCCCCACGAGGAATTTTCACCACTTAGTTTTTATTCTTTATTTTCAATTAAATTATTAATGCAAAATTAATCAATAAATTTCGTAAA
>JAXGGT010000094.1:1391290-1419760 GCA_035583425.1 Marsdenia floribunda | reverse complement strand
AAGGATGTTTTTGCCACTCTTGATGCCTTTCATATGAAGCTTAATCCTAACAAGTGTACCTTTGGGGTTAAATCTGGAAAATTTCTTGGATTTATGGTCACTGTGTGAGGGATTGAAGCGAATCCAGAAAAGATTTCAGCTCTCTTAGCCATGAAAGAGCCAATCTGTATAAAAGATATGCAGTGAATAAATGGTTGTTTGGCTGCCTTAGGAAGATTCATTTCCAAGTCAGTTGAGAAATGTCTTGCTTTCTTTAAAGTGCTAAAGGGATCAGCTCCAGAATTTAAGTGGACAGCCGAATGTCAAACCACTTGGGAGGAGCTCAAACAATATCTTGGCAGTCCACCGCTTCTCAGCTCACCTCGCACTGGAGAGCATCTTTTCATTTATTTAGCTGCTGCGGATTTAGCAGTAGCTTCTGTGTTACTAAGAGAGGTTGAGAACAAGCAGTTGCCAGTCTATTATGTAAGCAAGGTATTAAATGGACCTGAATCTAGGTACCGGAATATACGAAAATTAGCTTACTCGCTGGTCATCTCAACTCGTAAGTTACAGACGTATTTTGAATCTCATCCTATCACAGTACACACACATCTGCCACTGAGACAAATATTCAATAAGTTGGATTAGTCTGGTCGACTATTGAAATGGTCTATTGAGTTAAGTAGGTATGACATAACATTCATTCCGAGGACTGTGATTAAAGCGCAAGCTTTGGCTGATTTTCTAGCCGAAACGTCTTTCTCGAAAAATGATCAAGCCAATAAAAAATCTCCACCTGCTCCATTATAAATTCCATTGGAGGTAAGCCCAATACCCAAATGGAATTTATTTGTTGACGGATCAATGAACAAAAGTGGAGCGGGAGTTGGTTTGGTTCTACATTCCCCATCATTGGAGTATGTGGAAACGAAAGGCATCATTTTGAGATTTAATTTGTCTAACAATGAAGCTGAATATGAAGCACTTGTAGTGGGATTGCAATGGGCAGAGCATTTACATCTAAAATGTCTCTCCGTAAAAAGTGATTCTCAGCTCACAGTCAGACAAATTCAAGGTGAGTTCTCAACTCACTCTACCACTAATTTACTTTATTTAGAGATGGTTAAAGCATTAATTTACAAATTTGAACATCTTGATATTGAGAAAATTGACCGAAAAGAAAATTCTCTTGCTGATCATGTCTCTAAAGTAGCTTCGGGTGATTTGCCTAATGAAAATAATTATGATTTGGAAGAAAGATTTTGGCATTCTATATCATATGGTCCTCATATTCTAAGCATATTTGAAGTAACATCCTCATGGATCACTTAAATGAAAAGCTACATAGAAAGAGGTATCTTACCGGATGATCCTGTTCGAGCTCAACAAATTCGAAAGCAATCTGCTCGATATTTGATCCACAATGGAGAACTATATATAAGATCATTCTCGAAACCTCTATTGAAGTATGTTGAACCAAGTTTAACACAACCACTACTTAAGGAAATTCATGAAGGTATATGTGGTGATCATCCTGGTGCAAGATCTTTGGCCCAAAGAGTTATCCATCAAGGATATTATTGGCTAACTCTCTATCAAGATGCAGAACAATTAGTTCGTTATTGCAAGAGTTGTCAATTTTATGGTGCTTTACCAAGGTTGTCATCAACTCTACAAACTCCTATAATTCCCACATGGCCTTTTGATATGTAGGGATTGGATTTAATGGGAAAATTTCCAAGAGCAAAATCGGGAATGGAGTACTTGGTAGTGGCAGTTGATTATTTTTCCAAATGGATTGAAGCAAAACCATTGGCTCGACCCACAGAAGAAAATGTTCTGACATTCTTCAATGACTATATATTATGTCATTTTTGAGTTCCCCGTGCTGTGGTAACTGACCATGGAGTACAATTCTCTACAAGATTCACAGAGAAATGCAATAACTTACATATTAAACATTAGAAGTCATCAATAGCTCATCCCCAAGGAAATGGACAAGCAAAAGCAGCCAATAAATTAATTTTAAATTCCCTGAAGAAAATCGAGCTAATAAATCTAAGAATTAGGTTGATGAGTTATATCCTGTCTTATGGTCAGTCAGAACGACAATTCGGGGGCCAACAGGGGAAACTCCATTCGCACTTGTATATGGGAGTGAAGCTGTGTCACCAGTAGAAACAATGATCAACACATACCGTATACAAGAGTATAGTCCTGAATATAATTCTTCTTCTCGTAAAATCGACTTGGATTTATTAGAAGAAAGAAGACAAATCTCACAGGTCAGGATGAAAGCATATCGTCAAAAGACCAAGTTCTTTCATGATCAAAAAATCAATCAAAGATCTTTTGCTATTGGAGATTGGGTACTTCGAAAAATCGAAGTCACTGCTCAAAGATTTGAAAAAAAAAAGTTGACTCCAAATTGGAAAGGACCGTATCAAATTGTGGAAATTGTCAAACCTGGAACTTATATTCTTGCCAGGGCAGATGGTGGCAGATTGATGCATCCATGGCATGCTGACCACCTGAAGAAGTACTATCAATAAAAAGGCAATCTGTACATTATATGCGATATCACATGGAGTTTAAATATAATTCCACATTTTGGAGGCTTAAATATGCCTCCCTGAGGCTTAAATATACCTCACTTTCGTATGAGATTTAAATACAATCTCAGTTCGAACACTGAAATTTAAATATAATTTCAGGATGAGGTTTAAGTACAATCTCAGTTCGGACACATGAAGTTTAAACATAATTCCACATTTTGGAGGCTTAAATATACCTCCCTGAGGCTTAAATATACCTCACTTTCATATGAGATTTAAAAACAATCTCAGTTCGAACACTGAAATTTAAATATAATTTTAGGATGAGGTTTAAATACAATCTGAGTTCGGACACATGGAGTTTAAACATAATTCCACATTTTGGAGGCTTAAATATACCTCCCTGAGACTTAAATATACCTCACCTTCATATGAGATTTAAATACAATCTCAGTTCAAAAACTGAAATTTAAATATAATTTCAGAATGAGATTTAAAGACAATCTCACTTCAAACATCATGGAATTTAAACAGAATTCCAATTATGAGGATTATTTCGTAAACCTCATACTTCATGTGCACATGATCTATTAACAAAAAGCACTTCAAATGCTTTATATATAAGTTTAAGTACTGAAACACAAAATTCAGGAACAAACTTAAGAACAAATTTGAAGTCAAAATACTTCTATATTATATTAACTGCCCAAGTAATATTTGAGCAGTTACAAAAAGTACTATCCGATCATTCATAGCTACAACAACAGATACTTATAAGTTAAGTGTCTCAGATTATTCAAAACAAAAAACAAAAGTCAGCATAAGAGACTATTCAATAATAAGATTTCAGGCTCAAGCAGCAGCTTCATCAGGAGAACTTTCGGGTTCAGAATCAGTAGAAGTAACAGGATCAGTTAACATTGATGCTTCAACTCCTGGATTTGCTTCAGCAACATCTTGATCTAAAGGGCTTGTAGCAAGAATAGCAACTGATGAAGACTCTCCTGAGATTAAAACAGGATTTTCATAAGGGACCAATGATTGGCTCCCAATAAATTCTTGCCCAAACAGCTCTCTTGTTGACACAGCCGGTAAAGTCTCTTGTAAATTCTCTTCCACAAGGTCCCAAAAATTAGGGACCATGGCTTCAGGAACTTCCCAAATTCTACCTTCTCGAGCATCATCTTTAACCAAAGAAGCAAGATCTTCATCAAGAAAAGGAACAAAAGTGGCACATTTTCTAGCATCTTCACCTCCAAATGGTTCCAAAAAAGCTCTCACTAAAACTGTCTTGTTTGGAACCAAGGGCCATATTTGCCTAATAATATGAGCAGCCCCTTTATTGACATATCTAGCAGCTGCACTATTCAACTCAATTGCCAAATGCATTTAGTGACTTAAAGATAGTAACTAAGTCACATATACCAGCTGCAAATGTACTTGTACAGATTAATGTCCCAGTAAGACAATCCGTTAATGAAATAGAAAATGAGTTTATAGCACATTAGAAGCGTAGTAGACCAAGTGGTTCTAAGGATAAAAATCCCTGAAAAAGAAAAGAAGCAAATAGTCAAAAATAAGCCCATTGAAAATAATAATACTCTTAGAGAGTCAAGAGACATAACAAAAGAAATTCAAGTATCTGAAGATACTGAAAATATTGAAAAAGTGGAGAATGATGATATCCCAATAAATTATGTCTCTATAGGAACACGATTGAATCGAAGAGAAACAATTATTGACAACACTTTTATATATAATTTAGCGTTAGCTGTTATAAATGAAAATGATGATCATGAACCTACATTCGTTGATGAATGTCGGCGTAGAAATGATTGGTTGAAATGGAAAGATACAATTCAAGCAGAATTAAACTCACTGGCAAAACGTGAAGCTTTTGGACCTGTAGTCCAAACACCTGAAGATGGCATACCTATAGGGTACAAATGGGTATTTGTGCAAAAAATAAATGAGAAAAATGAAATTGTGAGATATAAGGCACGACTTGTTGCACAAGAATTTTCACAAAGACCTAGAATTGATTATGATGTTACATATTCTCCTATAATAGATGCAATTACATTTTGTTATCTCCTTAATCTGACAGCTAATGAGAAACTTGATATGTGTCTTATGGATGTAGTTACAACTTATTCATATGGTTCACTTAATAATGATATGTATATGAAAATTTCTGATGGATTTAAGATGCCTGAAGCATATAAATCGAATTCTTAAAAATTATATTTGATATAGTTACAGAGATCTTTGTATGGCTTAAAGCAATTAGGACATATGTGATACAATCGTCTTAGTGAGTATTTGTTGAAAGAAGATTATCAAAATAACCAAATTTGTTCGTGTGTTTTCATTAAGAAAGAAAATTTTGGATTTGTTAGAATTTTTTTATATGTTGATGATTTAAATATTATTGGAACTCCTGAAAAGATTTCAAAAGTAGTAGATTCTTTGAAGAGAGAATTTGAGATGAAAGATCTCGGAAAAACAAAATTTTGTTTTGGCATGCAAATCGATCGAGCACTTGAAAAATGGAACGGAAATTTGTGTACATCAGTCAACTTATGCAGAAAAAGTCCTTAAAGATTTTATATGGACAAAGCACATCCATTGAGTACTCTAATGGTTGTTCGATCACTTGATGTGAAAAAGGACATTTTTCGACCTTGTGAGGATAATGAAGAACTTCTTGGTCCTAAAGTATCATATCTTAGTGAAATAAGTGCACTAATGTATCTTGCTAATAATACAAGGCCTGATATAGCTTTTGTTGTTAATTTATTAGTAAGATTTAGCTCATGTCCAACTAGAAAACATTGGAATGGAGTTAAACATATCTTTCGATATCTCCGAGGTACAATTGACATGAGATTATTATATGCCAACAATTCCAAACCATAACTCATTAGTTATGTTGATGTCGGTTACTTGTCTAATCCACATAAGGCCAGATCACAAATAGGATATATTTTTACATGTGGAGGCACCGTTGTTTCATGGCGTTCTACCAAACAGACACTTGCTGCTACTTATTCAAATCATGCAGAAATCATAGCAATTCATGAAGTAAGTCGTGAATGTGTTTGATTAAGATCAATGTCTCACCACATCCGAGGGACATGTGGTTTATCTTTTGAAAAGGAATCTCCAACGATAATTTATGAAGATAATGTTGCATGTATATCGCAGTTGCAAGAAGGATATATCAAACAAAATCGTACAAAACATATTTCACCAAAATTCTTCTTCACTCATGATCTTTAGAAATGCGGTGATATGGATGTTCAACAGATTCGTTTAAGTAACAATTTGGCAGATTTATTCACAAAAGCGTTACCGACTTCAACTTTTGAAAGACTAGTTTGTGATATTGGAATGCGTCGTTACAAAGATCTTATGCAATAAGCAAGGAGAGTGTACAAAGAACAATGTACCCTTTTTCTTTCACTAGGGTTTTTTTTCTACTGCGTTTTTCTCTAATAAGGTTTTAATGAGACATATTCCTTGCACAATGGACATCCAAGGAAGAGTTTTATAAATCCCTTATTTTGTATGTCCATTGATATTCCACATAATTAAGCCTCCACTACTGTATGTAATATTAACCCCCATGTAACCCCCTATTCATGTAGAAAATAGTGGGAATTTATGTGTAGAAAGTTGTGAGGGATTTATGTGTATGTATATATACATTTGATCCCTATACATAAGTAGATAATTCACATGAAATATTACAAAAAAGAGAATAAAGTTACACTTATATTACTTTGTCTTTGTTCTCTTATTTTAGCTTTATTTTTATCTCATTTTATAGTAATTTTATAACATACATATGTATATATATACACACGCGTATATATTAAGAAGTTTGAGGATCATAATGATACCTAAAAAGACGTTGGGATTTTCACAAAGGCAGTATGTGTATATATATATATGGATCATTCAGATTGTGAAGTGGATAAACTCATTTGATACGTAAAACCTTTGAAGCTCCAGAATAAAAATAATTTATCCAGAATCCTGATTTTTTGCTCTTATTCTTGCTTATATAGTTTTACAACCAAGCGAGAAACACTCGGATGTGAAAACAAGTCAATATTCTTTCATGACGTTGGGCATTTTATGCATAATATCCAAGACAAGATTTTCCTTTCTCTTCCCTTATCTCATTTGTTTTCAATATCCAGCTCAAAAAATGAGATTGCAGCGAAAGTTTATTGGCCTACTACATACAGATAGCCGAACTATACAAAGTAAGCCCTCCACTCTGATTCTACAAGATCCGGTTTTCTTGATACTTTCCTGGGTTCATGCTGCAATGCATCAGCATCCTTTTTTCAGTGACTTTAAGATGCCCACGGCAATAACTGATTGACGTGACTACCAGCACCCTTCATAGACCAAAGAAAATCTGCACTTCGAAGTCCACCAAGAAAATCAAAGTGTAGATCACCTTGAAGGTGCATTCGCAGGGAGTTGAGGTACGTTTGCAACACCAGATGGAGGAGTCTGTGGCTGAGAGATACCCATGTCTCCCATTCTAAACTGCTCAGAAAAGACATTTGCTCCATCCCATTCAACACCAGCTGCAAAGGAAATAAGAAAATCAAGCATCTGAATTCCAGGAAAATGGGGGTGGACAGAATTAACTGCTTCAATTACTTAATAAAAGAAGAATACCATCTGGCTGCCACATGTCTGCAATGCTTACACCTGGATCTGAGATCAGCCAGTAATCCGTATCATTCTGAAAAACAAAAGCAAAAGATTGAAATCATGTTTAGAGATCTATATTTTCATGGGATTAATATTGCAACATTACTCACTTTGTTCAAACTTCTAGCATGCCTATCAACGTTTTATCATGAATCTGGCTTGACACTACCACTAGATCATATGGACTATCCAATGAACATAAGGACATGTAGCAAAAAGCAGTATACAGACACTGAAAGGGGAATTCAAATGAACCGATCTTAACATCTCCCCTTAATTTCACCACCCAACCCCCCCACCCCCCCGCACCCAGCGAATTTCTTTCCCTACTGAACAACATAAGTGAATGCTGAATATGTTATAATGCCAAAGGTTGCCTAGTCAAACGAAGCTAAAGATTTTTACTCATGCTTCCTGATACTAGGATAATAGAAAGTTGCTTCCCTGCTGACAGCGTTAACTTGAAAAGTCCATCTAGGAATCTAACATTGAATATAGAAATAGTTAGTGCTGATACTCACATCAACATCTGCAGGGACAATTTTCGTCATTCCACCAGTGTAGTCCAGTGAAGCAACAAGATCAGCACTGGATCTGTTGCCATCATGTGAGAGCACACCCATCCCTGGCCCAGTTTTTTCCTGAGTGGATCTATCTGCAATTGGACTATCCTTTGAACCGGAACTTGATGCAATTGGGTAGCTCATTGATGGTTCAACACCATTCATCTCTTCAAATTTCTCCTCAAATTGACTAAAAATGCAGTGGGATTACTTTTCAGAAAATTAAGACAATGTTCACCCAAATATAGATGTGGTTCACCCAAATAAAAACAATGTTCAAAGCATCTTTCAGTATTTCTAGAGTAGCAAATAAATTTCCATATTTCAGAAAAGTAAAGACCACAATACCTCACGAGATAAACATCAATGGGACCCATGGTACTTCTGAGGATTATTCTGTACCTCCTTTGTGGGTAATCAACAGCCTGAATAGATCGGGTCAAGCCACTTCAACATATAAAAGTATGTTTAACTAGAACGCATATAAGATTCCCTCTCCATATTTTACCTCATCAGGATCAGGGACTTCCAGGGTGGTACCATGTGGAGCTTTAACAGCAATAAGAGTTTCATTCTGCCAAAAGCAACACATAGAAAGTTATATCTCAATTGAAACGTGAAAAGTTAGACATGATAACATGCTGGGATCATCAGATGTCTTCAGTCTGCCTATTTTACATATGAATAAGAAATTGGAATTTGACGGACAAAAGAGCAAAGATAGAGTTACCTGAAAGCATGGTAGGCTCTTGATATCTTCTTCAGTTACGAAAAGCCATCTGGGGAGAGTAACAATTGAAGCCGTGGAATTACTAAGAGAAAAGTAGAATGAATTCAGAAATATTGTTATTGATCTAGGTAATTGAATTTACTTTTGATGGTTTTCATCTTCACTCAGATTCCTCAATTTTTCATGCATCTCTCTGCAACAATTTGAAGCATTAGCACGACATTACAATCTCAGGAACACTATGACTACATAAAATTTGACAAACCATACAACCTTATACGATCATCTAATCTCCGTTCTTCAATAGAAATCCTCTCCACTTCAGCCTACAATCAAAGTTAGTGCGTCTAGTTATCAATTAAGGTGAACGTGTAAAATTGAAACTAGGGCAAGATCTTGTTGGAGGATCCAAAGTTAGACTGCAATAGCTTCCTTGCAAACAAACAAATATGTCTCAAGTCATCTGAAGCAAGGAATAGCAAAATGGGAGTGTGTCTAAAATTTCATTAGTTACCTAGAACCTACCTGTAAAAATGTAGCATCATTTTCCAGTTCCTCTGATCCTGAAGAATCAACTCCCCTAAAAAGCCAATTAAGGTACTCATATGTAAGTAAAACAACCCATGATATGACAGCATAAAAGTAAAATTTTTAAAAGCATAGGACATGGAAAAAACTCACTAAACAAATAACCTCAAATCCAGGACAAGAAAACAAGCTTACTTCCATTGGATTCGGTTCTTCAGCTTCTTCTCTATAAGACCAATACCCTCAAGAACATTTGTTATGTCATATATCCGTCTTTTTTGCACCTAAACAATCCATTTTTTGGTTAGAAATGAGGTTAAATATAAGATAAAGATTAAGGGGATAAGTCACCTCTAAAGTGTCAGCCGCTTTATTTAGATCAAGAGTACCATCTTCAGCTTGTTTTATTAAGTTGACGAATTTCTTTGTCAGAAGACCTGAAATGATCATTCATACACCCATAAAAAATAAAATGAATCTCATATACTACATGGTAGAATGAAAGTAGCAGCATTACCACATAAAACAAAAAACAAAAAAAAAAAAAAAAAAAACTAGCAAAAGCATTACCTAAAGAGCTATCATAGCGACAGCTGCTTGCAGGAGTAAGAGGAGAACCTACAATCATAAATAGCCTGTCATATTTTGGTTTGCTAGATTCTAATCGGTAAAATACGGTCCAGATTTAAGCAATATGTCCCCAAGACCATGTCTCTATCAAGATTACTAAATGGTTCTGCAGAACATCTCTTACCGGCGTTAGTTGAGGGGGTTGGAGGGGCAGATGTATTATTATTTCTTGTGGCCTTAAATCTGCTCATTGTTCTTCCCTCTTTGGCAGATACAGGAGTGTGGAAAGGGCTGCTTGACATACCATTATAACCAGAATTTGTTTTCCACTCAGTGGATGAAACTTCATTATGATCATTTCCACTCTTCCGTTTCATTAGCTGCAATAGAAATTTTAGTAAGGAGAGAATTAGCCACTCATAAAATAGGTGAAAAACCTCCAATAGAAATTCTAAGGAGGTTCTTTTTTTTTTTTTTTTTATTCAATAAAATGTATATCATGCATCAAAAAGAGAACTTTGCAGGCTTCCAAAGAAACTAGAATACAGAATTTAATAAACAGCTAACCTCCTGGATGAAATATAACAAGAATTCATACATTTTGATATAATAGAGAAATTGACAATTTTGCCTTACTATTTCCTCCTCAATTGTATGAATGAGTTTGGAATGTATGACAAAATCAAGATACGATCATCATCAGAAAATTTTTCTTAGTTGAGAAATATGGGTGTGGCTGATGAGTGGACCTGAAGTATATTTTTATGAGCCATCATGCAAGGAGGGGGGCTGACAAAGATTCAAAGAAATCAAGTTTTCCTCCAAGATGAATATATATAAATATATGAAATAGTTAGTCAAAAGATGAAAAACACTGAGAGATCCTCTTAAGCCTGGTAATCTGGCAAAAGGTCGTTGAAGTCTGGGTAATGGTGGTTCAAAAATTGTATGGAAAAGTAGCTATCATGAAATCAAAAAATGCATAATACAAGGACATGAATTTCATAAGTTTGTTAAAAATTAACTAAATTCATACTTTGCACATAACCCTCTCTGCCAATTAACATTTTAATGGTTAATTAAATGAGAGGAATATCCAAACCCTGATACTTCCATGCAGAGCAGAAACATTAAATGTTTCCCATGGTTACTGCTGGTCCAAGGTTGTCTACTAAGCCTACACTTGGAACATGAAATACACCTCCTTATTCGCAATCCATGAGCATTTGACACCTATAATATGTTTTCTTCCATATATTAAGTGCAGAATCTTCTTTATACTTCCTAATAATCAATTCTCATTTAAGCATCAGAGCCTCTAAGATACCAATAGGTGGCAGTTACCAGTTGAAGCAATTCAAGTGTGATTATCATCCTTGTATTGGTCTCCCAGACCTTTGCAAGAGAAATGCCAGTTAAGGGAGTTATGTATTAGGATAAGATGCAGGAATGTAATAAAGTTCCAACTGATTTTTTTAAGGCATTGAGCTAAACTAACTATTTTCTTTAACCTGTTAAGCATTTGACACCTTTTAAACAAGGTCCAGAAATCTGAAAACTCAATCTGTAGGAGACCTTTTTGCCTCTTCTACAACTCCACCTGTAGAATTGTCCTTATTTTTTTCCCCCAGAACACTAAACTCTCTTCTAGTTTGATTTTACCTGTTAGTTACTTCTAGATGAAACATACACAACAACCCACCGTGGACGAACTTGAACTCCTTGTCAAACAGATTTTGCATTAAAATTTTAGTAAATATTGTCGTGTGAATGCAGTCTGCAAATATAGAAAAGAACGCTAAACTCGACTAAGATATGCTAATAAGCCCAGGCTATGAGGAAAAACCTCAATTAGAATCCATCGCTGGGTCTAAAAAATGAGGTTTTAGTACTTAAATCACCCATTATAGCATTCACATACATACGTAACTAAGGAAAGAGAAAAAAAAAAAAAAAAAAACACGGTTCCTTGAAAGAAAAATTAAAATTAAAATTAAACTGATTAGATGAGTTTAGAACAAGACTGACTGGAGATTTGACTACAATAGCTTCCGGTTCCTGATTTCGGACATCAGAGGCGGGGCCAGCGGGCGTATTGAAACGGTGGTAATCCTCGGGAGATAGAAAAGCAGGCTTCATAGATGAGAAAGGTAAGTGACGCTTGATCGGCTTAGGGATCTGACGTCCACCATTGACCACTGGAACCGGCGACGCCACCGCCCCTTGTTTTGGAGCTGGAGGCGTAGACATAAGTTTTGTTTATTATTTTTTGAATTAAGAATATTAAATTCTACAAAATCGAAGTCTTTTTCCTTCACGCTCCGATGACTCAATCCGGTGGTGGAAGGCTTTAGTGTGTTCTTTGTGTGTAGAAGAGGGCGACGGAAAAACATGGGAGTGGGGTATATAAACTATAAAGAAAAGAGGGAAGAGAATAAAAAAAAAAAAAAAAAAAAACGAGGGAAGGAGGGAATTCTATATTTCGGATCGGGGTGGAGGGAACGAGGAAAAATGAATGAAACAATATCTATGTTGTGGTTTATTATAATTTCAGTACTCTAACTTTCTGAGTATATCAATTTAACCCCTGACATTTCTTTTGCCTTCATTTCAAAAATTGGTAATTTAGTCATATTTTATTAATTTTTCACGATTTTAATCTTTTTTATTTCTATACATTTTTTTTTAACAATAAATTTAGATATTTATTACATCGTAGCTAATTATTTATCAAGATAAAACTTCACAATGAATAGTTATATTTTTTTATCACAATTTTTAATTTGTTCTATCAAGGTATAATAAATATGAATTAATTGTAGCATTCTAAATTGATTAAAAACAAGCATAAACATTAGCGATAACAATTAAAATCATATCCAATGAAGAATCTATATACCGACCCATTTTGATTGGAGAATTCGAGAATGGAGATAGTGATTCCCGGAAAAAAAAAAAAAAAAAAAAAAGTTTGAGGATGGAAGCATGGATGGTATTAATCCTTGATCCCTGCTTTGTCCCTATACCGTCGCAAATATATATTTATATATAATATTTTTAATTATATACTTATATAAAAAATTAAATTATATCAATAAGTATTAAAAAATTTTAGAATAAATCATAATAATTATTTAGTAAATACTAAATTAGATACAAATTAATAAAATAGTGACCATAATATATACTTTCTTCATTATATACATAATAGATACATATAAATAAAATCATAATTAGCATAACAATGATTAAATTTTAAAAAATAAAACTATTTGGTAAATACTAAATTTACTACAAATAAATTAAACAATAATTATAATATTCACTCTCTTAATTCTATTTTTTCATTAAAAATAAATTATATTAATATAATTCATATAACTATTTTAAAAAATTAACTTATATTTTTTTTTCGTTTTTTATAATTATAGATTCTATTGTAAATTGATATTAATATTTTGAAGGAAATTACTTTATCTACGTCAAAAGATTTGAAATTTAAAATTTTTATTTTATTTTAAGATTTAATTTTGTAATATAATTTTATTTTTTCAAAAAAAAAAATTATATTACAAAACTTGTAAGAGAATATTTTATTTTTTTATTTTACAAATTTTATTGATTAATTTTGCATTAATACTTTTATTGAAAATAAAGAATGAAAATTAAGTGATGAAAAATTCTGCAGGGATACATGATCCCCAATGGGCCAGAATGGTATGAAAAAATTTCTCGCAGAGAATGGGGATGGGGATGAGAATAGTTCTTCCCTGCAAACCCTGTCTCAATTGCCATCCCTAACAAATATGATAAAGGGACCAAAACGGTCATTTAAAATTTATACAAGAAACACAATAGACAAAAATAATAATAAAATGACAAAAATTATAAAAAATAATAATAATAATAATAAAATATGTACTAAACTAGCTAATTTCCCCTTCATTTATTCTTGATTTTTTTTCCCCTTTTTTCTTATGTGAAATATTTTAACTTCTCATTATTTTTACTTCATATTTTTTTACTATTTCTAATATAATGTTAAAAAATTGGAGGTTGAAAATAAGGAAAGATATCTTAAGATGTATTTCATGACATTATTTAATACATTAATAAAATTAGTATAGATGTCAATTTAATTAATCTTATAAATTAAGAACTAATTTTAGTTAAACATTATTTAAATTATAATTAAGTTAAGAACAAAATTACTATAGAGCTATACAAAATACGTTTTGAATATATTTATAAATTTTAAAATAAATTTATTATTTTTTCAATTAAATTGATATTTATCTTATTTTTATAGATATAATTAAACAACATTTCAAATAATATCTGTTGGGGAGCTTAACTCTAATAAAAATTCTGATACTAATCTATAAAGATATAAGTCATGATAAAAAGAGAAATACAAAATTTAACGTAGAAAAGCCCTATAAGGGAAAAATCACGAGATCAATTCCAAATAATTTCATTATCAATGAAAAGCAAGTACAACGATTCATGTGCACTTAACAATTTCGACATATCCGATATCCGAAATTGTAAGAAAACTCTCTATAGTTTCTCTCCACGTGTTCATCCCTTAACTAACCTATAGTCCTATACCCACACGATCTATTAGAATCTACCAAAACAAAGTTATGACTCAATCTAGAGAGATACACCGTTTACCTATTTATAGATAGATAACATTTTATAACTTTTGACTTCTAATTAGCATCTCCTAACTAACCTATCCGCACACGATTCATTAAAATCTACCAATAGAGAGATACACCGTCTATCTATTTATAGATAAATGACATCTTATAACTTTTGACTTCTAATTACTATGAGACTGTAGGTATAGTTATCTAATGACATTAACAATTCTATTACGAATAAAATTCTAAACATGTCATTTCTTTGAATTCTATTAGAAATGCAAAACAAAAAACTCTAACAATCTCCACTTTTGATTGCATTCCATTTTTAAGGCAGCATTCCGTCTTGAAACTTCCACTCGAGAGAAAATATATATATATATAAAGATTGTGAGGATATCTCTACATATAACTACATCATTTTACCGATCTATCTGCTTAATTCAGAGCTACCGTCGAGGTTCATAACTTGTTCAATTAAAATAGTGTACGTAATTTATTATGTTTACCAATCTCTTACCAAACTCAAAAATTATTGTCAGTAAAATCCTATTGATTCATTTATCTTTCCAAAGAGATTTTTCTTAATGAGATTTAAGCTCCACCCTAAATTTCACTATTAACCAATAAGTGAATATAAAAGAGTCTCAATCAAGTAGATTGAAAATACAACCCCAAGGAAGTAATAAACTTCACAAAATACAAAGAGATGAGAGAAAGGAATAGAATCACCAAAAACAGAGTTCTATGTTGCAAAACCAATATCTTCAAATCGATCCGTTGAAATCCAATCTCCACTGTTCAGATTCAAGAAAAACGTCTCCTTTACCTGCTGTCAAAAATTCAGCCCAATTGGAGGTGATTTGACCACCCAGTTGTCTAAACAAAGCTGACTATCGGTTTAAAAAACAGAAAATTCTGCACAACTTTTTTTCTTATCTTTCTCCCTCTCTTGGGAGCCCTGGACTCTCTCGACCTCTATTATCTCTAATTCACCTCCCAAAGAAATTACTTATATAGAGGGTTTACTAGACCATAACTTGGAGCTCTGATACCATTTGTTGGGGATATGAATGTTGAGAAAAAGAGACAACACAAAATTTAACGTGGAAAAGCCCTATGAGGAAAAAATCACGAACCAACTCCGAATAATTTCATTATTCATGAAAAACAAGTACAACGATTCATATGTGCACTTAACAATTTCGACATATCCGAAATTGCAAGAAAACTCTCTATAGTTTTCCTCTCCACGTGCACATTCCCTAACTAACATATACTCACACGATCCATTAGAATCTACCAAAACAAATTTATGACCGAATCTCATACACTTTCTATCTATTTATAGATAGATGACATCCTATAACTTATGACTTCTAATTTTAATTATTGTGAAACTGTAGATATAGTTATATAATGATATCATTAATAATTCTATTACGAATAAAACTTTAAACATATCATATCCTTGAATCCTATTAGGAATGCAAAACAAAAAAACCTTAACAATATCTTAATATATTTAGTGTTAAGTATGTATTTATCATTTTATCTAATTCATCTTGTTTAGATATTTACTATCTTAGTTATTTAAGACGTTATATGGTTATTAAATAAAATAGCAATTGCTTGAATACTTTAGTATTTTTTAAAGGAAGACATTGATTAATTAGTAGTCTAATAATGATTTTATTATACATATTAAACTATAAAAATTAAATATCACAAAATATAAAATACATATTTAATTTAAAATATATCTATATATAAATATATTAATAAACCTTAAAAACATAACGTAATCACGTTTGGTAACTCAAACTAGCATTTAAAACTAAAGGTAAAAAAAGTTATCGTCAAACACAATTAATAGTACATAAGCGTCACTAAAAATTAAATTAAGTCTAAATCTTTTAATAAATCATTTAATATATCAAATAAAAATTAAATATGTACGAGAAAAAAAAAATCAGAAACAATATTTTATTAATTTTTCATAATTTTAAGTCTTCTTATTTTTTTATTATTATGTTTTCGGCCCTTATTTGTCCTTTTAATTATATTTTGATTAATGTCTTATCACAAAATTTAAATTATTCAATTAAATTAAAATAAAGATGAATTAATAAAAGTAATATATCATATGTATATAAATATGTAATATTAAATATAAATATTTAACGAGAATTATTTTTAAATACAATAAAAACTATATTATGTAGTGAACCTCAAATGCCGTCAAATTCATAATCACAATAAATGCTAGCCTGATCTCTAGAGTCTCAAATGTTTACTAGTGAATCTTGAGTCAAATTCTGTTAGGCACTATGAAATATGATAAAAGACAATATATATATATAAAGTATAAAAATAGGAAAAATCTAATAAAATTGACGTTAAAATAATAAATTTTCCCATCACACCAACAGGATAAAAAATAGAAAAATAAAATAAAATAAACACACAATAGAATTCAAAAACTTCGACCACAAAAATGTGGCATTCACCAAAACAGCTGATTTTCAAAATGTAATTTGATAGTGCAGACGCATTATAGAGCAGCACAACATTCTTCTGATGGCAAGAACCAAGAAAGAAAAACTAACGGGGGCCAGGTTCAGAAGATAAGGGTAAAACATGTCCCTTGTGTAATGGAGAGGCATCCTTAAATATGCCAAATCTCGAACCATATACTTCCATGATATAATGTTAAGATGTATTATAATGGAGGAGCAGACTGATGATTGTAAATTGTCCAAATACGATCCACAACACAGATAAAGAAGTCCGGGGAGGGGCGTGGATGATAACGAGACACTGAAATGGAGATACATCACAAGATCTACTACCTTGTCAAGCTTTTGTTGAAAACTTAATGTTCACCCAATATGGTCACCAAAGAATCATAAGGTTTGTCATGAAGGTACAAATTTTTTCCAACTTCACTAGAAGGACTCCACAGATAATGAATCCCATCAATAAATATCAAATCAAAAACAAGCTTGTGAACATGAAAATCTTGGTAACATCTTCCATGGGTTATATAGACCCCCAAAATGAAGACAACAATGCTTGAAAGGGATTCTGCAAAAGATGAATCCGAAAACAGTTCGTCCAATCCATGCACGTACAAGTTAGGACTTAACTAAACTGGTGATTACATCAAGTGACAGAGTAAAGATAACAAGCAAAAACAATCTCCTATCTCACATTTTTAACATTCAGAATGTCTGCTGCTTGCTAGTTTTCTTATACAAATAAACTCATTAGAGGCTTCCGGAGTTAACAAGTGAAATTTTTAGTGGAAAGCAGAATCTCGCTCGCAGTTTCACTCAAATACTAGATAGATGAATTTCTTCACCAGTAGTCAAGAACCATTAGTAACACTAATACACTAATTCCAGGAAATGCAAATTTTCTCTGAAAAGTCTGTAAAGCATTCAATTGTGGGCAATCCTTTGCAAGAATGGCTCCCCACCTCCAAGGTAGTCTAATGGAACTAGATAAAGATGCTAAAAGCATGAGAAAACATGACATGATAGGATCGAGTACTCAAACATCTAGTATCAATTTGATACAGAGAAAATACAAAGAATTAGCAAATACAATATAAACTTTTGTCAAATCGAGTTAAATTCTTGCTGATGGTGAGGGGTTAACAAACTTCCAAGATAAAGTAACACACACAAGAAATTGAAGAAACATTATACATATATTCTTTCACATAGTAAAGAAATGGTAGTACAAGAGTAGTATATCATTTACTATGTTCTGTTATCATCAAAATCATTACTTGAACACCATAATGGAGAGGTACTGATTGGAATTGAAGAATTACAACACACTTCCAATCTATCCCGGAACCGTTTGTTTGAGGACTTCAACATCACAGGCAATGACAGACAAACCCCTTTTTCCACACACATTTTATGTCTTGGCTTTGTCCTATTTTCTAAACTAAAAGAAAAATAATGAGGGAAGGTGACCAGTTCTCTCAACTCCCTTCCCATTTCGACCACAAAGTAATTAAACTTAGGCTCCAGATTCTCCTCTATACTATAACAAAACAATGATGGAAACCTCCGAAACATGGAAACAGCTTCCCTTTTTGATAGGCCAAGTTTCAAAAAGTAGTCCAGGCGAGGAATGAATTTTGATTCCACACAGCAGGAAAGCAGAGGAGCGCACCTGCGGACATCATCAATCCCAATGGTGGCTTGAAGAAAGTACAGTGTGGGACGGAGCTGGCGTTCCACGCTGCGAGTGAGCAGCCTAGGACGGCGATTGATTACGTAACGCAAATCCTTGCCTTCAACGTGGGCCTCCCGGAGTAGAAAAGTGACAGCCGGTAGTACTACACCGTTTAAGGATGAAGCTAAAATTTCAGGGCACATAGAGAATGCACGGCGGAGGTCAGGCTTGGTGAGGCCTAAAGAATAAAGAAATTCTATCAAGGACTTGATTTCAGATAGTGGAACGGAAAGTATAGGTGGATGAGAAGTAAGGCAATAGACAGAATCTATGCCAAGAGAATCCAAATAGAGGAGTTTCTCTTGAAGCAGCTGGGAATTCGGAGGAGGAAAAACATTCTCGGAAGAATTGGTGGAGCGCTGGGGAATAGGAGGCAGGGAAATGGGCTTGGAAGAAGAGGAAGAAGGAGGAGGAGGAGGAGGAGGGAAATGGATGTGTTGGGGGCGAGAAAGAGAAGGAAATCTTGGAGTAGCGGAGGAGGAAGGAGGAGGTGGAGAGGGGGCGGAAGAGAGGTGGAGAGTTTCTTGCATGGTTACATTATTGGTTTTTTCTGGTCACAGGCGAAACTTGAAGGATTTTCGATATAGTTTTGTGTTCGGGGGTCGGTGAGGATAAGGAGATATGCTATCAGAAATCTGGGACTGGAGGCTAGTGGAGCTAGTGACTTGGACGCGCGCCTGTGTGTGCCTGTGGGGTTTGGGTGGGCTTAGATGGGATTACGGACCAGGCCACTATTATGCTATGGGCTTCTTTCTTTGTTTTTTTGGTTGTTCTATGGGCTTCTTTCTTAGTGACAACATACAATAAAAAGTTAATAAGTATTATTAGAAAAGGAAAATTGGCGAATCTAGTCCCAAAAGGCGAAATGTAATTCTCATTTGCAAGTTGAGTCTCAAATGATTAATTTTCAACTTCTAGGTTCTTAACTATTTTTCGTTTTTGTGACTATGGTCTTTTGGCAGGAATTTACCCCTTTTCAGCAAAGTCAACTACTCTTGACTAATTTTAAAATTTTCTCAGGGGCAAAATAGTTATCACAATAATTTTTTTTTTTTTTTAAAAAACCCAAAAAAAAAAAAAAAAAAGAATTTTCCCCTCCCTTTCCCGGTTTCCCCCCACCTCTACTGGTCTCCCATCCCCCTCCACTCTACTCTCTTCTCTTCCCTCCATATTTCCACCGAAACAGCAGTTTGAGACTTTCACTTTGAAAGTTTCAAACTTTCACTTCGAAGAAGAGCTGTTGCTCATTCTTGACAATCTAGGAGATAAAACACTCAATTTTACTAAAATGAGGACAAGAAAGAAGGGTGTGATTTCAGTTGAAGCAAGCCAACCTGTCCGCAGAGTGAAGGGAAAGACGATTTCGAATACAATCGATACAAAAGGCATGATGAGCTCTATGATGTTTGATATATTGTTAGAGTAAGTTGTTTACATTTGTGCTTTGAAGACGAGTTAGTTTTTCCTGCACGAAATATAAAAATCTGATGTTGTTGTGTGTGTGTGTCATGCATATTTCAGAGGAATTTGAAAATGCATTCCTGACGATACGAAGATGCACTTTGAATACTTTGATTCACTGTTCTTCTATGTGCACATGAGTGGTGGCAGAGACAAGGTATTGAGATGATTAGAGAAAAGATCAAATTTTTCCAAGAATTATGTAATGGTTTCAATTGTAGCATGGTAAGTCCTACTGATTTTGAATTATAAGTATCTGCTAATTCAACAAAAATGACAACAATATATGCTAATGGCGATGTGCTTGTTTTATTTTTTAGGTCTCATTGGGTTTTACTGATTTTGTGTCATTTTGGTGATGACGATGTTGAGTCATGTATGCTAGTATTGGAATCCTTATTGAATGCAAGACACAACCTATAATCTGAGATTAGAAAGTAAGAAATCGGTGGTATTATTATTATTTGTTATTGCAATTAGCAGGATATCTTGACATAGTTATTCGGCATTTGGTAATTGGTTTTTGGTTTTTTGATTTACAGGTTTGTGGGCAAATTGGCATAAATAGTTCCAAACTATGGTCATTTGGTGACATTGGTCCCTGAATTAATTTTTTGGTGACATTGGTCTCTAAACTATATTGAATTGTGTAACATTAGTCCTTTTGGTTAAATTTTTCTGTTAAGAAAAAGACCATTTTTTTTTTTTTTTCAAGTAAAAATACCAAAATACCCCTGAGCATTTTTTAAAAAAACTTAAACAGTAACTTAACCTAATTTAGGGACCAATGTCACACAATTTAACAAAGTTTAGAGACCAATGTCACAAAAAAATTAATTCATGGACCAATGTCACCAAATGGCCATAGTTTGGGGACTATTTATGCCAATTTGCCTAGGTTTGTGTATGATTTGGACATGACTAAAAATAATGGGAAGTTTGGAGATGCCATATATAATATTCCTATATTGTATCCAAAGGTTGGAAAACAATTATTGATAATAGATATCAATTGTGTGTTGTGTGATGTATACATACATGTAAGTTAATATGTTTGCTAGATTAGGTTCCACAACAACAAGGAGGCATAGAGTGTGGATGATATGCACTTCTCTTTGCCAAGCTATTCATGGAGAATGCACCTGCAAAATTCATAATCAATGAACAATATCCATACATTTCTTTATTTCCCATAACATCCATTTCTTTGCAAACCAAAACATATTTTTGTTTCCATAGCTATTCATGAAGGCTTATAGTCTTTTTTTCATTCATTGCTAACAAAAGACTGGTTCAGTATCAAGTGTTTTGAAGACTTTAGAGAGAAATGTTCTGAACTGCTAGATTTAGATTCAGAGAACAAAAATGATGGGGTTGATTTAGACGATGGGGATAGGAACATGGTGCAATCAGGAATGTTCTTGAAGGAAGTTGAGAAGGATATTTTTGATATTATTGAGGCACATAGCACAAAGGTTAAGCAAGATGCAGATGAAGATATGGATCCAGTGGATGAGGAATCCTGTGATCAGTTTTTAGATGATGTTTTCTATGAGTCCGATTCAAGCTCTGAAGATCATGATTAAAAACAGACAAGCAAGAAAAAGTTGAATTTTGAAATTTTCAACAAAGATGACGAATTAGAGGACCCTAAATTCAAAGTTGGGATGTTATTTAAGAACAAAGATGAACTTAAGGCTTCTATCATGAATCATGTTGTTAAGATGGGTAGGAATGTATATTTTATTAAAAATAACAAAGTTAGGATAAGAGTTGCTTGTAGAGGTACAGGATGCACTTAGTCTGTTTATGGCTATAGGCACATGGCTGATAATGACACATTTCAAATCAAGACAATGCAACCTAAACATGAATGCTCAAAAAATCTTAACCACAAGATGCCTCTGCCAAATTTATTACTACAAAATTCTTGGATGATTTTAAATCGTCAAGGGGTGTTGATGTGGTAGAATTTCGGGAAAAGATACATAGAGAATTAAATGTTAATGTGTCTCAATGGGTTGTGTACAGAGCAAGAGCAGAAGCTAAAAAGATGATTGAAGGCAAATACAAAGACCAATATCAGTTTTTATATAATTATATGGAAGAACTTAAAAGAAGCAACCCTGGTTCATTTGTATGGATAAGTTGGGATGAAGATGAGAATGGAGAAAAGAGGTTTACCAGATTCTATGTTTGTCTAGGGGCTTTGAAGACTGGTTTTCTACAAGGGTGTAGGAAAGTAGTTTTTTTAGATGGGACATTCTTGAAGGGTCTCATCCAGGGATACTCTTAACAGCTATGGGTATTGACACAAATAATGGGATTTATCTCATTGTTTATGTTGTGGTAGAGGGAGAGAATAAGAGTAGTTGGACTTGGTTTATATAAACACTATGTGAGGACCTTCACATTTATGATAATGAACGTGAACGGTGCTTTGTATCTGATAAGCAAAAGGGACTCATACCAACAATGCATAGTCTCATTCTCATATGTGAGCATCGGCATTATGTGCACATTTACATAACAACCTAAAGCAATGCCATCCTAGACAGGCTATAAAGCATCTTATTTGGACAGCAGCAAAGACATCATATATGAATAAATTTGAATTTGTCATGGAGATTATTAAAAATAATCATGAGGGTGCTTACAACTGGCTACAAAAACATTCAAATCCCAGGTTTTGGAGCAGATCTCATTTTAGAGAGACCACAAAATGTAATGTATTGATGAATAATCATTCTAAAATATTTAACAAGAATGTTCTGCAATCAAGGGCCAAATCCATACTTGGCATTCTAGAAAGTGTTAGGATGTTCCTTATACTAAGATTAGAAAGTAGAAGAAAGTGGATAGAGAAACAGTCTGGGATAATTTGCCCAAGAATTATGAGGAGAATGGAGATGTTGAAGAATGAATCAGCACACTGTTTGCCTTCATATGCTGGAGGGAGTAAATATCAAGTTATCGAGCATAACAATGATCTGTTTATTGTGGATATTGATTTGAGGGTTTGCAGTTGCAGAAAGTGACAAATTTCAGGCACTCCTTGCACACATGCTTTGGCAGCCATTGGCTTACATGGAGCAAATCTTACTGATTTTGTGGACAGTTGCTACACCATTAAAGTTTACAAAGCTGCATATGGGCATGTTATCAACCCAACAAATGGCCCCAATAATTGGCCCAAATCCAATATTCCCCACTACTGCCACCGCAAAAAATTAAGCTGCCTGGGAAGCCAAAAGTGCATAGGAGAAAAGAAGAGGGAGAACATAGGCAGAAAGCTCAGACAGGTGTTCAAAAGTTACCAAGGAAAGGAACCAGTCATTTTACATGCAAAAAATGTGGCAGCATTAGTGCTAAGCACAATTCACGAACCTGTCTACATTCAGAAGTTAGTGGTGTTAACTTAGAGGGAGCATCTACCACCCTCCTGCCAAATAACCTAAACAAGTGTGGAAAGTGTGGTAAACTTGGCCACAATAAAAGAACATGCCAAAAAACTGGAGCAGATCAATGTGAGAACGCAGCAGCTGTTCCTTCCAATGCTATTAAGGGAGTATTTGAAGATCAATCAATATTGAATGCTATTGATCATATTGAACAATCCAGCCTAACCCAATAACCATCATCAATTGAAATTGTATCTAGTAGTAGCACCATGGTTGATATGATATCATTATCATTGTTGTAGCATCTTATTGTATTCTTATCTTTTTTTCATTTACATCATAACTATCTTTGCATTTATTTATTTACACAAGTGAAAAAGAAAAGAGTCAAAAGATATGGCTAGTGCAGAGAGCCAAGACACATTAGAGCCACCTGCAACCGTGGAGGTTCCTATTTGCATCCAAAGATGACAATGGGTGCTACTTTGCTGAAGAGGGATGACTAAACTCCTTTTGATACTAAGGAGAGGACTACAAAAAAATGTGGAGGGATTTTTGAGATAGGACTAAAGACTTGTGAATTGATTTGTGAAGTTATTTTTTTGGATAGGACGGTGCTTCCATATAGCAGCTTCATTTTTAGTGTATGATGGTGCTTCTATGTAACAACTAGGATAGGTTTTTTTTTGGAAATAATTGATGTAACACTACCTTCCTTCTTTAATGAATTAAAGAATTAGTGGTGTTACGTTTTCAACCATATCATTACCTATCATATCATATTATACAAAGTTAGCAAAAGTATGTAATACAACAATATATGTTCAGCACCAAAAATTGCAAACTGTTTCCATTCAAAAAACCAAAAAATCAATAACAATCCAATATCCAATACCTATACAAAACAACAAAAACATGTTCCCATTATCTTTTACATTCAATTAGTCAATCATAACACAAGTAAAAACATATATAAGCAAAAACATGGTTGCAAGTCTGTTTCATTCTTCATTTGATGTCTCTTCCATCTTTCCGTTCTGTGATTTCTCTGCTTCCCCTTCCCCCTCCTGCCTTGCTTTCTCCTCATTCTCTTCATATCATCCGAGTAGAATGGGAGTAACTTCCTCAGTAACTTCCTCAATGACAATTGAAGATTTTTTTGGAGGACACAACCAAGTGTCCTCGGGTACAGTTGCAAAGAAATCCAAAACCTCTTCTCTATTACTCTCATGACAAAGGAAATCAATTACCTTCTTTGTTGCAGCCAATTGACACATTTTTCGGACATCAACCTCAGAGTATATTGGGGTCAAGGACTTGGCAAACTCACCATTATGCTTAAAGTAGACAAAGATCATGTACTCCTCTTTATCTTCATCAGCACCTCTGTCACAGTAGTAGCATACAAAAGCACATAGAAGTCTAAGTCACCCAATGATAGTTCTTAGGTAATCAAGAATAACAACTTCGCCCCCTCATAACTCATCAGGATCCCATTTACAACATTCACACGGCCTCCATGACGAATATGGAGGGTAAAGTACTCAGCACCCAAACCACCTACATGTCACTTAGATGCTCACTTGTTGTCCAAAACTCAACATAGAACATGCAATACAATTTATGTAACAGGAAATATCACAACATAGAGCAAAAAGTACCAACCTTTTTTCTCAGTCTAACAAACTGTATCTAAAAGGAATGGAAGTTTAGACTGCAGAAGAAAAGAGTACTTACGGTACAACTTGTTTGGATCAACCGTCCCCTGATTGCGCCGCACTTCCCATTCCCTTACATTTCTGTGTTCTGCAGGAACCCAGAAAACATGCCTGAAAGGAGATGACCACTCGTATTTTTGAACCTCCGACTTCGAACTACTTGACCATTGGTATTCCTCATCATCGAACTCTGAACTGCCGGTACTTGGTATGATGAAATCTTCCTCTGTGTTGAACTCTGCCATTATTTTGATCAACAGGTGTGATGGAAGCAGAACAAGTAGAAGAAGAAGAAGAAGACGGAGAAGAATAAGGATAATGGAAGAGTGTTTTTCTGAACTTCAGATTAACGGGAGTAGTTGGTTGGAAATCCGAAAGTTGTGATGTCTCGGTTTCCTCATTGTCATCAATCATGTCTCTTCATTTTCTTTCTTTATTTTTTTTTTAAATTTAAAAAAAGTTGCCCCTTCCTGCATATACCAGCCAAACTAACTCATACAAATTAGATTGTTAATGGGAAGCCATCACATTTTCATTAATGGAAAGTCTGAATTTTTTCCATATTAGTGGTCTCAATTTTTGAATTTCTTTTTGGAAAGTTTAGGTGAACTGTAAGTATAATTTATGGCTTGTGGAAATATTTGAAGATCAAGAAATATTGGATGTTGTTGATCATCTTGAACAAAATATTATAAACCTAGGTACACAGAAAATGCATCGAGTATGCCATAATATACATAGCCATTGACAAGAAGGACTGAAAAACAGTTGAAGAATCAAGCACAATGACTGAAAGCCAATCTCTATCAAAAGCAGATATGTTCATTTCCAACAGTACAGTACAACAAAATAGGAGTTGAAATACATCACCTACAAACAAGCTAACCCCATTACATCATGGTAGTGAAACAACCTAATTGAATCCCATATTACATCATTGTAAAAAACACAGAGGATTTTCTAGAGCACAACATAGACCCTAAACCGATACAATGGTTGAAAAGTAAAAACACAGCTTCCTGTCATTTAAGCAAAACAACTACAAAAGCAAAACAACTACAAAACTCAGTAGGCATATCACGATCAATGCAAATTTCAACTTCTTTATTCTTCTTTGCTGCGCAACCCCTTCCTCCTCCAACTTCGTAATCTTCTTTAAGAAACTTGGAATAATCATTTGTGACTTTGTACACATTCTTGGGTCATACCATGAGAAAAATCCACAACTTCCATCGCCCTTAATTACAACATTTCTAAATTTCAAAATTACTCAAGTGATTTAAAATCAACCCACAAATAATTTTAAATCATCTTTGTCATACCTTATTCTGTCCACACGAAAAGAATATTCTATTAGGATTATGTTGGGTCCATAACGTCTGCATTCTTGCTGGAATCACGCATGAACAGTACAATGTTCTTCTTCGCACGGGAGCTTCAAATTTCTCACTGGAACTTGCCATCCAAGAGACATTCTTCTCGGCAAAATAAAATGGGTCTTCATGCAAACGCTTCATCACTCCTTCACAATGACTCTTCCTCAAAGTCAAGTGTGTGAAATTGCTGTTTCGGTGAAAATATGGAGGGAAGAGAAGAGAGCAAAGTGGAGGGGAGGGGGGATGCGAGACCAGTAGAGGTGGGGGGAAATTGGGAAAGGGAGGGGGAAATTCTTTTTTTTTTTTTTTTTTTTGGTTTTTGAAAAAAATATTTTATTGTGATGATTATTTTGCCCCTGAGAAAATTTTAAAATTGGTTAACGATAGTTGAATTTGCCGGAAAGTGGTAAATTCCGACCAAAAGAACATAGTCACAAAAACGAAAAAAGGTTGAGGACCCAGAAGTTGAAAATTAATCATTTGAGACTAAACTTGTAAATGAGAATTACATTTGGGACTAGATTCGCCAATTTTCCTATTAGAAAAATATATAAAAATATCAAGAAATCTCGCATTAATAAAAAATATATAATTGAGAACAAGATGGTAGTCCAATTGTGTGACTTCCTTATTTAGGTGTCTTCATCTGTCTTGTCAAATGGGAGGACCTGAGTTTGAATCTCAAGTGGTGTGGCTCTTTTTGTTTAGGTGCATTCATCTGGCTTGTCAAGTGGAAGGACCTGAATTCGAATCTCACCAGGGATTGCCTTGTGCCGAATTTCAACAATGTGTTATAGTCTTAGGGTATAACTCCATAGATTTCATCCGAATTAATCGATAAGGATACAATTACCATATATATATAATTTGAAACAAATAAAAAACAGAGAGTATTATTTATATAATAATATAAAATCAACATATATTTTAATTTTTTTTAACTAAAAATATATCAAATTATTTTGAAAATTTGGACATTTTAATCTTTAAATTAGTTTAGATAAATAAGTTTTTATATTATTTTTGAATAATTCATCCGTATATTTTTTTATTATTTGGATAATTAAGTTTTTATATTTTATTTTTTAACTTTTTTAATCTTTAAATTATTCTTATTTAAATGAATTAATCCTTAAATTACTTTTATTTAAATACACAAGTCCTTAAAATTAAAAGGAAAATTGGATATTTTAGTCCCCATTTTATTTTCGTTTGGAAGATTAGTCTTTATATTTTTCTTTAACTTTTTTAGTCCCTAAACTAAAATTAATTGGATAAATAAGTCCTTATGACCATATTTTTACATATTTTTGATGCCAAAAGTTATATAATTTGCATGTATAAATTTTTTGAATGGGTAAAAATACTCTTATTTAATAGCACACTTATAAATTGCATAAATTTTGACATAAAAAATAAAAAAAAATATGTCTAGAATGACTTATTTATCCAATTAATTTTAATTTGGGGACTAAAAAGTTAAAGAAAAAATATAGGGACTAATTCTTTCAAGCGAAAATAAAATAGAGATTACAATGTCCAATTTTCCAAATTAAAATTACTGATTCATAAAAATTTAATAATAATAATTTTAAAATTATTTCATTTAAATGAAAATAATTAACTTGAAGACTAAGTAATAAAAATAAAAATATTTAAATTTAAAAAATATAAGAACTCATCTATTTTAAAAAACAATTTAATAATTAAAACGTTTAATACTCCAATTATCATTATTTTTTAAATGTAAAAATATATTGCGAGAAAAAAAGGGACGGTGTAGAAAATTGGTAGTTTTAAAATGACGGCAGGAGTTACGAAAGGCAAAAAACCCGCTAAGCTATCCATAGCCACCTTTCTCACCCACCACGGCAAATTGGCATAAATAGTCCCCAAACTATCCCCATTTGGTGACATTGGTCCCCAAACTATTTTTTTGGTGACAT
>JAXGGT010000094.1:1379419-1391190 GCA_035583425.1 Marsdenia floribunda | reverse complement strand
GTCACACAAATGGGGATAGTTTGGGGACCAATGTCACCAAATGGGGATAGTTTGGGGACTATTTATGCCAATTTGCCCACCCACCACTTGCTCCTGACGCCTCTCACTCTAGATAGATAGCGAGAGAAAGCCACACCATCGCCCTTCCAGACCTTTCTCTGGTTTTCAGTTTCAGTCTCAGTTTCAGTCAACTCACCCACCAATGGCTTCCGCTACAGCTTCAGCTGCTCTCCTTTCTTCAACCCCAAGGGCTTCCATTTCCCCCAATTCTTCTGCAACTCTTGTCTTCTCCCATTCTTTGTCTATTCCCTCTTCTTTCAATGGCCTCCGCAAACCCTCTTCCCTTTCTCCTGTTCCTCGTTCTATCTCTACTCGGTCTTCTGTCTCCAAGAGACGCGGGTTCGTCGTTCGCGCTTCTGTGAGTTTCCTTGTCCTTTTTTTTTTTGTTTTTTTTTATCATTTCTTTAACATGGACTTCGAGTTTTGCTTCTTTTTAATTTCTGGGTCATTTTATAATTTTTTTTTTTTTTTTTCCTTTTTTCTCCTTTGTGCATTTGATATGTTGTATTTGGGTTTTTTAGATTCGTTTGAATTTGTATCATCTGGTTCTGCACTTTTTTGGACTACAGATTTTTCTTTTTGGAAATTTATTGTTTCCTCGCTGCTTTTCTGTGTGGATATAATCACAACTTGATGAATGTATGAATTGACTTTGAATTTTCGGGGGAGAATTAGAAATGTGACGGTGGTTTACATTACATTATTGTCTGCATTTCTTTTGTCTGTGTATGCTTAGCGCGTTGCTCTTTTTTTTTTTTTTTTTTTTAAATGGTCAAATTCAGGGGCAATTTGCATTATGTTGACTTTTATTCTATGTTGTTCTTGCAGAGTGAACTTCCTCTAGTTGGGAATAAAGCACCTGACTTTGAGGCTGAGGCTGTTTTTGATCAGGAATTCATAAAGGTAACTATATATTGAAACGCTTATTAAGTAATCTGCTATGCTAATGTGTGATGCATACTCAGTTACTTCGATCCTCTAGATTTTTGCCTAGCAATTGATTTGTTCTGGAGGTTTTGGTAAAGCTTAAGACTTTTCCTTCACTTGTTTAATGCTTGCCTTTGAAATTGATGTTCAAATAGGAAATCAGAACAGTAATATATCTAAATGAAGAATAATGATATACCTTTGGTGATTTCCTTATCTGTAAACTCATAATGCTTTCCTCATGAGGATGTGACGTAGAGAGATTGGGTTCATCTTAAATGGCTTATTTTTGCAGGTCAAACTCTCTGAGTATATTGGCAAGAAATACGTTATTCTCTTTTTCTATCCATTGGACTTCACGTTTGTTTGCCCAACAGGTAAGTCAGACACTAAACACATTGGATCTTCCTGTGTATATTTTCTTTCAATTAATGCTCACAAGTTCAAGCTAGGAGCTGCTGTGTCAAGGCTCGAACAGGCTTAATTTTCTAATTTCTGTATCCTTTGTCTGTTCCTTCTGCAGAGATCACTGCATTCAGTGACCGTTACGAAGAATTTCAGAAGTTGAACACTGAAGTTCTGGGTGTTTCAATTGACAGCGTGGTAAGTGTTTCTGTTATGGCTTTTTTTTTTTTATATTATTCTTTAGACCATAATCCTTGAGAATATGTATCCATAGACACATTAAATTGCTACCCAGACTTCTACTAGTTCATCTCTATCAAATGCTATGATTTCTTACCGATGTGGTTATATTAAAGTTTTGGATTTCCTCTTATGAACTTTTGGTAGCAGTTTTGTTATCCTCTAATTTTTTTCTAGATCTTTCTTATTTGCATATAATCATTCTGGTTCTGTCATTAGGTTTTCCCTGTCTCTAAATGACAAAATATTGATTATTTTCATAGGTGAACTTGTAGTTTGCTGTGCTTGTGTATTATTTCTATTGGTTAGCATAAATGTGTACCCCTTGTGCTGTGAAGGTACCCTCCCTTTGCAGGTCACTTTGAAGTTAGAGAGATACTTCTGCTTTAGAATGAGCCAGTAAAAAGAAGGGGGTGGGGGGGTTGAGAAGGTTCTCTTTATCCTGTTCGCTGTTATATCTTGTATGAGTTTTGATGTGTCTTGTTCACCATTTTGTTACTTCCCGAATATATTAATCATCTTGGGTTTAGAAACTTGATCGCCTTACTGTTGTGCTATAGAATCCTGATTAGGTCAAGTACAAGGAAATCTGGTCTTCTTTCAATGCTTAAGTCCCTTCTTTTTGCTCATAATCCACTGTTGACTTGTTTTGGCTAGCACATTTCGCGGGGAGCAGTCTTTACATTCAAGTCCATTTGTCGACCATGTCCTAATGCTGGGCATTTCTTGATGCCCTGATATCAGGAGCTGGAAATTTCTTAACTAGCAAAAGCCTCGGGCAATATAGACTATTCTTATTTTATTGTTCTCTTTACTTCTACTACTGCCTATGTTCTTGTGTTCCCATGTTTGTTGGCATAACAATGCTTTCTCTGTTACTTAAGCAACAATGCATTGGATTGAGATCTCCCTTATCTGATGAAGCGCTTTGTTTATTTAGTTGTGTCTGTCTGTGAGACAGTTCTTGAGAAGTCTGCCATACTGTGATGACCAAAGCCGATTTATGGAGGGAATTAAATATGTAGTATTTACAGACTAAAGTATTCTGTTATTGGGCGGCATTTGCTGTGCTTAGGCCTCTTCTTCCCTTCCCTAATGAAAGAGTCCACCACATGCCTTAGTAGTCCCAAATAAGGCGTGTAGACCTGCCCCCTTTAGGTGATTCACTACCGAAGCAAAGAAAAGGCTGGATCAAGAAAAATTATGAATGAATTTTCCAAAGATTTATTTTGTTAACTGTGTTTTTTATTTTTCTCCTTGTGTTATATCATCAAACTTAAAGCGTCTTTATCTATTTTCATGTGTTGTATATATTCCTGCTGCAGTTCTCCCATCTTGCTTGGGTCCAGACAGACAGAAAATCCGGGGGTCTGGGTGATCTAAAGTATCCTTTAGTTTCTGATGTGACCAAATCAATCTCTAAGTTATTTGGTGTGCTAATCCCAGATCAGGTATGAATCTCTTGGAAATGCTGATTTTATCATGCATACTTGCTAGTTTTGACAGAATTGCTTTAGAAATTACTGAAGAGAAAATTATCCATGAATGTGGTAGCAAGTAATATTAATCCTATAACAGTATGGAATCCTAAGGCATACTTGAAGTAGAATAGATCCAAAAGTCAAACCATGTGAGACCTCCGTACTTTGAGGAGGTGGCTTTTCTGGACAAGCTTTAACTTCTGTGGTTTGTTCCTTCTCTTTTTCCTTCTGAAACTAGCGTGAACCAGATTTAATTATTTTTTTTCTCCAGAGAGACCCTTATTTAAAACCCCCGATTTTAACAACTTACCTTATCAAAGTTACAAATAGCAAGTTAGAGATGCTTCTAATTTGTTGACTTTTATGCTTTTGATAAAAATGAAATTCAAAAACCTCTGGAAAAAAAATCTTATTTCCTACTAAGAGAGAGTTGAAGAGGAGAGAGAAAAGAAAATTAAATATCAGTTGTGGTTTTTGTGAATACTGAATTAATGTATATTTGACTGTTTACAACAATACACCATGACCATATGCAACAATCAGGACACTTATTTTGGATGGGGGGAGTATTACCTATGATTTTCATACCATTTGAATGAATGAAATTTTGATTTTCATCCATCACAAGTATCCTGACAAGCAAATTATCTTACTGGGTGCAGAATGAATGTCTTTACTCTCTCTTGATATATTTCTGACTGCTCTTTGCTCTCTTAGGGAGTTGCATTGAGAGGACTTTTCATTATTGACAAGGAGGGAGTCATTCAACACTCCACTATTAACAATCTTGCCATTGGACGAAGTGTTGATGAAACAATGAGAACTCTCCAGTTAAAAAACAACCAGCTTATCCAAGGAAATAAAGTTCTTTTCATAGTTTTAATTTTAATTTTTTTTTTTTTTTTTTTTTTTTCCCCCCACTTGAACCATTATTTAATTGTTTTGAGCTGTATGAATTCTAATTGAGAAATCTTCAAAGGAAAAAGGAATGTTCCTACCTAGGGGGCCTAAGTTAGTTAAGCGTCTGTTCACCTGGCTACAAAAGTTAGAAGAATTTGATTTCATTATTTTTTGATGGGTATTTTCCTAATTGTTCATCTCTTTCCCAGGCATTGCAATATGTTCAGGAGAACCCAGATGAAGTATGCCCAGCTGGGTGGAAGCCTGGGGATAAATCCATGAAGCCAGACCCCAAGCTCAGCAAGGAATACTTCTCAGCCATATGAGCAGCATCCGGTGGCTGGATGGAAGGAGGGATAGCGACTTGATTCTCTCATCTGTTTGTTTTGGCAGAGGAATTGTAGAAATTTTTGCTTGTGTAGTAATGGCAATAATCTTGAAAATCCAGTTCTCATCGAGCTATGCATTTTGGGATTCAATTTGGTGGTATAAACTGCGATAGAAGGTGTTTTATTAAGGGATTTTCTTTTCTATTATATGCCCTCTATGTCTATTGTGCACTTGGAAGATCATCATTCATCTGCAGATTTTCTTGCACTTAGAAGCAAATTTTATCTCATAATCCAATTGAAATGTTCACGTGACAGTGAAGTCAATTGAAGTAGCAAAGAACTCTTAGACAACCGTGAGTGTCTTGAAAAAGTTAGGATAAACGTGTTTTTTTTTTTTTTTTTTTTTTTGAAGCAAGAATAAAATTTTAGGAATGTAATTTGAATTAAATTTAAATTAGTTAAAACAGTTATTTTAAATATTAAATAGCGTAATATATATATATATATATATATATATTGTGAGGCAATTTTGTCATTAACATATTTAGAACTCATTATAAGTGAAGTTGCTAAGTTAAGTTTTATTGACTAAATGGTGTAATAAGATGTTAAAGAATGGATACCACAAGAGTAAGTTTATGCCAGACGTCCTTCCCAAAGCTCCCATCAAGTATACATTTCCCATACAAAATACAGGAAAAAAAATGTGGCATGTACAAGCCCATAACCAGGCATAAGGGGAGGAAGGGAAGAAGAAAAAAGCAACCCAATATTTTCTTGAAAAAAAAATAAAGGGTGCGTTTGTATTATTATTTTTTAATGAAAAAAAGTGATTTTATTTATTTTGAGTGAAATGCAAAATGAATGTTGTCTGTAACTTTATTGAAAATAAATTTTATGTTGAAAACATGAGGTTTATTATATAGGTTTTATAAGAATAATGATTAGTTTTGTAAGAGAGTTTTTTTTTTTTTTTTTTTTTTAATGTAAAAGTGTATAATATTATTTTTATTAATATTAAAGGGTCCATCCTACATCATACATATAGTTGTTGAAGATAAACATTACTTAAATATATATATATATATTTAAACATGTCTATTTATTAAGGAACAAAAATATTTTACTCAACACAAATAGAATAATAACCCTAAATTAAATATTTTCTCATCAAAGGATTCTTTTGGAGACAAATTTTTATAGGACTTTTCTTACATTACTTCCCAATAGTCACAAAAGAATCTTAATAATAATAATAATAATATGTACGCATAGCCTTCTCACTAGTTAGAAGATCTAAATGAGTATGATTGAGGGAATCCTTAATTTTTCTTTTTGATTCAAAAAAAAAAAAAAAAATTCAAAAAAATCTTTTTATATTTTATTTCCTTTTTATTTTGCAAATGACCCATATCTTTGGATTAGTTGACATAATCTTCAATGACACTAAAAGATTACTCCACAAATCCAGGAGATACACAGAGATCCCCCTAATGCCCCCATGTGACTAACTCTCACAAGTCCCATTTTCATGGTTTCCACACACTTCTTCAGATTACAATTTTTTTTTTTTTTTTTTTAAAAATAAAGCTAAAAAATTGATTGGTTCAGACTTGTAACTATTTTTGTTAATTAATTAAAGTCTAAAAACTTTATTTTTAACTTGTTAAGTCTTGTATCTTTTTACGAGCAACCTATTAAGTTCTTTTGGCCAAAAATTTAAACTTTTCGGTCAAAATTCATCACGTATCGAGCATATGATTATTTTTCGAGGGGGCAAAACAGTCCAAACACTATCCTTCTCTCTGTTTCTCTCCAGACTAAGAAGCGGAGAGAATGGTTAGGCCATCGCAGATGGTGCCTGCTAAACTCCAATGAATTTAGAGTTCCGAAGCATTGTGAATATTTATTGTGCAATTTATTCCTTTCAAAAAGTGTCGACACCATTGTTATTGCGTTCTTATTAGGATCATCATCATCGGAACCTGATACGTGATGAATTTTGACAAAAAAAATTTAAATTTTCGGTGCAAAGAACTTAATAGGTTGCTCATAAAAAGATATAGAACTTAACAAATTAAAAATAAAGATTTTAGATTTTAGTTAATTAGTAAAAATAGTTACGGGACTAAACCAGCCAATTTTCCAAATAAAGCTTTACACATTAAGTATTTAATCCACGAGAATAGGATACTAGTTTAGTAATATAGTTCTCCTTACTTAAGCACTTGCACCTAACTTATCAAGTAAAAATTCCGAGTTCAAATTTCATCAGGGATAGTCTTCTATCGTATTTCAACTATGTGCTCCAATCTTAGAGTCTCCTCATAAATTCTTTCTAAATTAGTCAATAAAAATATAAAGTTGTGTTTGGACTAATTTTTATTTTGAGTTTTTTTACTTGTTTTGAAAATAAGTTGGTAGTTTTGGTTTGGACAACACCTTTATTAATTTATTTTTTTGTCAAATCATAGGGTATGAGGCCCCATAAAATTGTCAAATCATTTTAAAACCAACACTCATTACATCATTCTAAAAAACAATACTCCAATAATTATATCATCATTACACCTATAAAATTTTCCTCGTTTTTCAAAATAAAATTCACTCAACTTCAAAAACTCACTTTTCTCAAAATAAAAATTAGTTCAAACACGATCTAAGTTACCAAAATATATATATATATATATTTAATCCATAATTATATTACTAAAATTGATGTATTTTTTAAGTTCCTCTCCTGGCCTATTGGTTTAGGAGTCTCTCCCTTACCTCTTGGCTAACCAGGAGGTTGAGGGTTCGAATCTCTCTTGGCCATAGGTTAAGGAGTTTCTCCTTTACTTCCTGACCTCTTGTCAAGAGGTTAAGAGTTCAAATTTTACTCGGGGTTCCACAGTTCGAGATATATTTGCAAGTGCAAGTATACCTGCACTGTTAGGCCTCTCTGAGTAGATTAGTCTGGGTCGGAAGGGCCTGGGATACTACCTCAAAAAAAAAAAAAAAACTAAACTATCTTTTAACTCTGAATTTTAAAAAAATATCTGCCTTGAAACTGAACCACATAATCCAAATGAGCCCATCATCAAGCATTGATGCACGTTTCTTGGTTTATTCGATCTGTCAATAACAATTTGGGATAAATGGGCGGTGGGGGGATAGGGGATTTTTTGCGTCTCAATGAATTGCACTAACCGTTTTAATCGACGAATTCTAATTTTGTGGATTCTGCAGTTAGGACGTCTCTTCCATTCAGTCCCTCCAAAGCCCAAAAAACAAATAGAGGCTGTCATTATACCAAAACCCTACATGTCGAGAACAAGAGAAGATGGTAATTTAGTAATATGACTCTACTCTTTTTATTTAATTAAATATATTTATTTAATTTGTCAAGTTAAAAGAAGTTTTAAATTGACTTGCAAAAATAATACATTTTTAGTCATGTGCTATAATTTTTAAAAGGAAAATTAGTCATTTTAGTTCTCAAATTAATTTCGTTTGGACAAAGGGATCCCAATTTTTTATTTTTGGATAAACGAATTTTCATTCTTTTTTATTCGGACAAATGGGTTTTTTTGACTAATTTTTGTCCAAAAATATAACAAGAGAAGAGAGAAATTATAAGAAATTAAAAAATAAAATGAAATAATTTTCACCATAATATGTAAAATAATAATAAATTATGTAAAAACTAATACTTTTTTTCTAAAAAAAATTGGTCAAAATTCCGTTTGTCCAAACAAAAAATGAATAAAGATTCATTTATCCAAAAATTAAAAAATAGGAACCCCTTTGTCCAAACTAAAAAGGAATGAAAATTTTTTTATCCAAAAATATAAAATAGGGATCTCTTTGTCCAAACGAAATTAGTATAAAGACTAAAATGACCAATTTTCCTTTTTAAAAATTTTCCATTGATTCTTTCCCATAAATATTGACTCATTACTATTCTATTTGTTTATTTTTTTATTTATCACTTTTAATAATATATTTTTTAATTAAAAAAATTAAAATATCATTTAACTTTAATAATAAAATATTAATTATAAATTAATGAAAAAAAAAACAATAATAAATATCACCTTTATAAAAAATAGGGTTTTAAGAACAAAATAGTAACTCAACTGTATAATTCTCTTTGTTTAAGTACGTCCGTTTAGCTTGTCAAATAAAAATATTGAATTTGAATCTCATTGCAATCAATTTTGTACTACATTTCAATTATATATTATATAATCTTGAAATTTTTTTCTATAAATTCTTCAATTATATATTATATAATCTTGAAATTTTTTTCTATAAATTCTTCATAAATTAATCGATAAAAATACCTGTTTAAAAAAAAAAAAAAAAACAAAAAGTAAGATTTTCTCATATCTAATTTGAATATTCGTTTCTTTAAGCATTTGACATGCATCAAATTTTTGTTTTTCTTGATTCTTGATTAGATGGAGAAATCAATTCTTGATAATCAAATGTGTCGGCTATTCTATTTCAATCACGTTGCAATTTTGCAATATTGCAAATTAATAATAGAGAGAGAAAGAACTTATATATATATATATATAATGTGGAAGTACAAAAACATTGCTGTTTGTTTGTTAGGCTTTTCAAGAACACAAAAACATACACATTGATGATCGATAATGGTAGAACCAACAAAAAAAAAAAACACACACACACACATCAATCACCACTCTACTGTAAAAAAAAAAAGGGACAAAAAAAAGTTGTGATCAATTTTACTGTACTCTCCTCGCTTCCTCATGATATATATATATATTATATATCTACGGCGGCATTTAACACCGTAGTACAACTATATATAATAATATTTACTCATAATTAATGCTAATTCAAAAATAAAATCTTAATTTCCGACCAATAATATATTATTATTATTCATATTGGTTCATTTTTCATTCTATTTCACCACCATATTATGTGTATATATATATATATATTACGTAGGAACTCCCGATTCCTGCTGTACGTAGTTTAGTCTTTCCACTTCTTCCCAAATCAACTTTGATGTAATTTCATCATACTCCGGCACATGTTCCTGATACACACCCAAAATATGATAATGAAAAAAAAAATGTTTGAATTAGTTTATGCAATAGTTTAATAATATATATATATATTTTTTTTTTTTTCTAAATTTGATTCTCAATTTTTTAATTTTTTTTTTGATTATAAATGCTATTAGTCTATTTTCGTTATTTTTTTAGTTAGTAAATTTTTAATGTGTAATGGATACATACATTTAATTTAGTCATTCTCTGTATAAAATTTATTGTTTGAATTTAACTTGTCTAAATAATTAATTTTGCTTAAAAATAAAGCAAAAATATTTGTACATTATACATTAAAAAATTATTAAAAAAAAAAGATAAAGACATAAATATCAAAGACTAAATCCACTCATTTTCTTAAAAATTACTCTATCCATTTATTTGCTTGTCTCCCTAAAGAAAAATTAAAAATTTTTCTGACTATACTCTTTTTTTTTTTTCCCTCGAAAAGAAAGAATTAAGAAAAATTGACTATATTAATCTTTATTTTATTATTTTTTTCCACAATTTTAATTCTTCTTCTATAATTTTTTTTTTTTATCCAAATAACTATTTTTAATGACGGTTTCGGTTCATTTTATCATATGTTGATTAATTTTTTTTTTTATTAAATTAAGATCCTACAACTAGCTAGTTTTAACATAATTTATCACAATTTCTAACTTATCCAATCAAATCAAATTAAAGTAAATATGAATTACTCGTAAGTTCTAATTTAACTAAAAATTAATCTAAATATGATTAAAAAAAATTAAAACAATCACTTAAATAATAATAATAATAATAATCATAAAATCGTAAAATATTAATAAAAGTAAGAACTATACTTATTATTATTTTATTTTTTTATTAATTAAAAAGCATGGAAAGTAAAAGATTGAGAAACGGAGGGAGTGAGTATGTATATATATATATGATGAGTAAATTACCTCAAGTTCTTTGACCAACTGTTTGGCTGTCGGAGCAGACACTATTATGCGACGTGCGGTTGGAGATATAAAGCCTTCATCAACGGCCTTATCAAGAAAAGACAACAACGAATTATAGTATCCTTCCACATTCAACAGCCCCACCTGCAACATTATCATTATTAAAAACAAAAAAAAATACAATTAGATTAGTGGTTTTAATTAAAAATTAAATTATCCCATTCAAACAAAAGGAAAGTAGCTTGACTTCTTGTTGTAATAATCATCATAATAATAATCTTAATTTAATTCAGGATATATATAATTGACTGTCGACGGACAAAGAATATGCTTTGTTCGTGGTGCTGAAATCGCTGAAAAGACAATGAGAATGACGTGCTGGAGACAATATAGTCAAGGTGGTGGAATTTTTATGAGATTTTGTGGGGGGTAGCGGGTGGTGTGTGTCGTGTTTCGTGTGTACATTGATAAATAGGATTCAATTATATAAAAGGCAAGGAAAAGATTAAAAAGTTTTTCAACAGAAAACTAAAAAGAGTTGTCAACATTTTCTGTGCTGAAATGGAAGAACTTAAGTTTTTTTTAGTGTTTAGACTTGTGCAGACGGTATCAAATATATATATATATATAATTCAAAGAAAGCATGATTCCATCTATAGAATTTTGCCTTTACATGCTATGATTACAACCCTATTTTCTCCTATAAGTTAATTTTCCTTGAGCCTTTCCCATGAAAAAGTTTTCAATATAGTCGTTGCACCACGTAACTTAATTACCTTAGTGACGTACTATAATATGTGTTGAATCAAATTCTTATCAAATATTAAAGAATTTCGATTAACTTGCTACAATTCATGCTACAATTCATTTTTATTGAAATTTTTCTTTTTTCGATGAGAAAACACATTTAGTGTAGTCATTGCACCACATGACATAATTTTCACAATGTAATAATGCAACAATTTAGTCTTTAAAGTTAAATTTCTACGCGATTAATTAACTTATTGTATTAATTCATGTTTTGAAAAAGAATCTAATGAGAGTAATTAATTCCTTATAGCATCATATGTGTATATTTATATGTATGTATATATAGTTAAGCATGCTAAAAGGCGAATCCCAACAATTAATCAATGGTTAAACTGATCATCTTAGTGTGAAAAATGGGAACAACAATTACTACTAGAGACCCAGAAAAAAAAAAAAAAAAAAAAAAAAGTAAACCCCCCACGACATATCAAAAACGAAAGGAGAAAGGGAAAAGTTGCAGGAAGGGTTTGCTGCATTGTTTGGAGCTGTTTGAATCATAGGTTCGATTTCTATGAGGAGATTCACAGGTTCGATTTCGGCTCTTCTTTCTTTCTTTCGTTTTGTTTTCTCTTCTCTTCTCTGTTTTCTCTTCTCAATTTCCCTGGAAATGTGGTT
>JAXGGT010000094.1:1361201-1374584 GCA_035583425.1 Marsdenia floribunda | reverse complement strand
TAATTTATAATTTAATTTGTATAAATTATCAATTGTTAATATAATTAAATTATATTTTAAATATTATAACTTATTATGATAATATAAATTATATTATAAATCGTTTAAATATAAATATTTAATTTAAAATAATTATATTATTTAACAAAATAAATAAAATTTGGGTAGGGTATATCCGATTCAAACTCGAGACCCTCTAGGATTGAGTATGAGTATAAATTTTTTGGACTTAATGGATATTGAGTAGAGTATGAGCCCAAAAATATTTTATCGAATTTGGGTACGAAACTAGTAATTTTGGATTCGATTACACCTATTGACAGACATATTTGGACGGAAAATGAATTAATCCAAGAAGTGACTTTTGATGGGAGATTAACTGATTATTTATTTTTAATTTTTTGGATCAATTTTAAAATGGCCTGGATGGTGGCAGATTTCTCGTGAGTCAATCGAAACGTACAAATAAGTACGTGCTGTAATCTCATATATTATCAAAAAAAAAAAAAAAGTACGTGCTAAACTGGTCCAGACGGACCATCTGGCAATTGCAATTTTGGCGCCACCATTTCTGTTCTCCGAGGAGAAGATTGTCAGAGGCGATTTCAGCAGCCATAATGAGAATCAAGGACGAACGGAGCCATGGAAGTTAGCCATTGCCCGAGCTTGGCCGCCTGCATAATAATATCCTTTAATGCTAGGTTGCCGTATGAGTTTTCTTCTATCACATGTTATGAATTAATTACACCTGAGTTGATTGTGCGTTGTAATTTTGATCCGTTTCTTAATAATTTCCATCAGGATGCAAATTTCAAATTTCAAAATCTAAGAGGCAAAGTCAATTAACTACCAAAAGCATACAACCACTACTCTGTGGCGGGGATTCATCTCCAGTTTCCATTTCCATCAACAACAAGAAGCCACCAACTAATAAGAAGTTTCAGATTATAGGTCAAGGGTAAACCTCTGGTTTCCAGATTGTTCTTCTCTCTCTTTTTTTTTTTTCTCATTTTTAACGAATTTTAATACTCTTTTTGCGGTTCCTGTATATATAACGCGACGATGTGGTGCTTCCCGTGGCGATCAATTGATCGCTTCTCCCTCTGTTACTTCAAGTAAGTTTGATATTGCAAGTCTAGTAGAATCTGTGTTTGGAGCTTTCAGCTTTCTTGATTTTGATCCAGAATTCTGAATAAACTCATTTTGTAGTCCAAGATTGGTGCAAGCCAGTTAGGTATTTAATAACTTTTTTCATTGTTAAGTCTTAGCAGATGCATATAAAATACACATATCGAGGTTCTTCATGTTGAATAAAACAATTGTTGAAAGTTTCATTTCCACCTTGTCATGGTATGAAGTGAAGTTGGCAAATAGAAAATGGTGTGGATTTGAGCAGTAAAGACCATGGCCCTTTAGACTGGCAATTGGTATGCTAGGTCATTGATTCAGAGCCTGTCTTTTAAGTAAGAACCATCAAATACACTTGTATGAGTAGCCAGCTGGCCCTAGCTGTTTTTTGTCCAAACTGGCTGGTGATTATTAAAGGCTGTTAGAGGCATAGTTGCTCCTGCTACAGGTCAATTACAGATGCCCTAATATACCCATGTACTGCAAACGGTTTATGTTTCTGTACTTTCTGTTCTGTATTTTGTTGGTTCTATTTAATCATTATTGTTTATTTTGAAAGATCTGATTTGATGTGCTCTTTACCTAGAAATGTTATAAATGAATCAATCCGTGTGGTTGACAAGCGTAACAGGGTATGGAAGGATTCATTTGAATTCTATTTGAGAAATATGTATAATTGGTTATGATATCATCTAATTTTCCTCGATGAAGTGGTTGTGGAGATACAATCCATCAATTTGAGTATGAAAGATTACACTGCACTAGTAATATGTTTCAGATCCTCTGTTTTCTGACTTGCCTTTGACATGTACATGTTGATTTGGAATTCTACATATGTTTCTTGAAATTTCAGCTGACCTCGTCCATTTACCAAATATTGCAGGGAATTTCAGGGATAGAGGCATCGTTACTTCAGTATTTGAGCATATTGATCCAAAACATGGATAATGAACACTCATTTTGTAAATTTTTGAATCTTTTGTATTCAGACCAGATAAAAATGTGTGGTGTGCAGAGAGCAAATCAGGGAGAGGAAACTGAGAAGCAAGAATGTGATTTTTCTGAAGTTTGCTGTACAGAGAGCAAATTGGTGAGAATAAATGGAGAAACAAGATTTCTGTGAACTTCTCCCTGATGCCTCTTGTTGGGAGTTACATGGGGCTGAAATGTGTGTTCGAAAGCCAAATAAAATATTTAAGCTTCGTGTTATGCACAGTTTTTTGGTTGTAATCATATGTCTATGGCTTGTGAGCAAATTATGTGGGGGGTGTTAGGTCCTGTATTTATTTACTTGCGTGTGTCATTCCACAAGATATGTTGTGCATCGATCTTCTTGTAGTATTGAAAGTGGGAGATAAATCAGAAACGCAAGGTCAGGCCATTCTAATGTATTTTCTGTACATTTTTTCTTTTAGCCGTCCCTTTTAAAGTTAAAATTCCAGGAATGATACTTGTAAAACTTGCATCTTTCTAGTTACATGCAGACTATTGTTCGAGCAATGGATATATCAACAGTATAATAACACATCAGTTTGTGTTATGGTGGAGATCTCGTTCCATATTATATATATCCCTTTTGAGGTTTCATTCTTCATTTTCATTTTTTACCTTTTTTCATTCAATAACTATTTGTTCATCTCTTAACTGTTACTTTTGTAATTTGAATCAGAGCAATAACATAGGTCAGTAGAGATACCATTTGTCTTCTTGTAATGGTTCATCAGGTAAGTTGAGGCTCTAGAATTCACAGAACACCATTCAAATATAGCTATCTCTAAATTGACTGCTTTTCTATTTATTTAAGTGCGATCTGTTCACTTATATCATGTAATGGTTATATCTTAGAAACCTGTCCAACTTCAGTGTATTTGGGGTAGGTTGGAGTACTACTGATCATTATCCCCTGTCTATGCAAACCTTCATTATTGTTTTCTTCTTCCCAGTAGCACTAAGTTGTGGTCAATATTGGGAATTCTTGATGTGAAGTATTGCTCTATGTTTGTAGATTTGTAGACAGTAGTATGAAAACTAATAAATCCACAGTTCTGGTATCTTATGATGCATCAATCAAATGTCATCCTTCTCTTCTGTTGTTCTGTTTAAATCCATCTGTAAGACAGCTCACAAGGGCATGTTGAGAACAACTCCTAGACTGCTCTAGTGCACCTTTCAGAGTCATGTTTATGATGCGTAGAACTATCCTAATTTCTTTCTCAAGTGTAAGAGCATGCAAACAGCCTTTTCCTAGACTCTGCAATGGGTTAGAGCTGCTGAAGGAGCATTGGTGACACAGTATGTTCTAATTTGACACTAGCATTATAAATGATCTTTAGCTGTGTGTATTTACATTTTTGTAAATGTATTTGATTGGCAAACTTGTGGGATGCTGTTGTCTTATTGCCGCTGTATACTGAGGCTCACAACTTTTGTCAGACAGCAGTTCAGCCTTGAGTTCGACTCTTGTCTCTGCTCCCATTTGTTGATTATTGTTCATGTATCGAGTATTGTTACAGAAATCTGTGTTGTGCCCTCACATGCGAGGGGGTTGTATTAATTGATTAAATCTAACCTCACTCTATCTGCTTAAGGTTTTTGAGTTGGTGGGAATTTAACAAGGCCTTTTTTTAATTTTTTTATTTATTTTTTTTTTCTGTATTATATGAAAGTAGAATCTAAATGAGGAGTTCCTGGTTAACTTTTCAGGTTTTCACCATCCAACCTCAGCTGAAGCCATTTATCTTAGGGGATGGTCATATTGATAATCGATTTGGAAAGTCGAAAACTAGCTCCTTGCATATATCAGCTAAAAGATATGCTTCAGATCTTTCGTCTGCAAGTTTTGGGTTAGAAGTAGCTTTACGTTTGTTTATGTTCTTGGGAGTGCCTGGTAATTGTTTCCTCAGTATTGTTTGGTCTCTTTCTGTTTTATGACTACCTAGCTTTTCGAATGTTGAAGTTCTTGCAATCCCCTGTGTAATTGCATTTTCTGACTCTGGGATGAGGGATCTATATGTGATATATGTTGCAAAAGAATCATCTGGCAATTAAGTTGCTGCTGGTTGAGCAACATCTGCGACATTCTACAAAAAGTTGTTTAAGCTATTGCTCCACTGGCTGGTTTGAATGTAAGTCCATACTCAGAAGTTCCTTCCCCCATTTTATTTTTGGCCTATGTAATACATTGGCATTCTTTTCAAAGTATTGATGTTATTCATTACGCTTTGATTATGAATGATGTTGAAATTGGTTTTACAACTTACTGAATGAATCATTGGAAAAGTACACCAATTAGGGGAAAATTTGAAATATCAATGTTATTGGTTGTTGCTTGCAATTTTTTAATTTATTTATTTTTTTAAAGAATAAAACCAACTTGTCATCAATTTCTGCAAATGGACTGTAAACTATCTTGGAACACTTTCTGTTTTGCCTTCTTAATCAGTTTATGAACATTTTAAAGAATTGATAAAAGGAAAAAAATCCTTTTACTTCTGCCCATGAAGGGGTTGACTGTTCTTTCTGATGTGTAGCATGATTTTGCTGTTATAAGATAACATTGTGAATGACTGTGATGGTGATGATTAAACTGTCAGAAATGACTTTTTTTTTGCATTTTTCATATAGCAGTGGTATAGTTAACCGAGATTCATACAGTTGTAACAAATATGCTTTTATGATATTACCTTATAGTTTGGACGAGATTGATTGTTATTCACTGATCAAACAGCTGAAGATAGATGAGAATCATCCAACACGGTTGCATCTTCAACTTAAGAGATTGAAGATGTCAGTGACACTAAGACCTTGGGCTCGAAGGCTACCACTGCTGAACCTAAAGGAAGATTGATACTTGGATTTTCAAATACTGACTATCGTAACACTGAATATTCTGCAATACTTGAGGAAACAAGAAAACAAAGGTCTTCAAGTAAGAGCTTGGTTGGTAGACCACTTCCAAAGGATTCCTTTAGAAAGATATCATAAAATTGATGGGATTGTAATTAACATCTGATAGCTTTTTAAACAGAAAAGAAATTGTTCCCTTTTCTCCAGATCATCGATATGGAAGAACCGTTCTGAAGGCCTTAGTCTTTGATAGAATCTGGTGTCAAACTGTTTGTTTACTTGCGCAGTTAACTCTTGATTAGAATGGTGAATGTACCAATTTTATCTTTTCCTTTTCACCATGCATCACTGTCAACCAACCAGACATTGGCACTAGCAAAAATGTGTCTGTAGATCAAATAGCAAGAAATCTTGGTTGTATATGAATGCTCTCCCTTATTTGTTCATTGTTGATAAAAGGGGAAAGAAAACATGTGAGAGAGGAAAGACTGCTTGCAGAAGTTCTGGGAGAACTAATTTCAGGTACAATAATGAATTAATTTTTGCCATTCTCTTATTCATTACAGGAACTTGAACTGAATCAAAACATGAGTTTTTTTTTTTTTTTTTTTTCTTTTCTTTTTCTTTTCTAATTAGTGCTTAACAAAATGCAGAACTGTAAACAATGGTATGCCTTTTGGGAAAAGGAGACTGGTTCGTAGTCCAATCAACTTTGCATTGAGAAGGCTGTATCATGTCAAAATTAGAGAAACTTTTTTCTCTTGTTATCTTTAAAGTTCTTGGCTGGCCATCCAAATAGTATTAAGTACTATCTCAATTCCTTTCACCCCCCACATGGCTGCGTATGAACCAAAGGTGCGTATTTAAAGCTCAAAAAGCAGAAAATGAGCAGCCCTTTTTTGAGTATATAATATATTAGTATTTTGTTTTATATTTTTTTCTTCTGCGATGGACTACTTTAACTCAGGCAAAAAAGCAACATATTGAAAGAACTGTTTAAAGATTCTATTGCCTATATAATGCATTCTCCTGAAATAATTAGGGAACCTTTAACACAACTTCTAGCTTTGTTATTAAGGTAATAAATCATGAGAAAGATACTCAAAGTCATAATTCATGGAAAAAAGAAAAGAAAAAGACAAAAACAACCCAAACTTTCTTTTGGATCAAACAAAACATAGAAACAAAAAGGAATATAGTAGCCAACGGAGAATAAACATGAAGCGGATATATATGCTGGCTTTACTAGCAGAGTTTATCCTTAAATTGTTGGTGTTTTTTGTCTTGCATTCTTAATTGGATTCAAAGATATGACATGTTTAGAGTTCTATTTCTAATAGAATTGTTAATGATGTCATTTTATAACTATATATACAATCTCATAGTAATTAGAAGTCAAAAGTTATATGATGTCATCTATCTATAAATAGATAGAGAGTGTATCTCTCTAGATTGGGGTTATAACTTTGTTTTGGTAGATCATAATGGATCATGTGGGTATAGATTAGTTAAGGGTTGTGCACGTGAGAATATAGAAGAAAACTATAGAGAGTTTTTTTTTACAATTTTGGATATGTTAAAATTATTAGATGCACATAAATAGTTGTACTTGCTGTTCATGGATAATGAAATTATTCGGAGCCATTAAATATTGTATTATCTCTTTTTCTCATCATTTATACCTCTATTGATTGGTATCAGAGTTTTTAACATAGCTTAACAACCCAACATAAATAATACCTCTAATCTAGAAATATGTAAGAATGTGTCATTAAAATAAATAAGTATTTATCATAAAATATATTGTCAACTCAGATATTCTTTTGGATAGAATGGTTATCAAGTAATTAATCTGGTAGTGCTAGAGCCATATTAATCGTGTCACAAGCTTTGCAAGACCGGGACATATTTAGATTAGTTGACGTGGGTGAAAACTGAAAAGAGCATCTTATTTATGTACAGAGTTGTAGCAAATAGCAATATAATTAATTCCGTATCGTTCAAACGTCTGCTTTTCTGGAGTTGTAAAATAGTTGGCATCAAATTATTTGTGTCTTTCTATGTCTCTTTTTCGGCCATTATAAAGATGGAAGAAGCTTTTTGACTGGAACTTGAAACACCCATTTTGATGAAGGGACGTATTTTGTAGGTTTGTATAGTAATGGGTAGAAGAATACCACAATCTAGTTTTTGGACAGTCTTCTGTATACGGTACTGAGCATGTTCACATGGATGTGCAGTACTTACCACTTCAAGAACAGATGTTAAGGGCTCGTTTAGTTTCTCTTGGATTTCTGGATAGGGAAAGTTGCTTGCTCAGTATGTGGAAATGAAAATGCCTGGGAGGGGTCGGGTGGTTTATTAATATAGTGACTAAACAAGATGTAGAAAACCCTAATCATAAATAAGAGTAGCATAAAGGGAAAATCTTAGAAATTAACATGAAATGGGAATGGGAATTTGGAGACATTCCCAAACAAAACTATGATGAGAAGGGCCCTTGTCTTGTTCTTTCAGTCGTGAGGGGCTAGCTATCAACTTCTGGGGTCCCAAGAAACATTCCTGGTGTTGGTTTGGTGCATATCTTGCTGTTTTCAGAGGATAGCGGCAAAAGATATGCAAAGATGAAAACAAAAAATGAATTGAAAATGACTTTATGAATTCTCTTATGTCTTTTCTTTTGATTTTTTTTTTTTTTTTTTTTAAATATTCTGGCTGATTTTCATCATTGGGTTTAATATATTTAACTAAATTGTTCTTTTTTAGAATTAACTTTTAGTTCAAAGAGACATTAGAATATATAAAGGTACTTGAGTAAACATTAATTTGTCAGGGGTCTTGTGCAAATAAAAGCCAAAGATGATTGAGGAATGAAAGGGAGATCTCTCGTTTGTTGTGTACAAGAATATTGTTTGCTTTGTCCATAGGGTGTAGATTGCATTTATTTTGACCACCAAGATAAGGTGGGCATTGAACAGTGAGTGGTGTTGCTCTCCTTTCCATGCCATGGCACGCTGAGAAACGAGGCCACTAATCTAAGATGTCATGGGAAAGAAGAAAGCAAAATCGCCCCACAGACTCTATCCTAAGAAGCTGAGCCAAAAATCGAAACACGAAGAAGAAAGGGTATCCAGTATTACATATTATATGTACATATATACATATAATATTAACATCAATCTTCAGGACCTGGTCATGTTTATTCTGATATCTAATAAAGGTAGTCTTATTAATTCAAAAGCCCAATAAACTAGGAATTAATGGAAGTCCTATTGGCCATATTAAATTTTATAATATCATTCTGCATATCTTTTAGGCGATTAGTGTAAATATCCTGATTAGGGCAGAAGAAGAGAATGATACAAATTTTTTATAATAAATCTTGTGTTCATTAATATTAGACTTCATGCTCAAGTGTTGGAACTAGGTAGCATAGAATGCTTACCTTTCTAAATGTGCTTAAAAGTTATAAGTAGTTTTCATCTGACTTCATCTACATATAAGATTTCAACCAGAGAAATCTATATGCATGCACTTGTGTGTGTATATATATATATTTGAGTAGTCTCTCCTAGCAGTTTGAATCTGTAAACTTTTCAAACTAATGCTTTTAAGGTTCAGTCTTCAAGCTTTCTTGGAAGTAATCCTGACATACTACTACTGGTCATGTCCATCATAATCATGAACTCGTGATTTTGTAAGTTCTAATATAAAGACTATTGAAGTAAAATTTTCTTGAATAGCAATTTAGCAAAGTTATGATTTCTGGTAATTTCTTATACTTTAAAATTTTGAATAAATTAAGGAATGTTCAAAAGCTTCAACTTTGTCGTACAATATTCCCTGTGTCTCTTCTTGTGTTTTCCGCAGAAATAGAAAAGAGAAGAATGAGAATGTTTTGTGAGGTTCTAAATCCCCATGCATAAAGGGCTTTGAGCTCCATATAGATAATATGTACAGGTAAAATAGTGTTATCTATGGCTAAATGGGATCCCTTTATTCCTTTGTAGTATTTGAGTTTTGGAAAATCGTACACAGTTCCCCATTCCTTGAGACAGACAGTCTCCCGCCCCACTCCACCCGTCCACCAGGGACCCAACCCCTCCTGCTTCTTTTTACTATCCCTCGTAGATTGTGTTACACCACAGGATAGCCCCCAACACTCTCCTCTTCCTCAGTCATGTTTTGGAGGCAGCCCATGTTTCAATCTTGAAGCAAAGGTGGTCAAAAGTTCCAACTTTACCCATTCTTGACTGAAAGAAGTAAAATTCCAAACAAGGTTAGCATAGTCTTTTCATTTTGTACAGACACCCATAGCTAGTGTTCCACTTTGATCCTTATTGCTTTTTGCCTAATTGAGTTAAGAGCACACCATCCTTGTTTGAAATGCTTTTATGTCCATTTGTGGTGGTAATTTGAATGGGTATAGTTGGATAAAACCATTATATAGTACAAATGAGATTTTGCTGCATATATATGTGTTTGTGTGTGTGTGATGGTATCTAGCTAGCTAGGTTGTTACCTTTGTGAATTAAATATGTATTGTTGCATGAAAGGCAGAGTCCCACTTCCACATCCCAAATCCTGAATTCTGCAGGGTGCGAAAGAGAGTAAAGCTGAGTTGCCTTTGATACTGGTGCATTCCTCCTCCTCGTCAGCACATGCATTCCACTTTCTACCACTCAAATCCACTTTGGACCCCAATTTTTACCTCTCATTCAAGAAAAGAACACCCCACCTCCATATATGATATATTTCAATCTTCTTCTCTTTCCACATGTTCTAAGCACAAATATAGCCTAGATTTACATGTTTCATGTCACTCTACTCCACAGCAAAACTAGATCGACGTACAAAGTAGCAGGATCTGAGGAAGATTAGAGCTTATAAAGCAAATAAACCTTAGCTTACTAGATTGTCTATTCTGTCTAGAAAAGAAATACTACTACTGCTGATTTCCTTTCTTTCGTTCACACAGAAACCCTCCTTTTCTTTCAGTTCTCAGACGAATACCTATGAAACGGTGGTTTTCGGAAGACTTGTAAATCTCTTGCACGTTTCCTCTTTTGTTATATTGTCGCTAAAAAGTCTTATCAGAAATATGAGAGCAGGTGGTTGCACGGTGCAGCAAGCTCTCACAGTTGAGGCGGCAAACGTTGTAAAGCAAGCAATAACGCTTGCCAGACGACGAGGTCATGCCCAAGTGACCCCTCTTCACGTTGCAAACACCATGCTTGCTGCTTCCAATGGCCTACTACGAACAGCCTGCCTTCAGTCTCATTCTCATCCCCTTCAATGCAAAGCTCTAGAGCTTTGCTTCAATGTTGCCCTCAATCGTCTTCCTGCCTCTTCTTCCAGCCCCATGTTAGGGCATCATTCTCAACAATATCCGACCATCTCTAATGCACTAGTTGCAGCCTTTAAGCGAGCACAAGCCCACCAGAGGCGTGGCTCTATAGAGAATCAGCAGCAACCCCTTTTAGCAGTCAAAGTAGAGCTGGAGCAGCTCATAATATCTATTTTGGATGATCCTAGCGTCAGTAGGGTCATGAGGGAAGCTGGTTTTTCTAGTAGTCAAGTGAAAAACAATGTTGAACAAGCTGTTTCTTTGGAATTGTGCTCTCAAGTCCCGTCCACTAGAAATAAGTCTATTAAAGAAAATAGTCTCCTTGTCTTGTCACAACCTTCCACAGCAGCGGCTGAAAGTGCAGAAAAAGCTAGCAAGCCTAGTGTAGCAGCTGATCCCGCGGTGAAGGATGAAGACGTAATCAGCGTGATAAAGTGTTTAATGAACGGAAGAAAGAGAAGTATCGTGGTTGTGGGTGAATGTCTTGCCAACATAGACGGTGTGGTCAGAGGATTGATGGATAAAGTTGACAAAGGAAATGTTCCGGAGGCACTGAAGGAAGTGAAGTTCATAAGCATCCCACCTATCTCTTTCGGTCATCGTCACAGGGAAGAGGTTGAACAGAAGATTGGGGAATTAACGTGCCTTGTCAGGAGACTTATGGACAAAGGAGTTATTCTATATTTGGGAGATCTAAAATGGATTAGTGATTTCAGGGCTAGTTCAGGAGATCAGCAAGGGAGAAGCTATAATTACTGTCCTGTGGAGCACATGATTACCGAATTTGGAAGGTTGCTGCTGTCTGGTGTGGGAGAAAATGGAAAGTGTTGGCTAATGGGAATTGCAACCTTCCAAACATATATGAGGTGCAGAAGTGGCCACCAACGTTCTCTTGAAACACTATGGGGTCTCCATCTTATTACACTTCCCGCAGGCAGTTTGAGCTTGAGTCTCAGCACTGAGAGGTAGGTAACTACAATAATACAGATGCAGTATATAGATCAAGTTTAAAACATTCTGAAAAAAAAAAAAAAAAAAAAAAATCCATTTTAGCAGCTTTTTTCAATCATTCTTTACTAATTTGGTCAAGAAAAGGAGTAGAAAATAATGGTAGCTTCTTTAATTTTCCGGTTCATAAAACTGGAAAAAGGTTTTCCTATTCAAGTTCTTTTGAGCTAAATGCTAGGTGTTTGCTTTCCTTTCCCTTTTTTTTTTTTCCTCTTTAACTTTACTTTTATCCCCCTTGGATTCAGGTTGAAAGTCCTGTGTGATTTGCTTTGCTTTTTCCTCTTTTTTGTTTATGCACAAGTTTCGAGTTCATTTGAATTCATATTTGAAGGTTAAAAAAGATTCTTAAGGTGTTTCCTCATGTTCTAATTCAGCTTGTATGTATATATGTATATATATTCATATATTTTGTGTTGTTGTAATGAATCAGTGGTGAGTCAAGAAGTAAGACAGCAGGAAATGGATCTTATAATCAGCTTCTGATAGATAGTCATAGAGGGAACGAGGAGATGATTCAACTGAACTGCTGTGCTGATTGTTCTGCCAAGTTTGAAACTGAAGCACGAAGCATGGGAACCGCGGCCCTTTCTAACAGTGAATCCACTTTGTCAAGCTTACCTTCATGGCTCAAGGAAGAGAGCATACGACTCAAAGACAATGATCAGGTTATAATATATATTTGCCTTTTCCCCACAACATATAAAGCAAAGCAATGGTATTCATTACATTTACTTTATAAGCTTCCCCTTCCCCACAATCAGCCCCAAACATGCTATACACGTCGAAAATTAACTTTTTTTTTTTTTCCCCTTAAAAAAAAAAAAAATTTCAGAACTGCATGCCAGTAAGAGAACTCTGCAAAAAATGGAACAAAGTTTGCAGCTCTTTCCACAAACAAACCAAGTCATCAGTAGTGGAGAGAACTACAACTTTCTCATCATCAACATCACCTTCTTCATCAACGTCATTCTTCTCCTATGATCAACAATTGCATGGCAGCCAGTTTGATCCCAAGCAGCACTCATGCAGTGACGACGACGTCCCACAACAACACTTCTGGGCACCGACGACACAGTACGAGAAAAAATACTGTGATGAAACAACAACAACCTCTTTCAGATTATACATTAGCGAACACAGCAGTAGTAGAGAGCCAAAGCAAGTCGTTTCAAATTCACCACTCCTCAGTACTACTACTTCCACCCCAAATTCTGCTTCTTCAAGCGACAATAATAATAATAATAATATCATGGAGACGGAATACCTTCCCAGGTTCAAGGAATTCAACTGCGAGAACCTGAATATCCTGTGCAATGCTTTGGAGCAGAAGGTACCATGGCAAAAGGACGTCATTCCTGACATTGCTGGAACTATTCTACAATGCAGGTCTGGAATGTTAAGGAGGAAATTTGAAGAAAAGCTAAGAATATTTGGGGGTAGTAGCAGTAGTAGTGATGTGAAAGAAGAGACTTGGTTATTCTTCCAAGGTCTGGACGTTCAAGCTAAAGAGAAAATGGCGAGGGAATTGGCTAAAATCATATTTGGTTCTTATTCGAAGTTTATCTCTGTCGCCCTCAGCAGCTTCTCTTCCTATTCAACAGAAGACATGAAAAACAAAAGATCCAGAGACGAATTAGACAGCTCTAGTTACATAGGAAGACTTGCGCAAGCAATCTCCGACGACCCTCATCGCGTGTTCTTCGTAGAAGACGTAGAACAAGCTGACTTGTGCTCTCGAGTTGGGATCAAAAGAGCAATACAAAGGGGTCGGATAAACAGTTCGAGCGGTGAAGAAGTGAGTCTTAGTGATGCTATTATCATTTTGTCGTGTGAGAGCTTCAGTTCTAGGTCCAGAGCTTGTTCTCCTCCAGGGAAGCAGAAATCAAATTCTCTAGAAGGAAGGGGAGGAGAAGAAGTCAGTCCTTGTGTTTCTTTAGATTTAAACCTTTCCTTTGATGATTATCATGATGATGGTGGTGATGATGATGATGGTGACTGTAATAATGAGTCAATCGACGATGTAGGGATTCTTGAAAATGTCGATAGACGGATTG
>JAXGGT010000094.1:1344410-1354949 GCA_035583425.1 Marsdenia floribunda | reverse complement strand
ATTTGTAAATCTTTCTAAATGAAGTGTGATCTTTGTTGTGGATGTCTATGTTTGATTGTTTTCTTCAATTATTCCTTCGTGATTAAATTTTTGCAACATGTAATATATATATATATATATATACATAATGTTAGTTGAACTAGCTAGTCATATACATATATATAGACATGATTAATGAGCTTTGGATTCGTCTACTATGGCTGGAAATATTCGTACCTATAGCTAGAGAACAAGGGTACAATTCTTTCTTCTAGATATCATGAGACAATACATATAGTACTTTAAATTAAAGTAATATTTATTCTCTAACAAGATATATATATATATATATTTATATTATAGTGATTGATTACCACCAAAATGGTATTGGACCCATTAATTTTACAATTATTATTATTATTATTCACATGATAGACTTAATGTTAAAAAATTCTGTTTGAATTTATATATTGAGTATGTGATAATTTAACAAAGATGTAAGGACAAGAAACAATTAATTATGTTAAGAAAATTGGTCGTTTTAGTTTTTATATTTTTATCATTTGGATAAATGGATTTTTATTTTTATTTTTTGGACAATTAAATACCATTTTATTTTTAATTGGATAAAAGGGTCCTTCCAATAAAATTTTGATAAATTTCAACCACCAAAATTCACGAGTCAAACATATGTATGTCATATAAAGAGTATTTTTTTCATTTATAATCTCATTAACCAATTCACATCTTAATAAAACTCTCGTTTCTTCCAATTTTTTCCATTGCTTTTTTTTTTTTTTTCCTGAGATAGTTTTATTAAAAGAAATTAGGATTCATTAAGATTTTAGTTAGTTAATAGGATTGTTAAATAATGATAAAAGTACCCTTTATGAGATATATATATATATATATATATATATATATACCTGTTTAATTAACAAATAAATTTTGTTGGCTAAAATTATCAAATTTTTATTTGAATATTTTTTTTGTCTTATTAAAAATAAAATAAGAATCTTATTATTTAAAAAATAATTAAAAATAAAAATTTATTTATTCAAATGATGATAATAATATGAGAATTAAAATCACCGAGATATATGTTAGTGACATGTGAAAACAAGGCTTTGTAGGAATCTGAAAAATACCCTCAAAAGCAGCAAATCAGATGGGAAAAAATGTATGCACACCAACATGAGTACCATGCATGCTCGTGCTAGCTGGTGACTGGAACCAAAGAAGAAAACCCTTTTTATATCTTATATATATATTTATATATATATATATATAATGCAGAAAGTGGACAGCCCTTTTAACACAAAAGCTAATCACTTTTTTCACTCCTCGTGGGTGATATAAATTTGCCTTTTCTTTCCTCCTCTCCTCTCCTCAGATTACTTTCTTTGGTTGTGCACCTTTTTTGTACCTTTGGAAGCTCAACTTTTCCATTATTGATCTTATTATATTCATATACAAATACATATAATACCACATGACTATCACCACGACTTGAAAAAGACTTCGAATTCTTCCATTTATATATATATATATATATAAAATATACTAGTGAATATGCTTCAAGTCATGAATTTCCACCTTGTTTCTCTTTTTTTCTTTTTTTTCCCCTTTAATTTTTGTCAAAATATTTGTTGACAAATCTATAAAATGGGGGAAAAGACAAAACAAAGCATATATAAGATATATATATAGTTTAAATCTTGAGTTTTTAATATTCTCAATCTTTTTATTAAAAAAAAAAAAGTAAAAATTAGTTTTATATCAGAGATTTTTTTTTTTTTTTTTTTTTTTTTTTTTTTTTTTTTTTTTTTGTTAATGTGAAAAAGGAAGGAGAAGATTTTAGACTTTTCTTTTGCATATAATGTTATGACATTAATTTTTATATTTTTTTTAATAAAAAAATATTTTAAAAAAAATTTAAATAAATAATGTTATCTATAGTAGGAAGAAGAAGGTGATAGTCTAGAAGAAGGTGGTATGGTTCCCATTACTTAATTACCTTTACTTGGTTATCTTTACTTGACTTGTCAATTGGAAGTCTTGAGTTTGTATCTTATAATGGACAATCTTCTGCCACATTTCAACCATATGCCCTAATTTTGGAGGTTTATAAAAAATAAAGTATAGAACTTACGGCGTAACTAAGTTAGTAATATGCTCTCCTGGCTTAAAAAATTTAGAACTAGAGTTTACCTTCTGAAAAAGGACTTATTTGTTTATAATTAGGACCCATTCAAAATATTTCATGCACTATAAAAAAATGTAGGGAATTTTCCTCAAAAGAAAATTGGTCGATTTAATCTTGTAACTATTTTTGTTAATTAACTAAATTAATAAATCTTTATTTTTAATATGTTAAATCCTATATCTTTTTACGAGCAGCCTATTAAGTCTTTTCGGCCAAAAATTTAAACCTTTCGACCCAAAATTCATCAAGTATCGGGCACGTGAATATTTTTTGAGTGGCAAAACAGTCCAAACACTATTTTTCTCTCTGTTTCTCTCCGAACTGAGAAGAGAATGATCAGGTCATCGCAGACGGTGAGAAGTTAAACCCAGTGGATTCAGAGTTTTGTAGCATTGTCAATACTTATTGTGCAATTTATTCCTTTCAAGAGGCGTTGACACCATCATCACTGTTTCTTTATTAGAATCATCATCATTAGAACTAGACACATGATGAATTTTGGCCGAAAAGTTCAAAATTTTGGCTGAAAAAATTTAAAAGGCTGTTCGAAAAAAGATATAAGACTTACTAAATAAAACATAAAGATTTTAAACTTTAGTTAATTAATAAAAAATAGTTACGAAATTCAACCACTCAATTGTCCTTCCCCAAAATTCTTTTAATTTATTTAGCAAATTGATTTACATCTTATACTCATGATCCAACTCATTATTGTCAAACGAAAAGTCCAAACCGCAAATTTTTAGAACTTAGCCCAATAATTTCGAAATGATTAGTCCAAGGTAACATTATCATCTCACTACGGCCCAAAAAAAGAATTCAGACATCTCCAACTCCAAACGACGACGTCGGTAGTTCCTCAGTTTGTAATAATCTGCGCCTGCTTAAACCTCCGCTCCGACCTAAAACCCTAACTCCTCAATCTCTTGCATGGCCTCCACCATATAGTTCTATAATTTGATTTTGTCTCCTGGAAGGACTGTCGTGAAAGGTATAATGTTGAGGAGAAACGTTAGGTTGAGGAGAGAATATCTCTATAGGAAAAATTTAGAGGGGAAAGAGCGCCTCCACTATGAGAAGAAGCGTAAGATCAGACAAGCATTGGAAGGTGAAATTTTTCCTATCTAACTTAGTTAATTATGATTTTTTTTTTTTTTTTTTTTTTGTGGTTTTATAAAACAAATTATTGAAGTGGACTGGAGATGAATTTTGATTTGAGTGGTTTATGAACTGATTATGGCAGAGGGGAAACCAATTCCAACTGAGCTCAGAAACGAAGAGTTTGCCCTCCGGCAAGAAATTGACCTGGAAGATGATAACACTACTGGTAATGCACTTCTCTTTCTCTATTTATGGGTTAGGATATCATTTATAATATTTTCCCTCCTATTCTGCATGAATTTGTGTATAGCTTAGAAAACCAATCCTCTTCAACTTGTAGTGTGCTTCATTTTTTCTTCTTCGTCCCCCCCCCCCCCCCCCTCTTATGGAGAGGAATTGACAAGGAGAAAAGGAAAAATATACAGAAGGAAAATAAGGAATGGAATGGGCACAGCATTAGGATCATAATCAGAGATTCTCGTGCTTTTAATGGGAAGTGTAAACTTGTAGTGATTTTAGGATCCATGAATACTTAATCAAGTGAATCTGAATTTTTTCGTATTTGGGAAATAAAGATTTTAGTTTTTTTGCTTCTGTTTTGTGTTCGGGTAAGGCCTACGAAGTTATATGAGAATGGATCTTCATTATTACAATGTATGAAGCACATCCAATGATATATTTCATGTAGAATTGCTTATGTTCATCTATACTGGTTTGTGAACACTGAACATTATAATTCTAATATAAGAAACCTTCTGGCCATGTATTGGCATGCCATCCTAAGTTTTGGCTACTATGTGCAGTTCCCAGATCAACTATTGATGATGAATATGCAAATGCTGCGGAAAGAGATCCAAAAATTTTGCTAACAACATCGCGTGATCCTAGTGCTCCTCTCACACAATTTGTAAAGGTTGGTCTAAGAAATCTATTTCTTCAAAGGTACTATATATATTTCATTCTGAAGAGGAAAAGGAGGGGAAAAAAAAAGTCAATACTCTCATTGATAAACCTTTGTTCCCATTCTAGGAATTGAAGTTTGTCTTCCCGAATGCACAAAGAATGAATCGTGGTGGTCAGGTGGGTTTATATTTGGTTTATTACTTTGACATTTGATTTTAAAACTTTTGCTACCACTCAGCATCTGGGCGTTGTATTCCAGATTGACTCACTAGTTGACTTATCATCTGAAGCATGAGTATGCTAATTTTCTACTTTTTCCATGCTTACAGGTTATATCTGAAATAATAGAAACATGCCGAGCTCATGATTTTACTGATGTTATATTAGTTCATGAGCATCGTGGTGTCCCAGATGGCCTTGTTATAAGCCATCTACCTTTTGGGCCAACAGCCTACTTTGGATTGTACAATGTGGTCAGTTTCATAGCTAACTTGAATTGGATTTCACATCAGTGAGAATTTGAACACTTCACCTTCTGATAATTTAGGTGACCAGACATGATATCAAGGACAAAAAAGCTATAGGAACCATGCCTGAAGCCTACCCACATTTGATCCTCAACAACTTCTCGACCAAGGTAGAATTTTTACTTTTATTTTTTTCCAATTCACAGTCAGAATTAGGAATTCAATTGAATGTTTTGCAAGTGTTATTCTTGTTACTCTTTTTTTTTTTTTTTTTTTTCCCTTTTTCCGATCCATGTTAACTCTGTGATTGGATCTTCACTTGGCTTTGAAGGATTCAGTTGTTGAATGTACATGCTCTTGATTGAATGGATCATTGCAATATTTTGAAAGAATATAGTATACATAAACACATATATATGGAATGATGATGAAAAGATTCTCAGCGATTAGAAAATTTTTAAACATCCCTTGTATCTTATGGTTTATGTGATTAGATCTCCTATTTAATCTTTTTCATCGACTGAAATTAACCAATAAGACCATGTACTGATGCTCCTTTCTTCATCAATTGATTTCTATGTTCCTCAGATTACATGTAAGTGGATTCATTGTTTCTTTCTTTCATCTAATTGTATGTCTATATTCTTGCAGTTATAGTTTCTTTTGTGTTTTAAGCCAATTGGCTATTCTCATCACCTTACTATGATCATTACAGTTTTACTTTTTTTGATAAATTCACATGAATGTTGATTATTGCTGGCAGCTTGGTGAAAGGACAGCAAACATTTTAAAGCATTTATTTCCAGTGCCTAAGCCTGACACAAAACGAATAATCTCTTTTGCTACTCAATCTGACTATATCTCTTTCAGGTTAGTTTCTGTTGTCCATTTTGTGGTATGTTAAATTTTAGTTGTGACTCTTCTATAATTGCTGGATGTTGCTTCTTAGTCAGATTTAATTATCTAAGTGTCTAATCACATCGCATTTCAGTTTTGCATCGTGCATTATCTGATCAGCATTTTGTTGTAATGTGGAGAAGTAAAACTATATTAGTAACATACATAGTGTCTTTTACAACTATTAAGACTAAGGACAGATGCATGGAGCACCTATTTGGATGTCTTGCTTAGCTTATGGTGCCTAGAAGGCAGTGTGGCAAAGATTCTAGAAAACACTGAAGCGAAAGTTTGAAAAGAGAGTAAATATGATGATAAGGCTGTGATAATCATTTCATTAGTCTTATTATCTAACTTCTTCCACCCTTATTAATTGTGTGAGCATTCCTTGGTCCTGCTTTACATTATGCCTTTTCTTTCAAAATGACATTTCAACTGTCAAAAACTTGCTACTCTGGTTAACATTAGTTGACAGAAACAAGGCATTATAAGTAACATTTGCTTTCATCTGTAAGAGAATACCCAAGATGATGTTTTATTTATTAAAATGCTGTCTTAAACTTTGAATGACAACTGGCTGGAACTAATAAACTGGATTCTTAAACATTTATCATTTATCTGTTACATCAAAGCTTTAAGGTGGCTTAAACACAGTTAAATGAGAATTACAATGCATTATTGAGGATTTCTCATGGATTCTGATTGATTAGCCTTTTCTCATTTTTAACAGCAGCAAAGAAATCTTACCTCAGTTAATAGAATAGTTTCTTGAACATTTTCCCTTTTTTTTTTTTAATTTTTCTTGATTGGTTATGATATATGCTTTTCTTTACATGAGTTATTTTGTTTCTGGGATCTTCTATGCTTAAAATGGAGAGAAAAGAAAAAAGGAGAGAGACAAATCTGTTGTCTGCTTCATCTTCAATTATCTATAAATGTGCAGGCATCATATATATGAGAAGCGTGGAGGTACCAAGTCAATTGAGTTGAAAGAGATTGGACCCCGATTTGAATTGCGACTTTACCAGGTACATGTCAACTGTGGAACTTGTGATAAAGTGGCCTTTATTCTGGACATAGAGAATCCCCTGCTACCCGGAAGCCATCTTACCTAAGAAATTCTCCTTTTCATTACTAAAATTCTGTTTATTTGTAACATTTACGCCCTGCCCTGTTAAGTGCCTTGCCTAGGATTTACCCTGCCTTGTCCTGTAAAAATGCCTTAAGCTTTGAATGTGAAAGCTTTCCTTAACCACTCTGGTTACGTTCCAATAGTTGTCAATTTATTGCTCAACCACAATATGTTTTATTCCATAATCAATTTCTTGGTTTATCATCAGTTCATAAAATAGGTTAGTTCTCTGGTGGATTGATCAATTATATATATCCAAGCTGTGGATAGATGGTTTTGTTACTCTCTTTTCCTTGATTATAATTGTGGACATGTATAATTAGTTTCATATGTAGACATCTTAATTTGCATTGGTGAAGTCGTGAACTCTGATATTAGTCTCTCTGGTTTCTTTAGAGAGCCAATGTTGTTTGACCAGTTGCGGAGTCATGTGTCTGACAGTCCCCTATCTCTCTCACACTCTCTGTCTGTCTGTGTGATGTTGCAGATCAAGTTAGGAACAATGGATCAAGACGAAGCCCAAAATGAGTGGGTTCTGAGACCATACATGAATACGTCCAAAAAGAAGAAGATTCTTGGGGATTCATAGAATCGGAGACCGCCGTGTTTTATAATGTCTTCCCCCTACACATGGTTTTTGATACACGCAAAAGCGAGAAATACCGAGTTTGATATTGAATGTAATCAAATATTACCAAAAAAGAAATGTCTTGCCCCTTAGTTTTTGTTCACTGTAATGTTATTTTCATAATTTGTTGTATGTGTTTCACAATTAGTTCTCAAGCTTATAGTTTTTCCTTTTTTTATGATGTGAAAAGGGCAAAAAAAAAAAAAAAAAAAAAAAACCGAAAAACAAAAAGAAAAGATCAATTTTGTTGGTTAACTATGGTATATGGACTTAGATGAGCAGTGGCCTCTTTTTCTTCCTCTTTATGTGTGGATCTTTAGCTTGAAATTATTATTCTGACTTCTGAGGCTACCATCCAGATTCCAGACATGCACAAACAATTTTGGCATGCTATTTAATCTAACTTCCCTAAAAATATTTTCCACCTCTGTTTATCGGTGAATAAGTGATCATCTTTTCAAGACTTATAATATATAATAATGAGGAGAGAATTTTGTGAAAAGAAATATTAAATTTACTTTTATTTCTTATAAATTAGAGATTTATTTTTAAATAAAAAATAATAATAATAAAAAGATTAATTACACTAAATACTAAATACATGAATGTTATGATTAAATTTACCAATTTTTCATGAGCTAAAATTATTTTTATCATCCAAAGCTGGAGGAGGTACATCCGATCTTCCCATGGCTTCATGAGTTCTGCCCTTCCAATTAATTAATATCACCTTTGTCACTAAACAAAAATATTATTGAACATCTATTTCATCAATTATATTATTTTAATTGGGAATTATTAAACAATATTTTAAGTTCTTTTTTCCCTTTAAAAAAGTAAGTTCGAAATTTTAAATTTTTAAAAAATTGAGGTGCTAAATATAATAATGGCGTATGAAACCAAAGACAAATACTCATAAATTGGTAAATATTAATTAAATATATCTATCGTATATAAGATTACAAGAGCTCCTTTCTCTTCTAATGGCTCAATTGTAATTAAATTGAACTATTATTTATTTATTTATTTTTTAACTATTCTAATTTTTTAATATTTTGATTTCTTGCTTTAATTAATTTTTATATTTAATTTATAACTTTCAAAATTTTATCTTTTAACAATGAATAAAATATTATTTTTTTAAGTCTTTTCACTTTTCTTTTAATTTTTTTTTAGACTTCATTTATTTTTCATTTTTATTTTTTCATTTTAAAATAATATATTCAAAAATTCTTTAAAAAGAAAATTTTATTCAATCTAATGAAAAACTTGCTTTAATTTTTTTTTTCTCAGTTTTTTTAAAGGTATATCTATTTTCTTGTAAATAGCATAAAAGTAGAAAAATAATGAAGAAAGAAGGCAATGTTTGAGTTTGAAATTTAAGTTATTTCTCTATAATTTATATTATGATTTTTTTTTTTTTTTTTTTTTACAAATTTGTATTCTCTCATTTAAATTGTATATATCTTTAACTTGCATCATTATTATTATAATTATTACTATTATTAAGAAATTTATCATTTAAGTAAAATATATTTCTTATAAATACATACTGAAGTACATAATGGTTAGATAAACTGAAAATTCATTTAAATTAATTGTTTATATTATAATTGATTGTCAATATTTTTTTTATTAATTATAGAGATAGTACATTTTATTTATTTATTTATTTCGATTTGAGTGGATTCAATAACTATAGGAATGTACATATTTGAATTTAATTGTTTTTTCTAATTTTTCTTGGTTTATATAAAGTTTTGAAATCTATTATAACTATTGAGTTGTTATGGGACTCAATAATTTTATAATATTAATTTAATAGTTAGTACAAATGCCTATTAAGTATTTATATGCATAAAATATTTACAACATGAAAAAATAAATAAAATAAGGAATAGTATAATTGTAACAATATATTAGATTAATTAGAATAATAATCAAATATTTGAGTTGAATTATAATTTAAATACTTTAGAATTTATATGTTCATGAAATTTGAATTCAATAATTAAAAAAAATTAATATACTATAATTATTTTTGTACAGCGTTTAAAGATAATAACAATGATATAACAAAATAAATAAAATTATGAAAATTTTTATTTAAAATAAAATATTATATTCTTTTGATTGTAACTTTTGGTATACTTCGCACTTTGGGGCAAAAATATGACTAGTATATTTAAAAGATTACATAAAATACTTGTAGAAGTTTTTTTCTTCTAATAGTCCCATTGTAATTAGTTGTAATTTTTAGGAGTTTTTTATTTTACATATTCTTTTTATTTTTTTTAATTTTTATTCTTCCCCCTTAAATTATTCTTGATAAGATGGACTCATTTATGATTATTTATTTATTTCTTATATCTTTTATATATATATATAAGATTTTAGCTAGTTTTCTTCCAATAGCATATATTAGTAATTTTGGTATTTTTATTTAACTTTTTTTTTTTTGTAATTTTATCCATAGGCCCTTTTGTCTTCTTCTTTTTTTTTTTTTTTTTACATTTACAACAAATAAGTCACGTGTTACCTTTCTTTATGCCTGAGAATTTATAAAAAATAAAAAAATAAAAAAATTAAAACTACAAAAATAAATAAAATTTTATAAATATTATGATTTATTTATTATATAATAAATATAAATTAATTACGAGTAAAAATATTTTATAATTAAAAATATTGTGATTTATTTATTATATAATAAACAAAATAAAATTAAATTACAAGTAAACAAATATTTTATGATAGTAATATGTATATTTATTTTGATAAATATTTTAAACTTTAAATAAATAAATAAAATTTTATAAATATTATGGTTTATTTATTATACAATAAATATAAATTAATTAAAAGTAAAAAAATATTTTATAATATATAATTAGAAATATTGTGAATTATTTATTATATAATAAATAAAAAAAAATTACAAGTAAAAAAATATTTTATGATAGTAATATGTGCATATTTATTTGATAAATATTTTAAAATTTAAATAAATATATTAGAGATATACTTTGTTCTATATTTAAATTTTTAAATAATTATATCCCAAATTTTCATAATATTTATGAAAATATTAATGTATTTATTGATAATTTTTAAGTTATTAAAAAGTTAAGATAATTATAATTTAATAATTTAATAATTTAATTAAAAAATATTAATGTATTTATTTAAATTATCTAAATATGACATAATTATCTTATTCTAAAAT
>JAXGGT010000094.1:1329260-1344310 GCA_035583425.1 Marsdenia floribunda | reverse complement strand
GTCAAAAAAATAGATTGTGGACCTATGTTAATTATTGAAAATAGATAAGGGACTAAACCGGCCAATTTTCCTAAATATAATAATTCAAGAGATTTTTTTTTTTTTTTTTAATATAGTAAGAATGTTGTTACATATTCGACATTAGGTGTCCCAAACCCATAGTGATCAATGAATAAAAAAAATCATAAAAAAGAATAAAAAATACCATATTGATTTAAATGAATTAATGTGTGTATATTATGATAAAATTAAAAAATAATTGACAAATATTATTATTTTTTAAATAAAAATAATATTAGAAATTTAATGCTGTAATTTTTATTCCTTACTATTATTTTAAATTTTCTGATTTTTTTTTTGTCTTTAATGTGACTCGAACTGATAACTTCCTTTTAGATCATAAGTAAAATTGTTATCAATTGAGGTATATTTTTTTATTTTTATTTTTTTTAATTAATATTTTATAGGAAAATTGGTATAAATAGTCCTTAAACTATGGTCATTTGGTGACATTGGTCCATGAATTATGTTAAATTGTGTGAGACTGGTAATTATATTAAATTTTTTTTTTTTTTTAAAGTTAATTTAAAAAAAAAAAAAAAAAAAAAAAAAATTACCCAAGGGAATTTTAGTCATTCTATAATAACATTATACAACAAAAAACAACAAAAATGCCAATATATATGTATAATGTACGGTGAAGAGAATGAAAAAAATGACTATATGTATATGTATTTGTATTTGTATCAATAATATATTTTTCTTTTGTATAATGTTATTGTGAAATGACTAAATTGCCCTTGGATAAATTTTTTTTTTTTTTTTTTTTTTTTTTGAAATTAACGGTAAAACAACAAAAAATTTTAATGGAAGGACTAATCTCACACAATTTAACATAATTCAGGGACTAATGTCACAAAAAAATTAATTTAGGGACCAATTCACTAAATGACTATAATTTGGAGACTATTTATGCCAATTTACCAAATTTTATAACTAATATTTGTTAGTTATTTTTTATAAAACAAATATTTTAATTTTAGTGAGAAGGGGAAAACAAATATTTGAATATATATATATATATAAATTTTTTTATAAGTGTATGTATATATATATATGGATTATATGAAGTGATTAGAGTAGAAAAATCACAACTTGAACACTAGGGAATTGGAAAGGAAAGAAAAGAGAGGAAAGTTATATATATATATATATATAAATAGTGGTCTACTTAGGAAAACAGTTTACCAGACCCTCTCCAACTTTTTGCTTCTGAAAGCAGTTGAATCATGAATCATCATCCATTTGCAACCAAATTATTTAACCCCACAACTTCCTTCTTCTATAAGCTTCTTACCTTTATTTATTTATTTATTTCTTTTAACTTTCTCATAACCCGTAGTTATGTTACATCACAATTAATTTAAAATTAGTCGTATTAAATACTTTTTTTTTTTAACAAAAAAAAAAATCATTTAATTTGAATTTGATAATTTTTTTAAAATATTATTTTTATTGACTAATTATAAAAAAATTTATAAACAAAAAAAACTTTTAAAACTATAATACATAATTAAAAATAAAGCATAAATTCATTCTTAATATGAATTGAATTTAGAACTTTTTAATTCACGAATCAAATAAAAATATATTACTTAAATAAAATGAGTTAGACACTTGTTGGTATATGTGTTCTTACAAATATATATATAGAGATATATATATATATATATATAATGGATAGTAGTTTTATCATATTTGTCTGCCATTGCCGTCATCAGCAACCACTTTCAAGAAAATATAAATATAACAACTCAAAAAGCATTTCATCATAATTGGAGAGAAGTTTCTTTTCTTTTCTTTTTTTTTTTTTTAAAGAAAAAAAAAATTAATAGCTTCAAGGTTGATAACCTCTCGTCAAGAAGGATTAGTTTGGTGGTAAGTATTCTCATTTCTGATATGAGAGGTCATGAGTTCGAGACATGTTAGAGGCGAAAATACCTCAAAATTTCAAAAAAAAAAAAATAATTTAATAACCTTTGCTTCTCAATTGACAAGAAATCATTTTACCTAAAATTATAAAAAATTATAAATTCAAATTATATTAAAGATAAAAATACTTTATAATTAAAAAAAAAAAAAAAAACCTCTCTTTCTCAATTAATAATAATAATATTTTTCTTTAATATGAAAAATTATTATTTTTTCTTTAACACTTTCACACTAAATACATTTGACTATTAATAAATATAATAATGAATATAAAATGAATAGAAGTTTGCCAATAAAGAAATAAGACAATAAAGAAATGTATGTCTAAAAATATATATGGTAAAAAATAAAATAGTAGTTCTTATTCAAATACTTTTAAAAATAATTTTATGTTATATTTTAATTACGTAATATAAATTTAAGTATCTCTTTAAAATTAATTGACAAAAATTCAAAAAAAAAAAAAGACCCTTCAGAAACAGCAGTACATTTCAAATTTAAGACAATCAAAAGAGGAATATCTGATATGGTAAGGGAAAGGGGTTGATCAACCGTCACTTTCAAAATTTGAAATTTGAACACGAAAGGGCCCCACTCCTTGTATTTTAAAGCGTAACGTATGCCTCTAAGTGGCAGCCGGCGTTATCTTTTTATTCCGACGCGTAACGGAAAATAGAGTTTATTTATTTATTTTTTAAAGTCAAAACGTAATTTGCATTGAAAAGGGATTATTATCGATTGAATTCAATGCCGTTATAGTTAAACCCCGTGGAACCTTCTGTTTTCTCAGACGGAAACATCAAAAAATCACCATGGAAATCACAACTAGAAAAATCATAATCGACAAGAAAAATCTCATTATTTTTATTTACATCAATACTGTAAGTAATGTATTAAAAAAAAAAAAAAAAAACGCTAATGGATCAGATCAATCAATCATGTACTGGAACTCTGTACAATGATCAAGATGAAGAATAATAAGAAATAGACATGAGCCCGAAGGAAAAATGAATCGTCCGGTATAATCTCTAAGTATATATCGCTGCTAAGTAACGAAGAAATGAAATCCAATAGTAATACTCATCACCTAGATGCGTGATGGATGAAATCAGGGAATCCGGAAAACAAGGGATAGAAATGGAATCATTCCATTACCAATCTAGGCCACACCTTTTAGACTCAAAGGTCCCAGATGATGTGCCGTTAGATTCCAAAGGAATTTTCAAATCGCATTCAATCTTGGGCTTGATTTTAGGGGATTTCACCCAACCAAACTTCAATCTGCCGCGAATGTAAAGTTTCACTTCGATATCAAACGTGCCGGAACTGCTCTGATCGTTGTATTTCGAGATCTCGCCAGAATCGAGGAGGAGTAACTGCTCGCCTCGGAACACTGTATGCAAGTTGGTGGTGTTCTTTTTGCCCTGATAAAAGCGCTCCAAGTTCACGCTGCTGAACCTCTTGCCTTCGTAAAAAGCCCTGGCTTCAATATTGTCGTAGTAAATGCCGAGGCGCTTGTTAGGGTTTCTGATGGTCATGTTCAGGGCGAGATTGTAATAAAGCGTGTTGTTGCTGGTTGAGAATTCAAATTGGGTAAGTTCAGCATCGTCGGCGTAAAATTTAACCTTGTTAGGACGGAAGACGAGCCACAAGATTAAGGCTATAATACCAAGAGTGACAAGAAGGCCAATGAGAATTTGGCAAAAGCAACACCACACACAATCAAAGATGCATCCACAGCAGCAGCTCAAAGGGTTGCAACTGGAACCACGGCTAGGGCGGTGATAGGATCTGGACTTGGACGGAGGCGGAATCGAAGGACCATAATAGGCTCCATTCAAGGGAGGTTGTTTGGGCTCAGCCATGGTTGAAAAGAGAGAGAGAGTTTTGCAGAAAATGGGGTTTCTCAGTGGTGAAAATGCTTGAACCGAGAAGGATTGGGGGAAAGGATAATGGAGAAGAATAAGGGCTTAGGGTGTTCTATATATATATGTTTTGAGATTCGGGTTGGAATTGGTAAGCGCTGGGTTTTTTATTGCTTTTCTCAGTAGGCCGGGACTTTGGGCCCAAAGCCGTGTGCTGTGACCGCGATTTTACGCGGTTGCTTTCGTTATTTTCAGGGACGTGTTGGAGAAGATGGTTCTTAGTAATTTCCGAAGTAGCTATTATATTAGTCAATTTGACTTCGTGTATTTTTGGTATTTCGTGAGAGTTAAGTCCAAGATTTTGAATTAACATAAAAAGGATTGTTTTTTTTTTTTTTTTCTTTCTGATTTTTTTTTTTTTATTTGTTTCTAAGGTGATTAAAATTCATTTAAGGTCACCATCGACTGTTCTAACTAATCTAAATTTCGTTTAAATCGTCTTATAAAATCTAACTTTTACTTGGTGAAAATTATTACGTGGCACTTACGTCGAATGTCAAATTTAAATACAAAAAGGAAAATTTTTTAATTTTTTCTTTCAATATTTTTAAAATTAAACCTTAAATAATGTTAATATGCAAAAAAAAAAAAAAAAAAAAAAAATAGATGTAATGTGTAATATTTTTTTAATAAAAAATATAAATTAATATTATATGTTATAAAATTTAATTATTATTTTTTTCTTGGAACTAGATCAATTAAGATATTATTTAAAAGACTAATTAAAATAAAAATATGTATATGTATAATTAGAACTAAAAATTAAAAGCTAATCTTTTAATAAATCAATGTTTATAATTTTTTTTAAAATAAATCAAATATATAAATTATTATTATTATAGTTATTTTTATTTTCTTTATTATATAGTTAACAGATGAGAACAATACAGTCAATGCCAACTTTAAAATTTCAATAAAAGATAAACATATATATATATATATGAATGAGAATAACATTTGAAGAATAAATAATGCTCTCTTTTTTTCTTTTTTTTTCATTATCATATTAACAAAGGTGACATTTATTGATGGAACATCAATATCTTTTTAGTTAATATTTTTATTTTGAGAGAAATTTCGAGGCACTTCCATCTCTGAAAGTTTCGAACTCATAATCTTTCAGATTATAAACGAGACTGTTAATCACTAAGTGAAACCTTTTTAACGGTTAATATTTAATAATTACTACTTATTAATTATTTTTTAATTAAAAAAAGTTTAAGGCTATTTTAGTAAATATATATCAATTTTTATATTTTTTATAAAATATGTGAAAAATTCATTTGTGATAAGTTTAAAAAAAAAAAAAAGAAAAGAAAAGAAAAGAAAAAGGAAAATAGAGGAAGTAATAAATTAAAATTCATTAAATATACATTACAAATCTTTCTTAATGCTATACTAAGAGTACAAAATTTATTAGGACAATTTCTTAATAGATTTATTTGTGCAATCCAAATCTGTGACAACACTACCCAACCAAGCCAACATTACCTAAAATTCTTAACCTACTCTCTCCATACGTCTCTTCTATTTTTGGCAAATTCTTATCCTAAGTCTAATCTATATGAATGGATATTTAAGGTTGGGGGAGATATCTCTGTTGGATAAATCGCCAATTTAGTCCCTTAAGTTTATGTTTTAATTTGTTATGGTCCCTCATGTTTATTTTTTTTCCAAAGTAGTCCCTTAAGAATTTTAGAATTAATCAAAGTGGTCCTTTAACCATTAACATCTAAATATTTCGTTAACTTTCCTTGTTTGTGCCTTTTTTAGAAGGGTAGTTTTGTACTTTTGTTCAAAATTAAAGAGAGTTTAGGATGTCACGCGTAAGGAGAGTTAACGAAATATTTAGATATTAACGGTTAAGGACCATTTTGATCAATTTAAAAATTTTTAAGGGACTACTTTGGACAAAAATAAATATGAGGGACAATAACAGATCAAAATATAAACTTAAGGGACTAGTTTGGAAAAAAAAAATAAACATAAAGGACCATAACAGATCAAAACATAAACTTAAGAGCCTAAATTGGTGATTTATCCTATCTTTGTTACATAATTCTATTACACTCTTAAATCCACAACCGAATATATAATTATTTTGTGTCAATTTTGAGTTTCAAAAATACGATAATTTCATAATTTTTTTTTTTGGGTTTTGGTCTAAAACTAAATCATCATTGACGATATATTTAATTCAATTTTGTAAGAGTTGCACCAGTAAAATTTAATTTAATTATTACTCAAGAGAGAAAAATCTCACTTTAATTTTTACATTATACTTATAACAAAGATTAAACTTAGAATCTCGTATAGTATTTATAAATCACCTAGCACTTATGATAGTTTTTTTTTTTTTTTTTTTTTTTTTTTTTTTTTTTGTGTGAATTAAAAAGGAGAGGATGGGCAGAGCCCGACGTGGTCACCCCAACTAAGGGATCTTCCCTGCTGTGAAATATTTCAACCGGCTGGGTCAAGTAGCCTGAAGCTCGGACGCACTAGCCGTCCGAACGCTAACCCACGAAGCCAAGCATGCTGGGCTGGTCACCGCCATCTCAAAATACACCACCTATATAAGGCGCGAGTCCTACATCCTCAATGAGGTTCGAACTCGTGACCATTCAATGGAGATTAGATATCTAACCCACTGGACCACCACGCCTGTGGTTACCACTAATGATAGTTAAGGGCTTAGAATATACGTTTACTTTGAGGGCATTCTGCTATGACTCTTAGGCCTTTTTTTTTTTTGTTACAAGTAAGAATTTTTAACCATTTAATTAAAGAAAAAAAAAAAAGAAAATATGTAAGTGAAAAAATTTTTCTTCATTTTTAGGGAGAAATAATAAAAATATTTTCCTTTTTCATTTAATTCAAAATAGTGATTACGAAATTTTGGTTAAATGAATTCATATATATCTATTCAAATCATGAAATTAACAATTATTATAAATATATATACATATATATATATATATATATATATATATATATTCTCAAAAAAATTGAATTGAATTAATTGTGTAAAAAATAGTTCAAATATTGAGAATAAAATATAATTTTTGAAGATGAATAATTTTTTTTTTTTTTTTTTTTTTTTAGAGAGAGAAGAAGAAGAAGAAGAAGAGAAACACGGCTATGACTTATGACTATTCACAATGCTGTGTAATAGTGTAAGTATATAAAATAATCACACCAATTACCAAAAAAAAAAAAAAATATATATATATATATATATAAAATAATCACACAATCATTGACTTAGGATTCCTCAAGAGCCAAGTCTACAGCAAACCATATATATATATATATATATACTCTCTATTATTTATTTATTTATTATTATTATTATTATTAATGGGAGATGGTATTAATTATCATGTGGGCTATTGAAAGAAACTAAAAAGCCCTAAAAGTCAAGAGAAGAAATCAATCCTCACGTATACATATATTATTTGTAACATAGACGATTTTAATGACCTTTACTTAATGGTTTATATACAATTATTTTTTTTTTATAAAAAAAAAAAATGAAAAATGAAAAATTATTTTCGTCTTATATATATATATATATTAAAAATGTAAAAATTTGTCTAATAAGAACTTAATAATAATAATGATAATAATGAAAAAATATTTTTTTTATTTGGATCAACAAGTTGTTAATCTCAATGAATATTAATTAGGTAACCAAAAGTTTATAGTTTACATGTTTAAAGTCTTTTTTTTTTTTTTTGTTTTGGACCATCTAGTTTTTATAGGGCACTCACAATGAAAATTAAATTAAAAATTTTGTGTAATATTTAAAAATTATTTATATGTGCCCAAATCAAAAACTTAAATACAAAATGTTTTACTTTTACTTAGGATGAATTTAATATCAAGGTAAATTATACTAACGATAAGGGACTGGGACAGAATATATATATATATATATATATGAAAGACTATATAGATTAAAATATTTCTCCTTCTAGACCCTTATGTTGATGCCTTTTTTTTTTTCCCTCTTTCTGTGCTAGTCCCACACTATTAGGGGAATATGTCAACTTTTGGACAAAGGAACCATGGTAAGTAAATTATTGTTAGGTAAGGGGGAAAAAAAAAGAAGAAACAAACAAAAACCTTAAATTAATGTAGAATGCTTTACCTAAGTGGACTTTTTTTTTAGTAATATGGTATCCTATCGATTAATTTGGGAGGAATTTATATATAGAAGAGGTTCCCAAAATAGCAGCACATGGCTAAAATTTGGTATATGGTCGTCTCAAATGAGATTCGAACTTAAGATCTTCACTTAACAAGTCACGTTGAAGTATTTAAATAAGAAGAGTCATATTATTGGGCTACCATCTGATTCTCGGTCCTAAGTGGACTTTTACATCAGTCCTTAAAAGACCGGAAGCCCAAGTTTTACATGAAAGATGAAGTGATGATCCGATCCCAGTCTGCAAATTCTAAAAGAATCCAGCCCAAATCCACTCTCCTCATATCATTCGTTTTCTAACCCCGGATGGCAGGCTGCTCAATTAGAAAAGTACTAATCTATAATTAAGTATGTTTTAACTAACTAAGCCCTTAAATTTTTCTTTTAGTTAACAAAATCCTATTTTAGAAGAAATTTCGTTTATTAAATCCCTTTAATACTCTAAAATTATAGACATATTTTGTGGAATTTTTTCCATAGGAATATGACTTAGGGTTTCTTTGGGCTATCCTCTTATATTCCCTGTTACATTAATATAAATGTAACAAATATTATTATTGTATCATCTTTCTTTTATTTAGTTTTGTTGTATCATCTTTTCTAAATTACCAGTAAAATTAAGACATTAGTACATTTTTCTTTTTTATAAAAAAATTTTATTAATAAAAAGAAATATTGCACACAAATGAATCATCATTATTCATGGTAAAAAAAAAAAAACAAACATCCAACCTATAAAAGGTGTAAATAAAAAACTCAATCTAAAAAAATATAAGTGATTCAAATAAAACTAAACACACAAGACGGCAACAAAATCATCCTATCTATGTCTTTAGCATTTCCGTCACTATTTACAACCATCATTTATATAGGGAAAGCTTGAATTTTTCTTCTTCCTTAAGTAACAATCTAAGCAATTCTAGATGTATTAGAAATCTCAAAGAAAATCTAAGAAAAAGATAAAAATTGAATAGAGAACCTAGATTTGGATTGGGTATAAAAATAAATTCTTTTAAAAGAAGAAAAAAACTTGATATCTAAAGATCAAGGAAGAGTACTCTTGCATATGAAAATTAAAAGTGACAAAAAAAAAAAAAAAAACTAAAAAGAATAAAAAGAATGATAAAGAAAATGTAAACACAAAAACAAAAAACGAAAAGAGAATGAAAAATAAAGAAGAGAAATTGGGTCTTTAACCAAGAGAGAAGCTTAGTCGAAGCTAAACTTTCTCTTAGCTAGAAAAAATAGAAAAAAAGAGAAGAGAAGCTCTGCCACAAGGGTGAGAGGAGAAGAAAGAGAGAAAGAGAGAGATTAGGTTTACTTAACACTTTTAAGTACATTTTTAATTAGTGTAACATATATAGGAAATGTAATATTGGTGGGTGTACCAACACCATATTACTTTCCAATACAAAGCCAACTTATGTTTTAACATGTGTGTTGAGTGGCTTTAGTCTCAACTAGCTAGATTAATGTAAAGATGTAAGGAAGGACTATAACACTTTTTTTTTGTTGAAAAAAAAAATATATATATATATATATATATATATGTTAGCTAGACAATCTTAATTAGAGGTCTCTTTCCATCCTACAATTATTAGTAGGTGGAGGGTGTGAAAAGGACAACCACAATATACCATGTGAAATAAGAACACCTCAAAGAAGAAGAAGAAGAAAAAGAAGCACCTCTCACCCAACCTACCCTAGAAAAACACCATCTACAATTTCCAACTTATTAAATTCATCATTATTCTCTTATATATATATATGCATGTATGTGTGCATATAGGGTTGTGTATACTCATTTTAAGTACTTTTCTTGTTGAAATTTTGGTGGTATGCATATTGTCATTACCTTTATACCAATGTGAATTCAACTATATAAAGAAGACTCTATTTGGTATTAAGTATTTCTAATGACCTATAGACTTGTTGAACAATTAACAACCAAAAAAAAAAGGATATTTTTGAGTAGTTAACCAATTTTTTGAGAATAAAATTAGTATAATAATTTCACTGACAGTTAAATAAATCATAAATTCAAGTTATAACAATAATCAATATATTAGAAATGGATATTTTTGTCAAGAAGGCGTAACTTAGTTAATAATAGCTTCACTTATGATCCATAAGGTCATGAATTCGAGACACGATAGAGACGAAATTGCCTTAAATGTCAAAAAAAAAAAAAAAAAAAAACAATAATAAAAAAAGGGACATTTTAAAAAAGGCAAAGGAAAAAGTTGAATAGGAGAGGACTGAAAATTACACCCACCACCGCATCCACATATGAGAGCAAAATGGCATATAAACAGTAGACTAAGATAACAACTATAGCTCAGCTTTACCGGTTCACCCCTTTCCCCATTTTTTTTTTTTTTCTTCCTTGAAATTAATTAATTTTTCTTTTCTTTTCTTTTTTTTTCTCTAAGCAATAAAATATATTAATGAACGCATACATTGCACATGGCCTGCCTGGTCCTTATTCGAGGATTAAACCAAGAACAGCTCAGAAATCACCAATTTCTCTTTAAAAACTAACAAATAATAATTTTAATAATAATAATAAAGTTAAAGCTATACCTTAAGGTTCACGACTTATTTCAATCATATATATTTATACCATAAAACTATTACAACCCAACATTATTAATTATTAATTACTAATTAATATTAGTAGTAACAAATAAAATAAAAGATAATATATAATTAAAACTTTAAGAAAATGTAAGAAAATGACAAGTGATCACCACTACGTGTAAAAATGCATTACAATTATTTTGACTTTATAATATGAACTGATTACTCAGAATTGTACAGTACAACCTGTTACACCCTTGTAATTTTGCTTTTTTTTTTTTTTTTTTCTTTCTCTCTCACTTTTCCTTTTACCTCTTTTATTTCTTAGCAAAATGTACAATTCATTGACCTCTCTCTCTCTCTCTATATATAAATATATATATATATATATATATATATAATTTTAATTATAATCTTCCATGGACAAGAGAATTATGTGAAAATGGAAAAAAAGAAAAATAAAAGAAAAGGTTAAGATAAGAGTAAAAAGGAGGGATGGGATGATAGTACTGAAGTGCTGGGGAATTGAACTTGGTTCACACACTAACGCTGCAGCGCTGGGCGAGCTGGTATTTGATGCCGCTGCCGACGAGAATACCGGAGCCACCTTTGTTGCCGAAAGGTATGTAAGCAGGGCAGGTGACGTGAAGGTGGTAACGGCCGGTGGTGATGCTACCGACTTTCCATTTGACGCGGCCGTCGAGCTTGATCATCAGCCAAACGGCACCGTTTGACTGGTCTTGACTGAGAGCGACGCCGTTATAAGGAGCGATGGGGACGTCGTTGCCGTAGAGGAAAGGTGACCACACGTTGACATCCTTGTGTCCTTGGTAAACCGGAGGTATGACGGTGTAGTAACTGATTTGTTGGCCGCGGTAGGTGGCGTACACGTCGGCTCTGTTGTAGTAAATACCTACTTTACTGTTAGGGTTACGAGAGTAGATGGTGACTTGAATGGTGGAAGAGAGGATGTTCGGTGCGGAGACGTTGAAGTTAAAGATGGTGGCATCTTGGAGGATGAATCGTGGTTTGTGGGGTTGAAGAATTGCCCAAACAATGAGAACGACCAGGAGGAGGATGAATAAGACGATGAGTAATCCGGCAAACCATCGCCGGAGAAGCTTCTTTCTCCAGTTCTTGTGGTGGCTGCACTGCTTCACCGACATGTTCCTTTCCGGCAGGTGGTATAGTAGAGGGTGTGGATAATTTTTTTGGGGAGGGGCGAGGGAGTGGGGGCTGTATATGGGGTTGGTTGCTAGGAGTGGAAATGGATGGCTTTTGCCTACCTATATAGAAGGTACTCAGAAACTATTGGCTTTTTTTTCCTACCTTAATTTTTTTTTTTTTTTTTTTTTTTTTTAATTCGAAACTTCTATTACAATAGTTTTGTAATTTACCGTTAAAAAAAAAAAAAAAAGGAATTTTGTAATTTAATTCTTTAATAATTTTAATTATTTAAATTAATTTTAAATATATTAATTTTTTTTTTAATTTTTAATTTATTATTTTTAATAAAAAATTAATAAATTTGGATTTGTTAAGAAGCTTAATTTAGTAGTAGCAATCTAGTTTATGATATGAGATATCATGAGTTCGAGATATATCAGAGACAAAAATCCTTAAAATTACTTTAAAAAAAAAAAAAAAAAAAAATGGTGTAGGGGGCACTAGATCCTAACATTTGGGTCACACCAACGCAGTTTTTCAACGGAAAAAAAATACATTTAGGAGGGGGTTGGGTTGGGGGATACATGCATACGTGTACCCTTAAGCTTGACGCTAATTATATAATTATTTTAATTCCAAAGCATGTCTCAATCAAAGTACCCAAAATGAAACTCTCCATGCTCCAAAAGTTCGACCGACACTCATGCATTCAATTTTATTATTTTCCATTTTTTTTCTTAAAAAAAAAAAAAAAAAACAAATTCTTTTAAACACGATTATATTATATTCACGAATACCATTAAATTTGCACCAAAAATATTAAAACTTAAAAAAAAAAAAAGAAAAGTATTTAATAGTATTAATTAAACATATATATAAAAAAAATTGAATAAGCGTTGTTTATAAATTATTTGATTCATTAACATATCTGCTTAATGTCTTATAATTAAAAAAAAATAATATTTACTAATAATTTTTCTCAATTTTGTTTTAATTAATAAATTTTAACTAATAATTTTTAATTATTCGTTATAAAAAAAAATTAAAAGTTATTTTTAGTCTTTTAAGTAAAAAAATACACTTTTTTTTGATAAGAAGGACGTGAATCTTATGACGAGTAAATAAACAAAAAGAGTGATAAATTACTTCATTTTTTGTATTTTTACTTGTTATTAGATAAGAAAACTTAGTTCAATTGGTAACAGTCTCATTTATAATCTAAGGATAAAAGATTGATAAATATAGTCTTAAATATTTAAGGTTTTGGTATATTTACTCATAAATATTTTATTTTGATATTTTATATCCTAAATAGATTAAATTTTGATGATTTTTGTCATTTTAAATGAAAAGAGGCTTAAGTAAGTTATGAATATGGTAATTTTCAAACATTTATTATGTTTACTTAAACTATTTTTTGTTTAAAAATTTAAAAATTATAACATATAATTTATTCAGAATTTAGAAAATTAAAATAAAGTATTTAAAATTAAATATATCAAAATTTGAAATATTTAGAATTAAATATGTCCATTTTTTTTTTCCTAAAAGATTATGAATTGAAGTTATATATATATATATACTTATCAAAAAAAAAAAAAGAAGAAGTTATATATATATATATAAAAGAAAACTTTCTATCTTAGGAAAATGAAAAAGGTGGTCATGAGTTGATCGAACGGCACCAAAGAGTGGTTGTCTAATAAAGAATGGAAAAGTTTTAATTGATGGAACAATCAAAAAAGTTTTTTTTATTTTTTTTATTTTTTATTTTCACCAGAGAACCTTTGGTCTAAGATATGCCTTAATTAGGTGTGAGAGGTATCTTATATTACAAAAAAAAAAAAAAAACAAAAAACAAAAAACAAATTTTTTGATTTTGAAAATTTGTAATTTTTTACTTTTAATATGTCTCAGATTCGTGACTTCTTAAATTATAAATGAGACTATTATTTACTGAACTATAAGCGTCTTGACCAACACTCAGAAAAGATTGAAGGCACAATTTGCTATTAAAAATTATTGGAAAATTGGACATTTTAGTCCCTATTTTATTTTTGTTTGAAAAAATTAGTTCCTATATTTTTTCTTTAACTTTTTTAGTCCCCAAATTAATATTAATTGGATAAATAAGTCCTTTTAAACATATTTTTACTTATTTTTGATGCTAAAAGTCACATAATTTTTATGTATACCTTTTATAAAATGGGTAAAAATACTTTTATTTAATAGTACACTTATAAATTGCATGAATTTTGGCACTGAAAATAGGTAAAAATATATCTAGAAGGACTTATTTTTTCAAGTAATTTTAATTTAGGTACTAAAAAAGTTAAAGAAAAAATATAGGAACTTCTAAACAAAAATAATATGGGGACTAAAATATCAAATTTTCCAAAATTATTTTTAAAAAAAAAAACTAGCTGACAAAATGAGAACGTTAAAAAGTGTTGGAAAGAAATTAGGAGCCGTCAGATGAGACTTGATTAGGCAAAGGCTAGTCGACACGTTTGTTATCAAGAAAGGGACCCACAAATGACTATAGAAGGGACGTTGACGTCGACTTCCCCATGTCACACCTTTCCATTCTATTCCAGGATATACTCAAACTGCCCTTAGAAACCAGGCACTCCTCTCCCACACCCCGCGCCCACCGCCCCACAAAAAAAAAAAAAAGAAACGACAAATTATTTATCTTAAAAATCAAGTTATATATATTAAAAATAAAATATTAAAACTTGACTGTATTTTGATTTTTTTTTATTATTATTATTTTTGTGTGTGTGTTTTATTTAGATATTGTTCAATTTTAGTCTCTCAAAAAACTTTATATATGGAAAGTAAATTTTTTTAGAATTTTTTTTTTTTGTGCTTGTCATTTCTAACATATCTCGAACTCATATTTCGTATATCATAAATATTCACTGAGTTAAGCCTTCTTGACATAGAAAATAAATATTATTCTTCTATTCATCTTAGAATTTCTGAAATTGCATGTATGTGAAAATGAATTATTATTTTTTAATCGATCAAATATTTTATTATTTATTTACTGAATAATTTTTATTTATTTCCGGTAAATATGTAGAGTAAAGGAGGATGACAAATTGACAATAAATGGATGAAGAGAATTGCATGGGGATGGGACAAAGTCGGCTAATATATATATATATATATAT
>JAXGGT010000094.1:1317147-1327397 GCA_035583425.1 Marsdenia floribunda | reverse complement strand
CCCCCCCCCCCCCCCCCCCCCCCCCCCCCCCCCCCCCCCCCCCCCCCCCCCCCCGGCAATCAAGAGAGAGCCTCAAGTGGAAAGGGGCCAGTGGGACAAATGAAGACATTGAAAATGAAACAAAGAATCTCAAGGGATCGAAAAATACAAAGACTTGATGAACCATATGGAATTTTTTCTTCTTGGAATAGAAAAAAAAGGTTGGCTTTTTGCAAAATATGAAAGCCATGAATGAATAGCACCAAGGCATTAGTTACATCCAAAAAGAAATTTACACAACACCCCCCCCCCACACTCGGCGCAACCCACTCTCCAAAAAAAAAAAAAAAAAGAAGTGTGCAATGTTACTATTATTATTATTATTTTTTTTACTATTAAAATTTTACATTTAAAAGGAGGGTTTGTCAAGACAATTGGATGACAAATTTGGGTTTAGATAAAAATTGAGTCTTTGGACCACGGATGCTCTGAGTAAGAAAAAGCCTCAAACCTTAATTAGCAACTCAAAACTCCATATATATATATATACTAGATAGAAATTAGGACGGAATGATATAAATGAGTTTTTTTTTTACTCTCTATACACCATTTTAAAAAATATATAAAAATTGATTTTTTTTTTATTGAAAAGTTTAAAATATTTTTTGTCCTTGTTTTCCTCCATAAAAATAAATTAACAAACATTAGTTGTAAAATGTTAATGATATGGTATTAAAGAAAAATACCAATAAATGTAATTTAATTTTCTAATTTGACAATTAATAAATTAAAAAAAAAAATTTGATTTTTTTTTTTCAAATGTGACAACTAAAAAATAAAAAGAAAAAAGAAAAAAAAAATGATTTTTTGATAAAAAAAATACAAAAAAAATAATATTAATAAATTCACGAATTAAAAAATTGAAAAAAAAAAATTCTTAAATGATAATTATTCTATTTATTATTTAAAAATAAACTAAAGACGAAGGGTGAAGAACAAGGCTATGAAGATAATGATTAAAACTAAAAATTCAAAAAAAAAAAAAAAAAAAACTAAGAATTACATCTAATTATAATATAGCCATCAAACCAAAAAAGCTTCTAGAAGAAATGTTTGTAATCTTATAATTAATATATATATATATATATGTGTGTGTATAGACACCCTTGGTTCTTGATTTTTTTTCCAAGTTTTCAATGATATTTACATTGAACAGATGGGTGGGGGTCTAAAAGTATATCAAAATTTTCTCCTTTTCTTTCTCTCTCTTCCTCCTCCTTAATTAATTTCTCCCTATCGGATACCAAGTTCTTCCCTTCTCTGTTAATTTGTTCAGTTTTCCGGCCAAGATCGATCGAGAGAGTTTAGTTCCAGCTAAAGCTTCTACCTTCACTGGAGAGTCATTTCCTCTTTCCTTTTTTTTTTTTTTTTTCCCCTTTCTTTCCAGATTATTATTATTATTATTTTGTTTATCATTCTTTCTATTTTCTCTAGCTAGCTATGTTTGTTACTTTTCTGTGCTCATATACAAGAATTTTCTTTGATCTTTAGAGATTATGTTCTATTTTCTTCTTTTTAAAGAAATTATTTTTATTACACCATAGTCTAAATACGGACCCTTTATTAAATTTTTGTCTTTTTTTTTTTTTTTCAAACTTTTTTAAGATCTCTGAAACATCTCAGAATTGCATTGGGTTTTCCTTTTAAAAAAAAAGAAAAAAAAAAGAAAACGAACTCATGCTATCCTTGTTCATGATCAGTGATAGAATTTCTAAAGATAAAAATAGGAAGATTTTGTTTTTTTTTTTTTTGATAATTAGGAAGATTTTGTGTTGTTTAGTGGGTTATTTGTATTATTAATTTTATTTGATTCACATAATTTTTTTTTTATTATTTTTAAGGTTAAGTATTTTGTTTTCATTTAATTTTTTTTTAAAATTAAATGTGTTTTTTTATACCACCAATGATGATGAAATCCCAAGTTGAAACTCTTCCAGCCTATATATATATGACGTGAAATTAATGGACAGTTTCGAATTTATAAATAATAAAGGGTTTTTTTTTTTTTTTTTTGTGGATTTTATGATAGTTGGAAATTTGATTGGAGTTTAATTACTTTCCTCATCTGTAAGGAGTTTTTTGGCAAAGTTTCAGTGTCCTACTAACAACCAGTGGCTGTCTCGCATTTGGGATAGAGGTGTAATGGAATCGAATTCAACCCAACAACATCAAATGTTTGAATTTAATTTGGTTTAATTAATTTTTGAATATGAGAGTTTATTTGATTAATTTTTTGAATATTATTTAAATAAGTTGAATTAATATTTTTAACTTTAAATTTTGTTCGAATTCTTTCATGAATTATTTATTCGTATAGTTCAAAAATTATTCATATTGAGTTTGTTTAACTTTCAAGTTACTTTAAGTTTGAGTTCATATTGTTTGTGAAGTGTTTGGCTCGTAAATAACTCTACATTTGTATAGATTTTTATTTTTATTTTTTTTTTAAAAAGAAAAATAATTTTTGTTTTGGTAACATTAATTTTGAAAATACGTGAAATTATTTTTATTTTTTAAGTGAAAATATTATTTGAATAAATTTTTTATCTATATACATTTAATAATTAACTTTTTTTTTAATCGTATCTTATTTGATAATAATTTAATTATATTTGATGAAGTAAAATGTGGATTATTTAGGCTGTTTTTGGACTAGGATTTTTTTTTCAAAATTTCACTCAAACTCAAAAAAAATAGTTATACTTGTTTGGACACTAATCTGACATGTTACTGTTCATGTTTGCTGAGGTGGCAAAAAAATAAAAAATTCACTCATTTACTATAAATATTCAATATTTATACATATAAATATATATAATTCAAATAAAAAATCATTATTACACTAATAAAATATATTATTTTTGTCTCTCACTTACTAGACAACATCTTACATTGGTCCCACCTTACTCCTCTTTATTCGCAATCAACTCAATTCTTTTTGAAAAAAATGAGCTTTCTCAAAAAAAGTTTCAATCTAAAAACACCCTTAAATTTTCATATCTTTATTCAGTGTAAATTGGATTAGCATTGATTAAGTTGGAAATTTAGATTTATAATGATTAAAATTTAAAATTTAAAATAATTTAATAATTTGTATATATTTGTATAACAGTCTATTCATATTTTTATTAGAAAAATATTATTTTAAATGTACAAATAATGGTAATAAATTGTAAATAATATTTTTAGATTCTGACTTTTTAAGTTGAAACCCTATTTTCTCTCTCTTTTTCCTCCTCATCGGCACGCCGCTGCTCCTCTCTTTTTCTTCTTGCCTTCTGCTATGGTCGAGAGGAGGTTTAGCTTTGACTAAATTAGCTTCTCTCTTGGTTAGAGTCTCATTTTCTTTTTCTCTATTTTATTCGCTTTCTATTTTTCGTTTTTATGTGTGTATTTCTTTTTCTTTTTTTTAAATTTTTCTATTATTTATTACTCTTCAAATGCAAGAATTTTACTTGATCTTTAAAAGATGAAGTCTTTTTTCTTATTTTAGAAGAATTTATTTTTAAACTCAATTCTAATCTGAACCCTTTACTCTATTTTTATCTTCTTTTTTTTTTTTAGATTTCCTCTGGGATTTTTCATGTGCTCAGGATCGCTTAGGTTATTGTTAAAGGAGAAATGAAGCCAACTCTTCTTGCAGATGATAACTGTAATTGATGACGGGATGGATGAAAAAATAGATAGGATTATTTTGTTGTTGTTTTATGCATTAGTTGTATTTTGTATGCTGTTTTATTTGACTCACCTATATTTTTTTTTAGGTTAGATGTGTATTTTGCTACTATGAATGATGTTCATTCATTCATATGTAATATTTTTCATTATTAATGAAATTTCATTTTTTTTTAAAAAAAAAAAAAAAAAATTCTTTACAAGCGGCGTGATAAATAAAATTAAACCATTTAAGGAAAAATATTGGACAAGAAAGTGGAGTCCAAACGATCTCGGTAATTAACTGAGGGGAGATCAGGGACGGACGGAAGGACAGACCTTGTCGGGGATTTCTTTAAGAAATCTTATACCCTAAAAGCCTAAAACACAACCTAATCTGAATCAAAACACTAAGACAAACTTGAAGCCAAGCGCCATTTCTTCGGAGTACACACACTAATTAATCATCGGAGTTTCTTCATCGTGTGTATATACACACACTAATTAATTATTAGTTAATCTGGAAACTTGGCCGATATCGATTCATGATCATCATGCAAAGGTTAAACACTCTTTACCAGTTCTTTCTTCTGCCAAATGGCCATCTCCATTACTTGAGATTAGAATCTTTAAATCCCCACAATAGATTTTTAAAGTGTCTTGTGACCAGCCCCGATCATTTTCAACAGAGACAAATTTAGATCCCACCACGATACTCAAGCTTACCGGCAAAACTCCAGTTTCTTGGGACTTAACCACTTCTTCCACAATATGTTCGTGTGCGTACACCGACATCATTGCGTCATCGAATTCAAGAAACAAGTAAGCTTGTTGGAGTCCGTCTGCGTTATTACTATCCACCTGCTGATAAACGGGCAAAATGGAATCCATTGCCAAGGGATGATCGTTGTACAAGATAGTAGCGTTTAACAGATCGTCACTGAGTTTAAACTCCGAGTTAGGGTTTGTCACCGTAACGTTAACTCTCCAGGTTGCCTTAATAACGGATTTGGTAACGGTAAACTTGGATACCGATAACGCTCCCACTTCAAACAGAGGAAGGTCTACCCCGAAAAGAATCCATAGCACCAAGCTAGCCATGCTCAGACTAATGATTAACGACACCAGCATGGCTAACACTAACCGGGCGAATCTCTCCGAATCGGCTGACTCGCTCACCAACTCCGCTAACTTGTCCTGGTTTTTCCACGTGCAACCGAAGGATTTGGATGCACGATTTGATTCAAACGGATGATAAACTTTTTGAGGCGGTTTTTTCGTTGTTGGTGGTGCGGCTTGTTCATGTGGTGGATACCACTCCACGCTCGTAAAACTTGTGTAACTGCTGACTGTAGAATAATAACACCCCATTGAAGAAGTTGTTGACCGACGATCGGGTAATGGATCCATGGTTGTTTCTCTCTCCTCTTTCTCTTTCATGCCTCTCTTCTTCTTCTTGTGAGAAAGAGAGAGAGAGGAGAGGAGAGAAAAAGAAAAGGGAAAGAATATATACGCGATCAAATAATATTGAAATGCATAAGTGGAGAGGAAATTAATGGCATTAGCAAATAATTTCTCAAGAAGAAAAAGGGGAGAGAGAGAGAAAAGTAATTTGATGATCGCGGTAGCTTGTGTTTAAGATGGTACCGGTGAAAACAGGTTAATCAACATCAAAGAATATGCGGAGAACATTGCATTACCTTGGGGACTTCTTCATCAGCCGTTTCTCCCGTGTCTACAGGGGAAAACAATGGCAAATATTACCCGCTGTTTTCTTTTTTTCCCTCAGACAAGGAAAACATTCCTTTGATTTTCTTTTTCTACTCGGAATCGTAAAGATTATATAGGATAATTGTCTATACTTTTTTTTTAACCCCAAAATATTAGTAGATAATTAATATTAAATAATGTGAACGACATGTACAGGTCAGGATGAGACCTTCAAATTTCGTAGGAGCACTAACTTCAGGAATAAATATGTTATGTTTGTGTGATTAATATATATATATATATATATATATATATATAAAGAGAGAGATTGATAAATATATAAGTTTGATCCTAATAAATATTTTATTTTAATTTTTTAGATCCTAGATAAATTAGATTTTGATAGTTTTGATCTTTTTAGTCAGAAAATGACCTAAGCAAGGATTAGAACATAATGATTTTCGGACATTATTATTCTTTTTTAGTAATCTGGTATCTTTATCGACTAATCTGGGAGGAATCTATAGGGGGTAAAACTCCAAGACTATTCGGTACAAAGTCGTCCCTGGTGGATTTGAATCTAGGTCCTCTACTTGACAAACCAAGTAAAGGCACCTCAGGAGCCATTTATTATCCTTACTTAGGCCATTTTTTGTTCAAAATGACCGAAATTACAAAAATATAATTTATTTAAGATCTAAAATATCAAAATAAAATATTTAGGACTAAACATATTAAAATACAGGGTTTTATGCTAACTTAATTGGTTAATTAACTGTGAGCTTCATTTTATTATGATTTTACTTTGTGGGTAAGATGTTTTTCATATTTTCTAGTCCAAATAAATTATATATAAAGATTATCATCCTTCCTTTTACAGTCTTTTAATTAAATCAATAATAGAGAGGTTTTATTTTGGTGATAATGTTGTATTATTTCATATCAAATGTCATTGATGTATAATTAAGTTGATACTTTGAGAATCTAGTTTGCAATAAGGGAATGAAGAAATTTCTTCTTATTATTACTATTTTTAAAGGGAGCTTAATTAAATTTGAAGTAGTTAGTTTTGGTAATATAATAGTGCAACGTTATAAACATTGGATGGTACAAAATTTTGATGCCATGTACAATCATACAAAAGCATTGCTACAATACCTGCATTTGTTTCACTAAATTTTGTTTTTTCTAAATTCTCACACCTCCAACATGACTCACCTATGACCTTCCAATTGTTACCATCAGGATAATGTGTTTTTTTTTTTTTTTTGTTGTCTTGTTTCAATATATATATAATAATAACAATAAAAAAAAAATTAAAAAAAAAAAAACACATGAATTAAACTAACGTCTTGTTTCGTTCCATGTTTTCCCGTCAAAAAACTCAGCCAGCATTCTTTCAAGATCCTCCGGTTTGTATCTGATGTACTTCTGGGGATTTTTGCCATTTTCAATCAAGGGCCTGAGTATCAGCAAGAATTCGATTATCAGATGAAATGGGATTTTATATACGGAACCATCTTGGAAGAATTTTTTCTTTTCTTTTTTTTTTTTTTCCCCTCTATTGGCAGTACGTAGGAAGAAAGAATTTGAGAAAACATATTACCCAAAACGTTTAACAAAAGATCTGTAAGCAGGCAAAAGGACTTCAGCTACTGCCAATCTTAAAGATTCACGCAACTCACTGTCAGGAACTGTCCATTGCGATTGTCTCTGATGAATCTCTTCAAATAGCATGTTGAAGGTCTTAAACCTGTCTTTGATATTTGCACGTGAGACATTAACATTGGTGCTCACCTCAGGTCCAAACGAGCCACTCCCACCTGGAGAAAGTCCTTGAATGGAGAGACACTGCAGAATCTGGGGAACAAAATATTATTCACCATCAAACTAAGCAAGCATGCCAGACTGAATACACATTTTTGACAAAGTCTAGGACCAGTGAGGTCAAAACATGAATGAATGATTTGACTGAGACTCGATGAGGAAGGAACACATCAGATCTTTTGTTTTTGCTCCTTTTTCTTTTCTTTTTTTTTTCAGGTGTAGGAGGTTTCATCATTAGCAACTTCCTTGTAATTATTGAAGTAAAAACAAGAAGTTAAGAAATTGTTAAAATGTACTATGATGAGAACCCTGGAGAGATCTAGAAGTAAACTACCAAGTATACAATAATTCCAGGAAACAGTTCTGCAAACAAACATTGATCAAAGTGGGTAATTGCATTAGAATACTAAACCTTGGACCAAGAGATGAAAGCATTGATCAAAGTCTATGGTCACAAGAGAATACTAAACCTTAGACCAAGAGATCCTTTTGTATTGATTTGCATGCTGTTGCACAACTCTCCTCTGTATTTGTACCCAATCATCCCCTAACAAATCCTTCGCTTCTGACCTGAAAAATAACAATTGATGCATCAGATCTGATCACTACAAATTTCACCCTCACAGGTGGACTAATGGCCTAGAGTGTACCTGCGAACAGATCTCACTATATAGTGTATATTGTTCATCAGAAATAATTGAGTCAAAGCAGGATCTTTGTATTGCTTGGATTTTCCATCCAGGTTACTTTGAAGAGCCAGCATGATCCTGGTGGTTAAAGATCCTAACTTTTCAACTGCATTATCTTTATCATAATCTTGGAAAAGTTGCTTCAAAGTTGATTGGTAGCTGTGAATATTTAAAGTTGTAAATTATTCAGTCTTTATGTCATCTAGTAGTTAAGAAAATGAATGAGGATTAGCCTAGGCATACAACATGGGAAATACTAAAGAATCAATTTTTTAATGATAATTAGAAACCACTATGCAGGAGAACCAGGATATATATTTGAATCTACTCCAAGAAGGAAGATAGAGAATGGCAGAGGGGATGTATGGTGCAGACTTACTCAAACAAAAATTTCACGTAATTTATTACATAGCTTGTTATAGGATGAACAGTCCCATCAAGAACAGCAGTTTTTGTGGCGTCTTTCTCAACAGCTTCTTCAAAATCTACAAAGGTCTCTTGAGCAGTCTGAGCCAATCGCTTGGTCAAAACCGCAGCAGCTTCTCTCATTTCAGCACAATATTTATTTGCAAAGATTATATCAATCTAGCATCACCAATAATATACAAGTATAAGAGGTTTATGTTTGTGTTTTCTCTTTCTAATATTGATTTTATTTATGTGTTGTAAAGGTGTAGCTAAAGTTTAGTTATTATTAACTAAAACATACTTGCTCCCCTCCCTCCCCACCCCACGCCCAAAAAAAAACAAAAAAAAAAAAATTTCAAAATGAACATATTTTCCTGTTTTCCTCCAGGTCAGCATGCATGATAGCCATGAAATTTAATCATTGCCACGCAATTAAAATTAACCGGAAAACATAGCAGAGGCTGAAGTGCACCATATATTCCCATCCTACATGCTATTCGTTAAGAGTAAAGGAAATGAAACAAGAAATATATAAGAATAAAAAAGGGACGAAGCATGAGAGCAGAGATATGGGAAGCAAAATATATCTCGTTGATATACTAAATAGATAGCTATATTAAGAAAATACAAATACCTCAAACTGAAGTTCTCTCATTATCTCATACATGTCCAGAAGGACAAATAGCTTTTCAGGAGATCTTTTGCTTTTCGCAATAGCCTCTCCAAAACTAAGAAGCACTGATACACTATTCCCAGTGACTTCTGCAAAACATTGGTCCCTGACAGAATCATTACCCTCAAAAATTTGATCACAGACTCTCTTTTCAGCAGCAAATAAAAGTTTGACCTGAATCATATATGATATATAGCAAGGATGGTTGGTAGATATTCAGAGTTCTCAACAAATGGAAAAGGTAACATAGAGTGTCTTACTGCAATCCGCATGAAATGGATCCAGTTTCCAATTTTTGCCTCTAGAACTTCCCATTGCATCCGCTGTACATCATCCTTAGTTAATCTCTCCACTCCCAGTTTCTTTATGGTTTGTTCCATTACTGAAATTCGGGCTTCCCTAGATATCAAATTGAGATTGTACCCGTATTAGAAAAGATGCCAGAAACCGCCAAGTTCAAGATTACCAATAGGAAATCTAAATAATTGTTGCACACCTGGTGTTACTATTCTACTTAATTAAGCCAGAAAATGTCATACAAACACATTTAAGGTGAGAAATTTTTTTCTTTAGTCAAGCACAAGCTTAATTCAAGTCCTACCCTTTAATCAAGTCATAAAGAAATTACCACTCTGCCTTATGAATTCCGTGATTGAGTTAACACCCCAACATTCTCTTATTACATCAAGAAATTGACAGATCAAAATTATTCCCCAAAAGCATGCAATGATATCCAGCATTGCTAAGTCACCACTGATTCTTATAAGACAAAGATAAAACCAAATATTGACATTATTGATGATAAGCGAGGGAAGGATAAAAGCAGTTAGTCCATTTTAGTGGAGTTTAACAGAAATACTCAGGTTCCAGAAATGAAAGAGAACCATCATCTCTTACATATTCTTCATTAATCCATTGCACAGCATTCGATCATAATATAATAAATGCAGTAGTGGGTTTTGTAATTTGTGAAGATAACATCAAATTTTGATAAGGAAAAAGACCAAGATGAAGTCAGAAGTGTTACAACAATAGATTGGGTACTGAAACTTATTTCGTCATTCGCATGCAGAGTTAGATTTGCATGGCTTGTTCGATCTTTTGCTAAATGTCATTTTACAAAAATAGAACAATTACTGGAAAGTAATAAAAGCACCTTTCTGCAATTCATAGTGGAGATACTTCTTCTTCTTTTCCTGTTTTTATTTATTTTTTTTTTTTTTGGGGGGGGGGGGGGGGGGGGGGGGTGT
>JAXGGT010000094.1:1277187-1308622 GCA_035583425.1 Marsdenia floribunda | reverse complement strand
CATAAGGACTTATTTATCCAATTCATTTTAATTTGGGGACTAAAAAAGTTAAAGAAAAAATATAAGGACTAATTCTTCTAAACGAAATTAAAATGGGGACTAAAATGTCCAATTTTCCTAATAAAAAATAATGTAAGATTAAACATATTTTTTTAAACCTCATCTAAAAAGTACAAAAAAACTAAATCTAAAATTTATTTAATAGGATAAATAATTTCAATTCAATCGCATATATACACGTAAATATCCTCGATTCAATTTTTAAGGTAAACATTTTGGAATTAACAAGTAAAAAGGGGGGGAAATCAAGTAACCAGGATTAAAACCCTCATTAAAATAAATGAAATGAGAATTGATGACTTCATAAATTATTATTAGATACAAGGGTATGGTAGTGAAAACATAATAAATATTAAAGTTTATTTTAACAATCATCATTTTCTATTAAAATTTGAGGAAAAGAATTAAAATAATCATTAAAAAGAATAAACGTTTGAAATATTATAAATATAATTAATATATTTAAAATCTTACATTTACATAATTTTAAAAAATTAACAATTTCTTTAAAAAAAAATTATTGAATTGGTTGGCGAATGAAAATGTAAAGTCAAAAAAAAAAAAAAAAAAAAACACAAAAACAAAATAGTAAAATATTGTATAACCACCCATGCTCACAATTTTTAACTTGCTTTACTTACATTTATACATTCTTCTTTATTAAGGTTTAAATTTAATTTTTAAATAAAATAATTTTTACCCATACATATAAAATCTTCATTGAGTTCAATTAATAACAATTTCACTTATAATTCCATAAGTCAATAATTCAACATAAACAAAAATACTTTAAATTTCAAAAAATAAAATAAAACAAAATCTTCAAACTTCTAGAGAACCATTTTCACTTTTTGAAAGTTCAGTAATGGACCGTTACCACATATTTTCATAGCAATGGTGTACATAGCAGCTTTCAAATGAAAAATAAAAAGAGAGGAAGAAGAAAAAAAAGGCGATTTCCCAACTGAATAAAACCCCACCACATAGAGGACTCCGTCATTCACTGTGCCACCACTGGGAAGGAAATTACATTCTTCTCCCAAAGAAATACCAATGGCTAAAAGCTAGCAGTCAAAAAAAAAAAGAAAAAAAAAAATCCCAAAATATACAATTGGTAACAGTAACCCCCACAAGTCGAGAAAAAGAAATAATTCCCTTCGCCCTAGAGCTTCTCCAAAGGGTATACTAGTCAATTCAATGCAACAAAGTACAATTTTTTCATTTTTTTTTTGGGGGTGCTGTATCGAACGGTGACTGTTCTGTAAGCCTGTACTCTATTACTTACCAAATACTACAACTACTACGATTTAGGCACACCATTCTCCACGTGTACCATCAAGCAGCTTATAGCACCCTCCCAGCTACCGATCCTAGTTTCAGCCTATACACAGAGCTTCCTAGAAGCTTCTGATCGAAGCTTTTTTTTTTTTTTTTTTGGGGGTATCCGTAAGGCAATAGGCAAATAAAGGACATTGCAATTCATTGAGAAAATTTGCCCGGACGACCAACGGGCCCCGCCCGAGCAATGTGGAACTCAATTACCGGGTCATTCACGCAATGATGGAACGACGGCGTCTCACCATTCTTCTTCTTGTTCGCACAGTACTCGCACACAGGCACTTTCTTCGTCAATGTCTCTTGGATTCTCGGGAATAATTTCGAATCGTGTAGCGGGTTGAAGTTCGGTGGCGCCGGCTTCCGAATGATAAAATTCTGATTCATGATGCTCGGTTGTTTCGCCATTGCCGAGGCGAAATTCTCCCTCTGAATCTTTAAATTCTGCAACCGATCGTTCAAGCCAGCCAGCTCCGACTGAGTAATTTGGTCGTAGAAAGGTGTCGGATAATCTGGCCCAGGCAAAACATTCATATTCAGGTTCATCTCAGGGTGATTTCGCCTAAGGAGAATCACATTATCCGGCGGGGGAGGAGACGGTGGGGAATAATCGTTTTCCAGCAGATAATCGCCGTAGTCCAAGCCGTTAGACCTCAGTCTCCTGGCCTTTGATTTCCTCGACCTCTTCAGAATCACGTGAAAGAAACAATCCTTCCTACAAACGACTACGGCAAAATTTACCTTAGATGTGATAGGGGTTCTCTGGCCAGTCTTCTGATCGTACAGATAAATCGAGATCTGATTCGGAGAGATACCAATCTTCTGACTCATCATCAGTTGAAGGCTCTTGAATTCCAGCATGGGATGAACCTTAATCTCCCCGATATTGATATCCCGCTCTCCGTCGAAGAATATCACTGGAAAAACCGCTCCTCCTCCGCCGTCCACCATCTCTTTCCCCGATGAAGATCTCCCAAAAATTCCAGAATCAGGTACGTCAAATCCCAAATTCCTGAAGACGGTTAAATTCAAGAAAACATCCGAGAAGGAGAACTCTAGAAACTGAACAAGTGGGTATTTATATACATATAACAGATGGGGTTTTAGGGTATTATATGAAAAGAGTAAGGCGGTGAGGGTATTTTGGGAAAAAACGAAGATCACACGACTTGTGTGGGGGGATAGGATGCCAGGGTAGGTACGAAGATCCCTGCAGTGGGTTCCTTGGGCACCACGCATTTCAGTTGTAAGCACTTGACTTTTCGAGTCTTTTTGTTTGTAAATACCCATTTTTATCCTCACCCTCTTTAACTTCTATTTCGAATAATTTTCATTGAAAATAAATATTATTTGTAATTTTTTTTAAAATAAATTTTATGTTGAAAAAAGTGAAGATTAATTATATAGGTTTTATAGGTATAATAATTGTATGTATAAAAAAATGTTTATTTGAGAAAAGTGTATAAAAGTAATTTTATTAATAATATATATTTTTAAATAAGGTGAGGTTCACAAATTTTATAGGTGTGTTTTTTGTATAACAAATTTTAATTGGAAAAAAAATCTTGTCCAATTGTATTGTTAGGTGATAAAACTTTTTCACTCAACTCTAATATAATTGAAATCCAAATACAGCATTCGTTTAAGAAAAAAATTAAGAAATTCCTTTTAAAATCCATTTTACAGAGAATATTGGTGCATTTTGATAGATGTTTTCAATTCATTTTCATAGGGAAATTTTTTTTTTTTTTTAATCTTTTTAAAAATTATGTTTTGTTTAATTAAGTTTTTATCGAGCCCACAAAAACACATAAAATTAAATTTTTATGTAAATGTATGTAATAAAAATATACACATAATTTTATGTCACGATATAATTGTCTGAATTTCTTTCAACTCTATAAAAATTGTAATTTTATCTGGATTACAACAAATTAGGTTACCGTTCACTTTACACAATAAATTATTTATGAATATTACGTAAAATTTTGAATTCAACACTAATATAAATATTTATATAAAAGTCAATATAACATTTTTTTTTATAAATAAGAATTAAACATTATTAAATACAATTGAGATTAAATCCGAATATATAATTACTTAACAAAATATATATTACATTCAATTTACTTTCCTTTCATTTTCATATCAATTAAAAAAGTATTGCCTCAATGTTAAAAAAGCTTCAAAGCTAGAACTAAGCATAACTGGCTTAGGTTATAGTAATTATAATTGAAATGTTTGGTAAAATTGATCACTAATAATGATGTTGATAGGGTTGATACTGATTAGAGATTCCAATAAATAATTGTACCCTAAAGTTTTTTTTTTTTTTATTTTTATTTTTAAATTATGTTTATATCAACTTAATCCAATTAATTTTTATTTTGAGTTAAATAGGTTGTATTTGGATTACTACTGCATTAGAGTTAATTTGTGAACCTCACCTTATTTAAAAATATATATATTATTAATAAAATAATATTACACATCTTTCTCTAAACAAACATTCTCTTACACACATAATCATTATAACCTATAAAACCTATATATTTAACCCCACTTTTTCCAATATAAAATTTATTTTTGAAAAAAGTTACAGACAACATTCATTTTGAATGAAAGTTTGTCTCAAATAAGCTATTTTTTTTCAAATATAATGGTAATCCAAACACACCCATAAGTTTTTTTTTTTTTTTTTTTTTTTTGAGTTGAGTGAATTTTATTTTGAAAAAAGAGGTAAATTTTATAAGTGTAATAATTATAGTGTTAGTTTTTAAAATAATGTGATGAATGCTAGTTTTAAAATGATTTGACAGTTTTAGTAGATTCCACGCCCTATAATTTGACAAAAAATAAATTAATGTAAAGTATTGTCCAAATGCGCACTATCAACTTATTTTCAAAACAAATAAAAAATTAAAAATAAAAGCTAGTTCAAAACATCCTAATTCCCTTAAATCAAGTCGTGTCAAACCCTTTTTAAACAGAAGGTATTCAATACTCATCTTTCTATTTTCAAAATTCGACTCAGAGACTTTATTTAACATAAACTAATTTCTTTCCACTTAGACCGAAGACTATTTACTGAGATATTGGCTTCATGAATTATTCAAGTAAAATTGCAGAGGAAAGAATAATGGAATACCTGACTTGACGGTCTTCCCTTATGAACTGGCCGGCCGAAGGTATTTCTCCTGGTAATTTACCAAAGCGACAATACATCAAAATTTTCACATACTCTGACATGCAACAATTTTCTAGCTGATTTTGTTGAAGATAAAGCCAACATGATACCAAATGCATGCATTTGTGTTCTGTTTTTTTTTTTTTTTGTTTTTAACCAATATTTTGTTGGAAGATATATAAAGCCAACATGATACCAAATGCCCTTCGTCCAACACATTCAAAGCCATGAATGATCGATCACATTGCAGGGCAATCTCCTTCGATTGTGACTGCATCCAATTAACTTCAGTTCTGTGGTAAGTTGGGAGGAGAGCTTGGATATATAGTTGCTTCCGCCTCTATGCAAAACGAGTTTTCGGACTCAAAGCAGTTCACACAAACTCCCAAAATATTCCCTACATCTTTCTTTATTTAGTACAACCCCAGTTACAATGGATCCCTCTTTGAAGGCTGCATCAAAATTCAGTTTAAAAAACCTCCTCCTAACAGCAGATTGTTGCCATCTGCTTTGATCAGAAACAGCCCATGATTTGGTTCTTCTCTTCCTGGCCCTCTTGACACTTTCTTCTTTCCAAATTACATACATATATATATATATGAACCTTCTCATCCTGCTGATCACCAGTGGCAATACTTGATGCTAGCCCCTTTGTACTCTCTCTGTGCATTTCTTGGATTTTCTCCAGTCAGACTAAATTCTTACCATGGGCCTCTGCTATGAAGCTCAGATTTAAATGAAATTCAAAGGTTAAAAACCCAGAAGAGAAAAAAAAAAAAAAAAAAGAAAATTTTTTGCCAAACATTACTAAATTTTTATTTGTAATGATAAATTCAGAACAAACTGGGGGTTTCAATCTTTAGTTCCCACGATTAATACATACCTGTCTGCCCCCTTGCCTTTACGATTATAGAACAACTGAGATTTCTGGAGATTTACTGCACAAATCGGAGATGGGTGTCTGCATTTCCGGAAGAAATTACTGCGAGGACTTGAAGAAAGTCTATACTGATATTTGGTCGCATTGCCTGCCGCATCCTATTCTATGGCAATAACAATTTCAGCTGAAATTCTCAATTTCTTCTAATTGCTGGTTCCCCTCGTAAATTAATCCTACACAAAATATTTCTTTTTACCTTTTACCATCTTCAAATTATAAAACTTTACCAAAATATTTTCCTTTAATTAAATAAATAAAAAATTTAAAATTAAAATCATTTTTTTCTAATAAGAGCTGGCACAATTCATGGAGAAGGATGGTATGTATACATATACTTTATCAAACATTTTTTTTTTTTTTTTTTTTTTTTTTTTTTTTCACTTAATGCACCAGATGTCCTTCCAATTATGGGAATAATTGAGTGTGATTTAGATCTCGCGACCTCACTTATGTTAGAAGAACACCTTAACCAACTCACCTATGCCTTGGGGTCATACTTTATCATACTCTTGTATCCAAGTTAATAATTGACTTAAGTATTAAAGTATAACACCAAAGTGAAAGGAGTTTGGTCTCTTTAATACGATTTCGAATTGGAACCTTATATATTTAATAATAGGTATTAAGAAGAACTTTCCCAAAAAGAGATCTATGCTTCACAATTCTAGATTAATTGAAATTTGAAGTGATTACCAAATTTAAAGAAGTTAACACTAGGAGAAAAAAAAAAAAGAACTTTTTCAGGCCCAATACTCTCTCGTTTGACATCTTCAATCTTCATATAAATATTTTATTTAGACATTTTAAATTTTAAATAAATTAAAATTTATTATTTTAATTATTTTTGACAAAAAAAATAGTATAAATAAGGATATAAATAGTTAAATACTCAATTTTTTGTTAGAATTGACTAAAATTATTAAAGTATAATTTATTTAAGAACTAAAATATCAAAATATAATATTTATGATTGAACACAAATGAAGAAATAAATTAATCCTACACAAAAAGAATAATTGAACACACTAACTTTCTAATTGAATATCAACCAAAAGAAGAAATATTATAATTACCACACAAAATCGTCTCTTATGTTTTAAAATTTTGAAGTTTTTTTTTTTTTTTTTTTTTATCTCTCTAATGTGACTTTTTTTTTAATTATAAGCGTAATTGTTATCAATTGAGTTAAATTATTTTTGTAAACTTACACTCTTATTATTGTTATTTTTATTATTATCTAATAAAAATAAATGAAAAAATTAATTATGTAGAAGTATGACAAATTCTCCACACTTTTTTGTCTTTATTGTTCAGAATAATGAAGTATATATATAGTACAAAATAATGCTAAGAATTCGTAATTAACTTCTAAAAATTCTACAAATTAAAGATATACAATGCAGAGAATTCCGAATCAGCTCCTCTAAAAATTCTACTAATTACAAAGATAGATTTTCTTAAAATATAAAGAGTAATTGACGACAAATATAACTTACAAAAAAAAAAATTTAACACCAAATATATGAAATATTAACGTAATAAAAGTAATTAATTGATACTTATCAAAAAATAATAATAATAATAATTAATTGATATGCAAGATATTAGCGTAATAAAGTATAATGTATAATGTAATTAAAATAATGGTTTATCTTAGGAAATTAGCAAACAAAGAAATAGCAGGTTAAAAAAAAAAATTCACCGGTAGGTCCGGTACTGAGTGTCATAATTCCGGAATAACAAATTCCAAATTCCAAAAGAAGCTTTATTTTTTAGTACGAACCAAACAATGGTTAACAGTGTGGGTTTTAGTAAATTTAGTTATCACTGCTCCTTCTGCGCCCGCGGATCGCAGATCTGAAGAGCAATACTCTTCCTCATCATCTATCTCCCTCCCTCCCTCCCTCCTTTTCTCTCTCTCCCTCCATTTCTCTCTCGATTGATATCTTCACGCAGCCTTTTTGTTCCGATCGGCCGACGATTCATATTCGATCCGGTAAGCTTTATCCTCCCCATTCCGGTTAATTTCAATCCGCAGATCTGTGTTTTTTTTTTTTTTTTTGGCTTCATCTGTTTGTTCCCGTTGTAATTCACGTCGAGAGGTTGGATTATGGTTGAAGTTGGGAATTGATGAGAAATTGCGAATTTCATATTTAGGGCTACTGAGTTTAGTACATTTCGATTTGCTTTATGACGTTGAGATTTAGGATGGTCTATAGAAGAATTTAGGTTATTGAATCTTAATACGGGATCTTTATTAGATTTATTCATTAGTAATGTATCTGTATAGTTTCTTTTATGTTTTTTCATCTCGTTTGTTGGACTCATGTTTAAAACTTTATCTCGATCTCTGTCCATTTGAATTGAGACTAATGTATTGGTGGTATTATTATTCTATATAAGCTGAAAAGGTTCATAATTTCCTCCCGGTGATCACATTAATCTAGTTTCTATGATTATTTATATTTCAATCAGATTCAGTCATTAAATTATAATGATAGATTTGTAGATGGCTGGTTTTTAATTGCTTCCGATTCATTTTGCTATGGCGACCTATGTCTTATTATATATAGACACTTTATGTTTAGGTGAATTGGTAGCAAGAAATGGAGAAATCCTGTTCTTTATTGGTTCACTTTGATAAGGGTACACCTGCTCTGGCCAATGAGATTAAGGAGGCTCTTGAAGGAAATGATGCTCCTGCCAAGGTTGAGGCCATGAAGAAGGCCATAATGCTTTTGTTAAACGGGGAGACCCTTCCCCAGCTTTTCATCACAATTGTTCGGTATGTGTTGCCCTCAGAAGACCACACAGTTCAGAAACTGCTATTACTTTATTTGGAGATCATTGACAAAACTGATCCTAAGGGCAAAGTGTTACCTGAAATGATCCTTATCTGTCAGAATCTAAGAAACAATCTTAATCATCCTAATGAGTACATCCGGGGTGTTACCTTGAGGTTCCTCTGTCGCTTGAATGAGGTAGAGATCATCGAGCCTTTGATCCCTGCAGTTCTGTCAAACTTGGAACACCGACATCCGTATGTTAGGAGGAACGCCATTCTTGCTGTGATGTCAATCTACAAACTCCCACAGGGTGAACAGCTTTTGGCAGATGCACCTGAGATAATTGAGAAGTTTCTTTCAACTGAGCAGGACCAATCTGCCAAAAGAAATGCATTTCTGATGCTTTATAATTGTGCACAGGATCGTGCAATTAATTTCCTCTTGACAAATGTTGATCGGGTTTCAGATTGGGGAGAGTTGCTTCAAATGGTTGTTCTTGAGTTGATCAGGAAGGTTTGTAGAACAAACAAGGCTGAGAAGGGCAGATACATAAAGATCATTATATCACTTCTCAATGCCCCTTCAGCTGCTGTTATTTATGAATGTGCTGGCACCCTAGTTTCATTGTCTTCTGCACCTACAGCTATTCGGGCTGCAGCCAATACCTATTGCCAGCTTCTTCTCTCTCAGAGTGATAACAATGTGAAGCTTATTGTGCTTGATCGTCTCAATGAGCTTAAATCATTTCATAGGGACATTATGGTTGATCTGATAATGGACGTCCTCAGGGCACTGACAAGTCCAAACCTTGACATACGTAGGAAGACACTTGATATAGTTCTTGATCTGATCACACCTAGAAATGTCAATGAAGTTGTTCTTACCTTAAAGAAGGAAGTTGTGAAAACTCAAAGCGGGGAGCTCGAGAAGAATGGTGAGTACCGCCAGATGCTTATTCAAGCCATCCATTCTTGTGCAATAAAATTCCCAGAGGTGGCAAGCACCGTAGTTCACTTGTTGATGGATTTCTTGGGTGACAGCAATGTTGCTTCTGCAATGGATGTGGTTGTTTTTGTGCGGGAAATTATTGAAACTAACCCAAAGTTAAGGGTCTCCATAGTGACGAGGTTATTGGATACTTTCTACCAGATACGAGCTGCACGGGTTTGCTCCTGTGCTCTTTGGATTATTGGAGAATATTGTTTGTCTCTTTCTGAAGTTGAAAGTGGGATTGCAACCATCAAGCAGTGCCTTGGGGACTTGCCATTTTACTCTGCTTCTGAAGAAGGGGAAGCTACTGACGCAAAGAAGTCTCAACAAGTAAATTCCATTACTGTCTCTTCTAGAAGACCTGCTATCCTTGCTGATGGGACATACGCCACTCAGAGTGCTGCTTCTGAAACTGCTTTCTCCCCGCCAACTGTTGTCCAAGGATCCTTGACTACGGGAAATTTGAGATCTCTTCTTCTGACTGGTGATTTTTTCCTTGGGGCAGTGATTGCCTGCACACTGACTAAACTCGTTCTGAGATTGGAAGAGGTTCAACCATCGAAACTTGAAGTCAACAAAGCCTCTACGAGTGCATTGTTGATCATGGTCTCAATGTTACAGCTAGGGCAATCATCTGCCCTTCCTCATCCAATTGACAATGATTCCCATGATAGGATTGTTCTGTGTATAAGACTATTATGCAACACTGGGGATGAGATTAGAAAGATCTGGTTGGAATCTTGCCGTGATAGCTTTGTTAACATGCTTTCAGATAAACAGCTACGGGAAACAGAAGAAATAAAAGCTAAAGCGCAGACTTCTCATTCTCAACCAGATGATCTCATTGACTTCTACCACTTGAAGAGCAGAAAAGTAAGAGTTTCTCTAACTTAATATTTTTAGGAACTCAATGACTATTTTGTCTAAAGCGTTTCTCTTTTATACTTAAAATATATTATTTTAAAACTGGTTTTTTTGGCATATATGTGAAGCTTTGTGCCTGAAAATGATTTAAAAAAAAAAAAAAAGAAAGGCAAAACCTATTGTACTTTTCTCTTTGTTATTCCATACTTGCTCTGTATCTTAAAAATATGGTAGTGAGCATGAACGGCCATGCCTGCCATGTTGAGATGGTGATCTATATCTGCTGAACTGTGGTTTTGGTTTAGACTAATATGTATTCCTGATCTTATTTTAGTAAATGGATATCTGAAGTTGATGATCAATTGAATCATCAGTTCTTATTACATGTTTAATGTTCATTTAAAGAATTATATTCAAGTGTATTTTGGTTAAGCAAGTCACTACCTGTGACTTTGAAGATTGGAAAAGTAAAAGATGGTTTTCATAATTTGCCAAATAGCATTTCAGATTTTGTCTACTTTAGTGGTCTATATCTATATTACCAGTATGTGCACAGGGTTTTGTGCTTGGTTCCTTTAAACTAGTAATCTTGGGACAATTTGCTAACGTGGTGGGGTTTGTGTGTTTGGTGGCAATTGGTTTACCCTGCTTTCTTTTATATTTATATTCCAGGGCATGAGCCAGCTGGAGTTGGAAGATCAGGTCCAAGACGACCTGAAGCGTGCGACTGGGGAATTTATCAAGGAAGGAGATGAAGCAAATAAACTTAATCGCATTCTTCAGTTGACAGGGTTTAGTGATCCTGTTTATGCAGAAGCTTATGTGACTGTTCATCACTATGACATCGTGCTAGATGTCACAGTGATTAATCGGACTAAGGAAACTCTTCAGAATTTGTGTTTGGAGTTGGCAACCATGGGTGATCTTAAACTTGTTGAGCGGCCTCAGAACTACACACTAGCTCCTGAATCAAGCAAGCAGATAAAAGCAAATATTAAGGTCTCATCGACAGAGACGGGGGTTATATTTGGAAATATAGTTTACGAAACTTCAAACGTACTTGAGAGAACTGTTGTTGTACTCAATGACATCCATATTGACATTATGGACTACATTTCACCAGCTGTGTGCACTGATGCTGCTTTCAGGACAATGTGGGCTGAATTTGAATGGGAAAACAAGGTACCAGAATATTTCTTTCATTTCATTTTGCTGGAGATCTTTTTCTTTGATACACAGAAATATTCTGTTTTCTTAGGTATCTCAAAGTTGAAAATTGTTTTCGTAAATGTATAACAATCAACACATACATCTGATAAAAAATCATTGTCTCATTGGTGTTGAAATTTTTATTTTTATTTTTATTGGGTCCATTTCTTTTATCAATTAATATTTAGTTAAGATATAGTTAATAAATTACTGATTCTGTAGGAATTTGATTAAGAATATTTTATTAAAACTAACTTGTATTTGTGGAATCCCCATGATTTTTGGAATTGGTTTAGAATGTAAATTTTGGTGGGAGTTCTTTAAATGAAAATTTTGCACTACCAATCCCGATGAGACTCCATTGGTGGTCACTTAAGAAAAATGCATATTTGAGAATATCGTATGTTTGTTTCAGTTAAACCAATTTAGATGTTGACTTTATTGAGTGTTCTGAAGTTGCTTTTCCAGTTATAGATACTTCTTTGTTAACTTTTCATCTTTTTCTGCAATAGTTCCCTGTCCTAGTATTTTGTTGGAACTAGTTATTCTCACTGCCTTATTCCAATTGAACACTTGTAAGCAATTTCTTGAAGTTTATCTGTCACCAGTTTCTTGTATGCTGTAGATTATGTTTGAAGGTATGCTGATTCCTGAGCAGCAATGTTCATTATTGTACTTCAACGATGTTTATCCTTGGCCATATCTGCACACTTCACACTATATTTACTGAAGGAATTCATAATTCTTCTTTAGTATTCTCTCAATATTGTTATGTTCAATGTTTGCTTCTTCTGTCCAATATTCTAATAAACAGCTGCTTCTCTGTATAAGTTATACTTGCTATCTTGGTACTTTACATTGTTATGTTAGTCTTCATTCTGCCACTATTTATGACAGGTTGCTGTGAACACTGTCATTCAAGATGAGAAGGAATTTCTTGAGCATATTATCAAATCTACCAACATGAAATGCCTGACAGCACCGTGAGTCCTCCCTCTCTTTCCTTTCTGTTTCATTCTTTAAATTCCTTGGTAGATTTGGGGTGCAATGTGGCATCAATTAGAAGAATTTTTTTTCTCTTTTACTCTGTTGATGTTGTTGCTACTCCTTTATAACTGTGTTGGTTTTGCCTTCTGCACTTCTTAGTTTATTATAGTAGCAACTCTACTTCTCATGATGTAACAAGTCTAAGGGATATAGTTTATTTACTAATTTGCATATCTGATATTTGTTTCCAGGTCAGCTTTGGAAGGGGAATGTGGATTTCTAGCTGCTAACCTTTATGCGAAGAGTGTGTTCGGGGAGGATGCTTTAGTGAATGTAAGCATTGAGAAACAGGCAGATGGTAAGTTGACTGGTTATATTAGAATAAGGAGCAAAACTCAGGGAATTGCTCTCAGCCTGGGTGACAAGATTACTCTCAAGCAAAAGGGAGGAAGCTAAACTTCTGGTCCTGAAATGAGCATTGTCCCATATAGTGGTATGTATTTATCAAACCATGTTAAATGGCTCCCCCACTCTCCTCAATCTTAGTCTTCATCATCATTGGCAGCCCTTTAACTGTGCTTCCATTTCTGGCCTGAACTTCCTCCTGTCAGACTATATCTTATGCTTCTCACATGAAATTGCTTCTAAGTACGCTTGATTTTGATAATTGCCTTGGTATTTGTAGGGTCCTGAAATTTGAGCTAGATTATGTTGAGGCCGTTTCAGCATTTTCCAATGCAGTAGCAAGGTCTGATGGAACTGTTCAGAAGACATCCCGATAATTTGTTCTAATTGTTGTTTTGTGTTGGAGAGTTCCTAGAAGCAAACACTGTACTACTATCCAGAAGGAGATGCTAGGTTTTTGTAGAAAAATCTCGGAGAATGGTGGAATGTTTTGTTCTTTTCCCTCTTTTTTTTAACTCTAGAAAAATTGTTGTCAATTTATCCCCGAGCATTTTATTTACACATTGGATAGACGTCCTTACTATTTTCATGTATTTTTTTTCCCCCTACGCATATTTGCTTTTGGGGGAGCAATAAGTTTGTTATTTCTGAACCTAAATGTTTCCAACCACCTTTTTGGTGGATTGGTATTGAGGATTAGGACTAGGTTTCATCCACTTTATAACCATACCACAGGTCTGTCTCGGTGAGCATTTTAGGTATCGAGTAACTTGGTGAAAGGGACCGTCATACGGAGGTGATTCTCTGGTAGTATACTTCTCGTGTACGGTTATGGACGTCGGTTGTTGATCTGACTATTTCTGAACCAAAATGCTTTGTGATGTTTGCTCAAATGGACTTTAGAAATTGATTAGGAGGGTAACTAAGTCACATGAACTACCAGAAGAGAGGGGGAAAAAAAAAAAAAAAAATCAAACTGGTAACAAGCCCTACTAACAAATTCGGCTGATTCTATGATTTAACCTGGAATGAGGTTTGCTAAGGAAATTTGATTTTGTTATATCTTAATAGAGAAATGTTTCAGTAGCATGCACAAGTAGACCGGATGATTACAATGTGGCGTATGATAAGGCCGTCTCCTACATATACTATGCCAAAAGAAGGGGGTTTGAAGGGAAAGGGAGCAAAGATGTTTACAAGTGGAAATTACTTGTTACAGTTCTGGGGAGATGGCGCCCAGACTTCATTAACAAAAACATGCCTCTCGATTTCTGTCTTGAGATAGCATATCATCTGCAGAACTGTCCAAAAATTCCTGAATATGGACTCCGAAGTCCCTGCAGATTGCTACGAATACTCACTTCTCAATCATGTCAAGCTCCCATATTAACCTAAAAGCATTCAAATCAAGAGGATTTGCAGAAAAGTTATAATCCAAAGGAATAGTTAAGAGTTCTGCAGGATAAAATATATACTCATTTCATTCAAAACTGAATGTTCTTGTTCTTAACATAATATATAACCCTCCTCAAGAGATTCACTACAAATTTGAGTCCCATCACTAATGCATTAATAATCACTTGGTGTGAAAGAAGATAAAACTTCACATTCTCAAGTGTCTAAGTAGAAAGGAAAAGGAAAAAACAGTGTTTTGGAATGTGGGGGGATTTATCTCAATTTAAGTTTTAGTATGAAGCCAATGTGAATTCTAGATAGATTGATGTACCGCTGCCAGTAATATATTTGAGCAAACAAAGTCAAGCAGAGATAAACAGACAAACACATATATACATATATATATATATGAGGTATCATGTTATCGCATGAAAGCCTACATGAGTTAGAAACTTACCTTTTGTTTTCTTCTGGGTCTATAGGTTTCCCAGAGAATCATCCCACTGAATGATCAACAAAATTCTAGTTCTAGACAAGCAAGTGCTTTTTTTATTTTATGACTTTCTTCTGTAGAAATCTTCAATTCCTCTGAAGACTGTAAACATGAAACATAAAATCAGCTGTAAACTCCTCCTGAAACCATACCAGGAAGTATATAGGAGCAAATAGCAAATATCTGCCATACTGGACCAAATTTCAGGTATGGTGCTCAATTTAAAAAAAATAATAATAATATTATCCTTTTACGACTAAATTATTAGCGTAATCCCGATATTCTATAAAATAAATACCCAATTTATCAACTTAAGAGACGTCAGCGTCCACCTGAGTTCCTCAATACTCGTAGCACAAACCCCCATCAGGTAGATAAAACATCTAAATAAATACATATAAATACAATCATCAATTGCCCTCATAAACCATTTTCTTTTAGTTCTCATATTTTAAAGTAATTTTCAATAAACTGATGAGAAACTTCAGAATTTGCAGAGCCAAATTACTGATTATAACTTCGGTATTTGCAGGGCTAAATTATTGAATATACTACAGAAGCAGAATGTCCTGGAAATTTGGAGTTGGAGAATTCTATTGAAATGAGGGACAATGTTGTGGAAATTGATATTTTTTGAAGGCCAGATAAATTTGTTCAGCTTACAACTGGGTTACTCTTTCTTTAAACAAATTTCTGAGGCCTCTATTTTGATGAACAAATTTGGAAATCAATGAACAATATGTATAGATCTCACTTTTCGACCTCACACTCACATAATAGAAAGACCCCAATGTTAATATGTTTTACAGACCACTCCTGTTAAAAGGAAACTACTCATTATGAAGTGCAGTAGTTACAACTAAAAGATGCGAACTTGTTTCAGTAACTGATCCCATATATGCCTCCAAAAGATTATATATTTTATGCCCGTTGGCCATTGATTCAGACTTAAAGACCAGAAATAACTAAATCGTCCTTCACCTCGAAGTTCTTCAGTAGAAACCAATGGAAAAGTGCTGCACGCACATGACAGCACCCTGCCACCAATTTGGGTAGCAGGAAGAATCCTAAGAGAGGACATACTTTTTAACACATTTTACAATCTGTCATTTGCAGAATCAAGAACCACTCAACAATGCATTGGGATAAAGCATATTCATTTGATAAACAGCATTCACAACATACACACTTCTCTATAACCCAAATGCTGTAAGCAACATAAGAAACTGAAAATAAGAAGACAGTTCACTTTTGGCAGTATAGATTGATGATAGGTTGCCAGTCAAAGTCTAGAATGCATGAATTGTTAAGAGAATAAATTTAACCCCCCTCTATCAGCTTTTAGAGTAGGTGGCAATTTAACTCAATTTAACATGGTATCAAAGCAGGAGATCTTAGAGTTTGAATCCCTGCTATTGCCCCGATTTGTTGATTATTGTGCACGTATTTGGTCTTGTTAAGAAAATTTGTGATAGGTCCACACGTGAGGGAGTGTGTTAATAGAATAAATTTAACCCTCTCTATCCTCTCTATCAGCTTAAGCTTTTAGCTTTTAGAGTAGATGGCAATTTAACTCAATTTAACATAAATAAGATGAAGAAGATGTTTTTTTTTGTAGTAGCATATTCTCTAGGAAGTATATCATGCTCTCAAGAAGAAAGAATATTTGCCCATGAAGAAGGTATCCAAGAAGACTTACCTGAAGCTTGATCACTTCCTCTGTTATACTCTTAACAATCATTTTTTGCGACAAAAGAATTCTCTTCATCTTAATATCTTCATGCATCATTAACAGCAGAGATAGAACTGCACAAGTGCTCTTCAAGTGGTTGATTGTGGAGTGAGTATGATGGGGAGCAAGCAATGAAACTTCTTCTGTTATCGCTGCCTTCAGAGAATTTAAAACAAGATACATGAGCTTGGGGCTACATCTGAACAGGAAAAAACAGGGTAGGAGGTAATAGCAACTATTGCTACTTTTCTTGATGGAACCATGTTCCCAATCATCTTGCATACTCTGCATTAAAATGCAGAAGAAGTTAGCAATTTGCTTCTACAACTAAAGGAATCAAAAGTTTTGAGAAAGAAGTCAACAAGATGAACAAGAAATTATGGACAGATAATTTAAAATAATTTAAACAAGGATGTTATTTGATATACAGCTAGAAGTACTACTACCATTAACAAATACCTTGAGATCATGATCTCAGAGTTTCTTGGATGGTAAAACTACTTTAACAGTCCTCCAAAGAACATAATGACCTTGTATGGATGGATGAGACATGTTAAACAAACTACTACCTTACTTTTCACACCCTTAATATTCAAATTGATGTACTTTGTACAGTCAGAAACTAAGGGTATAGGAGAAGTTACAAAACTTTAGCTAAAAATTTAACTATATAAATTTTCTAAATTTGAGCACCATGAACTTAAATTTTTGTACTTGGCTATAAGAATATGTGGCACACCTAAAATTTACATTAAAAAGCTGGCCAATCTTTTTTTTTTTTTTTTTAATAAAAAAAAATATATATTTTACTACAGGAAAAATGTTAACATAAATATTTCCTAAAAATATTCTTAGTCGGTAAGTATTATGTAAAAAGGAATTGGGAAAAAGAAGTATTAAATATTAAATTAATTTTATGATTGATCTGAAATGGGGTGCAAAGCTATGGTATTTCATCGTTGCTCTTTTTTCGGCAGCAATTTGTCTAAGCAAATATATTATCCTCCTGAACTACTACTTGGGTTATCAGGGGCAATAATTTTTGGCGTCCATGAACTTACAAGAAATAAACAATTAAATTTGTTACAATTAAACACTGGTTTTTCTAAGCTGTCTTCTTTCCTCTTACATATAATATATATACACATAAAGAGGAATCACTTACAGAAGCAATGTGCATCAAATATCTTGGCAGAATATTACTTAGTTTGATGACGCTCAACTCAGAAAGTCTTATAGGATTGGAGTTGAGAGAAACAAACACCCTCAAAAGACAACAGATGTTATCAACTGAAAGTCTGAGTGCCTGACCAAAAGGCAATATATGGAATCCCATTAGGTATCACAATTTCTTGATAGATCAACCAAACTCGTCATACACAAAATGATTTAATCCAAATCTATTAGAAATATAAACAATTAAAGACATGAAAAGAATAAAGATCTGGATTTCTTATAGAAAATTATGTGGTAATATAGCTCACCATGCGATCAAGAATTATTTTCTCTAACACCTGGAAAACAAGATGATCATCTCCCATCTGGGACATAGATGAGACAACAGCATTACTCAGGGATCTATAAGTTTCCCGATTTGAAATCCCTTCTTGCCTTGCAGCAGGATGCACATCTTCTGCAGGATGTTCCAAATTTTAGTTGTTAAGTACTGAAATTGCAATAAATACATTAAACAATTCAAGAGAAAACACGGATGGAGACACTAAAAACATAATTCCTTTTTTTTTTTTTTTTTTTCTCTTTTTCTTCTTTTCCAAAAGGATAACATATATGCTGCACCAAAGGGTGCACCCAGAAAATGAAACCAGCTAATGTTTAAATAGTCAAGATATGCATCCAAAGCAGAAGGAACCCCAATGCTGACAGAAGCACTAGCCTCATCTATAGAAGCTTCATCACGCCAGAAGATCAAAAAGCAGAGGCAGCCACACCTAATTCAAGCCTGTACAAAGATTGTTTAACATCTTCAAAAGTCCTCCTGTTCCTTGCACTCTGAATTGATTAAATAATCCTGGCAGGTACTGCATCTCACGTAGTCTTCTCTAATTATAACTGACCATAAAGTTCCAAAAAAGCGGAAGACCACTTTGCACTTATCAGCTACAGCTTTTGAAGTGACGGATAAGAGTATAAACTGTTTCTTCAGCTTTAAACATAGGATACAACAACTTACTGTAATGTGTCATTTCTTCTGCATAATGTCTTGAGTTGGAACTTCATCACAAGCAACAAAGTGACATCTAAAAAGGGCTGTGTTCTTGTCAATTGCTCTCAGATATCTAGTGGTTGCTTATATGGCGAAGCCAAGCCCTCATGAAACTACCACAGTTCGCAGTGATTTCAGTCTCTCCTAATCAAATGGTTCCAATCTTATATGAATCCTCATTTCAGAGGGAGATACTTCCAGGTATCAGAACCTCTTTATTCGCTGCAAATCTAGAAAAGTTCTTGAAATCTCTCAATGGACTAATTTCATATTCAGTCGGGTCAGAACCTAATTCCCCTCCTGTACCAACATTGAAAATTATGAGATGATCAAATCTACCTTATGTTGCCTCATGGTTCTCAAGAAGACAGCAACGTAAGAAGTAGAAACTGAACAAATCATCTGCTTCCCATTCCTAGACCATAATTCTGTGATATAAGCTTTATCAATAAATCCTGAAGTCCTTATTAGATAACATCTCCTAAAAGGCATCAATTAATCAACCATAAAATTTCTGATGCCTAAAGCTTTCTTGCCATGGTTTCTCAGAATATCCCCATTAACTTCTTGAAAACAAGAACCCTCTACTCTTTTCGGATTTTTTCAGAGGAAAAGCAACAGAAAGCATGTTTTATGCTATCGAGAACAAGTGACCCATAAGAAATGTATTTTTCCAAACCAACATCAAATTTCACAACCTTACCAAATCTGACAAAAACGAGTATTCAAGAAAGGGGTGAAAGAATGGCTTTAGCCAACAACCATTGGAAAGAAAAATTACAGTTACTTTATTCAAATTACCAGGATAAACTCTGAACTGTGAAACTAAAGTGATGAGAAAACTAATGTAATCTGCAATCAAGACTTTCCCAGCTGTATAGATTGAATGAAGAATCTCCAAGATTCGAAAAAGTAAAAATGGCTCCATATCTTTACCTGCAATCCATGAACCAGTAGTTAAATTCTTCAGTTCATGCAAACAAACATGATATGCAATGAAATAACTTTGACTCACTTCCTTAATCATTTAGCACTAACCTTTATTGTTGAATCAAGTTTCCTATATGTAATTTGCTTAAAATACTTACATTCACCTTCGTGGAAATTTATATTAAGTATTTATTTCTTCAAAAAGATGTTGTCAAGCAACACTTCTTTTCCTTTAACAAATTTGGTCAAAGTATAGTTTAATAAGACCCACAAACACAAAAGAAGTATCTTTTACACATGTATACCAAATATCTCTCAATTTACCAGCATCAACAACGAAAATATGGTAGTCATATATGTAAAAATTGATAACATAAAAACAAGAACAAAGATATGCAAATGGCTGAAAGCTCAGATGATGCAACAGAAAGGAAAATTCCTTCCAAATTGCTGAGAACTTCTGGTTGATATTGAATAGAATATCAAATGAGTTTCAAGCTCAAATAAAGGAAAGGTAAAACTTAACTAGAGTTACAGAAAGAAATATTTGACAGATAATCACTTACTCAAGCAACAAGATGCCAGTGATCCAAGCAGTTTGGAGCGCAAAGAAGAGAAGTAATACATACAAGAAAGAGAAAGCTCCTGTATATCCCTAGTTAGCCTCATGAATGGCCCACTGCAGGCACCTTTTGCAATAGAAGAAAGTAAATCAAGAAGAGGCCTTTAGATGCAATGAGGTAGGAAAGAAGCAGATTCACATTCACAATCAGAAAAATAAGCTTACTTCCATCAAAGCTAGTACAGTAAAAATCACTAAATTTATCCTGCATTTGGTCATACATCTGCATGAATGAAATGCTCAACACGGCAGCTTTCCCCATGTTGAGTTGAAGATGCAACACCGCCTGTAAAAAGAACTCTCCTTATCAGGTATAAGCAAATATAAACATGGAGAAACAATGAGAAACCAGAATCATCACTTGGCCTTTTCAATTATTAGCAAGAAATTGAAACATGCATATATATATAACGGCAAGGGAACTCCAGAAATTCACACCTTTGAACACATTGGGTGTTTATCATCTAAAAGGACTAGCAGCAGAGGAAGCTCACTTGTCCAGATATGTAGGTAGTGCAATATTTCAGGATCAGTTGAAAAGAGTAAGCAACCCTGGCCCTTTTCCTATTCATTCAAAAAGGAACTTTTGTTAGTGGAGCATATAAAGAACCATAAAAAACAATATCTACTCTATCTCTGCCACAGTCGAGTTCCCTACTAGAAAAGATGGTATCAAAATGTAAGAAAGAAAAGGATACATATGTTAGTAAAATTTCCAGCATTAAATATAGTGGTTTATAGGCCAAATAAAGCAGACATCTCACCGGATCAAGTATTTCATCTAAGACAGAGACACAGGCCAATTTCAGTGAAGACTCTGGACTGCAGTTCTTGAAGACCTCAGTAAATGCCTGCAACAAAAATGCCAGAATTCACACCTAATATTCAGAAAATCTATATTCCTCTGGACACCTCTGACCGTGTCTGATAAATGAGTTTTTGAACAGACTCTGCAAAAGTCCTCATATTCAGAAGCTTGTCATGATGCACCACTAAGTGGAAGTATCAAAACATGATAGAGCTTGCCATTCATATTCAAGAAAAAGAAAATGAATATCCCAACCCACCTTAAGAATCCGAGATCTCCAATCATGTGTCACTTGCATGACAAGTTTTGGAATGAAAGCTAAAAGGGGAAGCAGCTGTCTTTCATGAAACACTTCACTAGATCCTGCCAAATTGTTGGATGCCTGCAAAAAAGCACAAATGCATTATCGGACATGAAAAATCAGATTCACAAAGGATCAGCAGCAGAAACATTTCAAACACTTGAGAATACTTCAATGAAAAGAATCTTCAATAGTTACAAAACTGACTAAGTTCAATCTAGAGTCATGTGATCAGATTGAACAGGTTATTGCAATCTTTAATATTCATTAGCCCTTTGCTTCTCAGTTATAGTACTGGAGGACCCATACTGTACTATTTTCTTCAAGACCCTAAGGAAGTGGATTTTCTGGAAACTTCATATACAAATATTAGACACGTCAGAAGTCCAAAGTAAATATTTATGCAGCATCAACATCTATAACATTTAAAAAATATCCATAAAAGTACATTAAACGAGTAGGAATTTAGTTGATAAAAACTGACTTTTGCACTTTCCCACCAGTCACTTTCCATCATACTCAACTGCATTTCAAATTTTCTTAAAGATTTGCGATAGTGATGCCCCTTGATTTTCTACAAATAAGTAGCATTATACAGAACCCCAATTCTGATCACATGGGTTTACAGGTATTTTGCAACAATGTACCTCTAAGCTGAAGCAAGTTGTCAACTGGAAGTAAAAATCTCTAGTACATTAGAAACCTCAGATCATATCCATGATGAATGATGGTATTCCAAATTCTAGCTATATACCATGCAAAGATACATAACCAATCCATGAATCTGTTTGAATATCAATGCTAAAGACCTCATACTGTTCCACTCTCTCACTATCATCTACAGCATCATGGTAGGGTATGAGTCACCATTTCTAATACTATCAGATAACTTTCTTATTTGAATTGTGGAAACAATCATTTAGTGAAAGTTCTCTGTCTCCATACGGATTAATGCATAATTAGTCAGAGGATTTTAGCACACAATTAATAGTGATACAAGGAATTTTAGGTGATATTTTTGATACAACGAAAACTTTTAGCAATCATTTAACTCAGTCTCCTATGACAAGTTATGACTGCAGAGATTTGTATACGAGCAGTCATTGAGAACGCTGAAAGCAAAGAACCTAGAAAAGGAAAAACAGTGTGGAGAGAGAGAACCTTTTCAATTAGAGAGCTCTCAAGAAATCCTAGAAATTTTTCCAGTAAAGCCAGATGAGGATGGTTCCGTTCATTCAACAACAAAAATACTTCTGTAACAATAGCATTCAATGTGAAATATCGCTTATCACCCTGAAAAAGTAAAATAACCAAATTAAGAGGACTAATCTAACCCAAAAACAAAACAATAAATAAATAAAATAAAGGATTTCAGAAACTCCAGCAAGATAAACATCATTGCACCTTCAGTGGAAAGACATCCCACAGCCTCCCTAATATTGCTGGGGAAAAACTCTGATCACACACAGCAGAACCAAGTCTTTCTCCATAAAGAGCCAGAGTATGAGGTGAGCATTTTTCACTTCGTACTATCTCATGAGCATAGAATTTGACCATGAGATTTATGCTTTCAAGAATAAGCAGCAAGCAATCAAAAGACTGTGCATCCAAGAAACAAAAAACCAGAATGGGTAAAAGATCTTGCAATCTTTTTGTAATGCCCACCATCCCTGAAAAAGCAATAGAAAAGGACCATTGTGTAAACAATATTTTCTCACTAGTAAATGAAGTTCAAAAACTATCTCTTACGTTAAAAAAGACCATTACTTCAACAGTCAAATCATCCAACTCAAAGAGGCCCTTAAATCTTTCATGCTTTCTGTAATACATTATTAATGGCCCTATCTATCCACTGAGAATCCTCTCTATCCTAACTTATGCAGGACGGCATGGGGTTCATTATTATTATTTTAATAATTACTAGCAGCAGTAGTATTTAAAGACAGGCTTTGTTTAGATAAGGAAGTTTTGAATATAATTATATTACATTTTATTGTAGAAATTCTCTCTCAGAACCAAGCCAAAGCTTTACTTCTTTTTTTTTTTTTCCTTTTTTGTTTTCCTATTAATTATATCACCCTACAACACTAACATATGCAACTAATGTTTGTACTTCAAGGTATTTGGATGATGCAACAACCAGAACGTCATCTCAGGCCTCTTCAGAAGTTTTCTCTTTTTTATAGAAACATTACTCCCAACCTTTATTTAGTCACAAAAATTCCTCTCCTTACGATTCTCCATGATGATAAAATATGCATAGAGTTATACAATAGCCCAGGGGGTGGCAATTTCTGGGGGGAAAAAAAAAAAAAAAAAAGATTTCCCTATTTGAGAGACTACTCACTAAAAGTATGATAGTTAAGTGCCATATACCATACTTCTAATAAACCCTAATTCAAATTTATAGTTATTAATCATATCATCATTGCTATTGTTGTTTACAGTGCACTCCACCATGCAAAAACTCACATATATACAGCAAACAGCAAGAAATCAGCAAGTGGAAGGTATCACATGGATAACAGCCATAGATACAAGAAACACACCACAAGCTGTGGGTGAAATTAAGAATGATTATCGTCAGAAATTTCTCTTACCAGAAAAATCTTCAAGAGCATCACGGTCAAATGCATGCAATATTCTTTTCTGAGAAACTTCCTGTGTTAATGATTTTAGAATGAGCCAAGTCAGCAAGGAAAAGACTTCAATATGCAGTACAAAGGTGTAATGATGGAGAAAGCAAGCAATCCAAAGATGAACGTTGGGGATGAGATATTGAGAGCTTGCACAACAACATAAAACATGTTTAATAATTTCCTTTAATCAAGAAGGTAAAGGGTTCTGTTCTGGTTGGTAGGTTGTACATGACTGAAGTATTTCTTATTTGACCTCCCTACACAGTTACTCTACTACTGCTATTTTTCTCAATGATCATTGTTTCACTGAAGATCTTCAAAAAGTCAGAAGCAAAAAAAAAAAAAAAAAAAAAATCAACAACGAAACTAATATAGAAGTGTCCCTATAAAAAATTTGATATACACCTAGTCTTCAAAATAGAACAATCACAATGGTATCCAGACATCCGTCAGATAAGGTGACCGTCACAACTTACGTAAGCAGAAAATTGATCTTGAAAAAAATAACAGAGTTTTGAACCTAAAGAAACAACAAAATGACAAGCACAGCTGTACTTCAATTAGGAACCAATTAGTAGACATTACTTGCATTAAAAGCTAGATGGTACATTTTCATTTGATGACGCATCATCTCTCTTATTAGATGGCAAGAGTCTCAAGCAGTGAACTAGCCCAGAAAGGATACTCTCTAGCTTGCTCTGTTCCTGTAAATGAAATTGGCTCTTCTGCAAAATATCTCCATAGTTCTGGAGAATCTGCAAAGAAAATGAACATCTGTAAGGAAACTATAACTAAAACCTATGCATTAAACAAAGAAACGATATAGCAATGGAAAGCAGAACAAAAGATACGGAAATGTATTGGTTGTGGTTTAGGAACAAAAGGTAAACCATGGAACAGTTCAGAGGAGAAATACACAAGAAAAGTTTCCTACATAATGCAGTCAATAATTTGTAGCAACAGTAACAACAAATGTAACGGGGCTAATGAGGGAACTGGGGTGAAGCCATATTTCCCTCATGTATATTTTGTGAAGGGTGATTCCCTATTTTTTTGTACACTTGTACATTTGATTTATATTTAATGATACCTGTTCCCTTTTCCACTGAAAAATATATGAAAAAAAATGAACAACAGATTGACATGATTTATCCTGTATCAGACAAACCAACATAGAGAAAGAAATCTGGCACACTTGTGCTTCTAACGAAAGAAAAATATACCCTTTTATTCCAAGCAGAATATCCGTCTTTTGAAAAACACAATTTATGAGGATGCATTTTTGCCCTTACTGTTTAGAAGTTTAGGGAAAAAATATTTACTGAACTATACTTCCTCCATCCAAAATCTAACGTCTCTTCTTAATGACTCAATACAAATATGTTGGAAATAATGCTGACCATGAGTTACCACCTTAACCTTACAAATTGAAATGGATAGCAGCAACACAATGGGAAAGGTGGCTTCACATCCCTTGAATTAAAAAAGAAGATTACTTGTGAAACTTTATTAATTCAAGTGGTTGGGGCACATAAATTAGTGGAATTCACACCCTATCATTAAAGAGATTATTTATGCAGCTTTAGAAATAAATATAAGTGTATGTACAGAGTCATTTTTTGGAAAAGAAAAGAAATAAATAAACAAGAAATTGATATGTACGTTACAAATTTCAAATTTTGAATTTAAAATATCTATAGTTGTAGTTGTTAATTAAGAATATAATTGAAAATTTTAGATTATTTACTTCGTAATAAGCACAAAAGTAGGTCAAATTTTAAAAAATTATCTATTTGCCCAAAAAAAATACGTGAGCCAATGGTGGTCATTAATTTTAAAAAAATGGATATTTATTTTGGAAAATCTCAAAATAGAATGTGCACATTTATATTCCAAAGTGAGAATGATAATTTATTTTAAAGAAATTAAAAACTGAAATAAAGATTAAAAATAACTGGGAAATAGAACTTGGATAGGAGAAATAACAAGGACAAAAAAGGTTGACTTAAACCTTTCCCATGTAGCAACAGGAAATGCAGGCAAGTACCATTGATGATTAACAGAAACAATGAATTTATTTTGTGCAAAACTATAAACTCACACAATGTAACACTAAAGTAAAAGGAAGACCATTGACACACCTTTTCAGCATATAAAGGAAATGAAGATGGATAATTCTGGACAACAAGTTCAAAAATTTTGAATGCCATTACACGCACGTCTATTGCCAAGTGCGTCATTGCATTGAAAATATATGCCATCATCAAAGAAATAAATGGTCCTTGATTATCCTGAAAGGAAAATAAACAGTATATTAATATATTGGAAAAGCATAATAGCAATAATTATAGCATAGATACACATAGGACATTCAGGTACATAATTAAGCAAGATGCTGCTTAAGCATGCAGAATATTTGATGAATGATAAGAATGATTTTGATAAATGTTAATTAAAATTAAGATAATCCCATTCAGAATACTATGTTAGACAAACTTCTTCAGGAGCTTTAGAGGACTCACATGTTTATAGCTAGGTAAGACCACTTTCTTAAATAGTTTGTAAAGTGTCTCGCGGACAAGTTTATCATCATCACAGATTCGTTCACGAAGTTTCTCTATAGCAGCAAGCTTGTGGTGTTTCAACTCAGATGGGTGTTTAAGAAATATATCTCTGATACCAATTAATGCATCTGGAGGACAATAAAATTCTAGTCAGTACCAAGTGGTAAAAACAGACAAATGTAAAAGATGCATATATGACACGTGGCAGAGGTTTAACAAATATGAAGTATACCAGCAAGGCAATTCATAACATTGAACCACAGAGGCAATAGAAGTTAGCAATTGGACATTGAGAGTTTCTCAAAATTATCATTTCTTTTTTTTTTTTTTTTTTTTTTTGCATGAATATTATAGTTGTCACCACTGGGTCTGGGGAGAATGGCATATAAACTTATGAATATAATATAGCAGTTCCAAGAACGCAAGTCCCGGTCAACATTTAAGATAAATCTTTTTTTTCCTCCGTTCAGACACTTACACAGCCTCAAAATAACAATCATTTAGCATCTATTCTTCTGAACTAATGCAATTTAAAATTTCAAATACTTAGCTCTTTGTCACCAAACCCTCATATTTTTCTCTGTTTATCTCAAATTAAGTTACTTCCCCCGATTAAATATTCATTTTGCACTGCAATCATGAAGTTAGTTAATTTCTGCATCTAAATAAGCAAATGCTAAGGGAATGAAAAAAGGCACCTCTGCGAACTTTTGCATTGTGGTGACTTGTTTGTTGAAGCAGCTCCTTCAATGTCAAACCCTTTTTACTCACAGCTAAGCCTGCCTTATCTGATGCCACACTTTGTTCAAGAAGTATAATTGCTGCTCATAGAAAGGAAGTCAATGACCATCAACAAAAGTTAGTTTCGCAAGCCCTTGATATATTAAAACAACAACATTATCTAAAGAATTTTTTTTTAAAAAAAATGAACAGGAAAAATAAACACTACCAGTATAATTCATCCCAAAATATATCAATTAGACCATTGAATACAATAATTGAGACAAAACAAAATAATAACACACTGGGGCATTCTTCTCCAGCATTCAATCATAGAAAAACCTATACTTTAAATAATATAGACAGCTACTCGTTATAACACAAATTCTTCAAGAATAAGAAAGCAGTAATGCTTCAATTCGAGAATGGGACTTTCTTCAATAATATTGTTACCTTTAGATTTTATTTCAGTGTTGGTAGCATTTTTGGGGGGCAGCAATCTGCGGCCAACTTTCCTTTTAATTTTCTGCAAAATTGATAGTGTTAAATTTCATATAAGATTGACCAAATATATATATATATAACCTAATTCTGTATACATGTTCTAGAATATAAAGAAAACCAAATTACTTTGAAGTCGACTCCTCCACGCTTTTGCTGCTTCTTTGATTGAGACTTGTTCTTAGCCATGATTTGACAATTCTTCTATGATACAAATCCTCTCAAAACTCAACAAAAGTGGAAGTTAACTTAATTCCTAATTTTCAACAATCAGTTTAGGGTTTAGGGTTTAGAGGAAGGGAACTAGTGACCAAGGAGAAAGGTAACTAACGGATTCTCCGAAATATGTATGGTTGATTTCCCTCTATTTGCAGTCAGTTAAATTAAACACGTGAGACAACCATAGCAGCTGAAGGGATGGATTCGAAGAAGAAGAAGGGAGAAGGCAAACCGTTTAGGCCTTCTGGACTTTGTGGGAGATAAATTGAATTCCAGAACCCATTTAGTCTATGCGGCCTGTTTAGTATTTTGTTGGACTTAATAATATTATGTAAGATTATTGGGTCACGGCCCATATGTTGGGCCTATTTTGAGAACCTGTATGCTTTTCTAAATTGTCACTTAGGGGTTGTTTGGGTAGAAGATTTTTGAAAAATTTTTCGTTTTAGTCCCTTAACTATTTACGATTTTTTGAATTGGTCTTATAATTTTAATTTTATTTAAATTGATACTTTATCTATTTTTTATTTCCCAAATTGGTCCTTCTAACTAAAATTAGCCAAAATTTGATCACTTCATTGGCATATTCATTAAATTAAAAGGGTATTTTGGTCATTTTATGTTTTAAAAAAAAAAGAAAAAATAAAATAGATATAATATTTTAGCCAAAATACTCATTTTTTTCAATAAAAATGAAAGAGATGTGCATAAATTTAATATATCTATTCCATTTTTTCTCTTTTTTTAACATGAAATGATCAAAATACCCTTTTAATTTAATGGATATGCTGGTAAAGTGATCAAATTTTGGTTAATTTTGGTTGGGAGGACCAATTTGAGAAATAGAAAATAGATAAATGATCAATTTGGTAAAATTAAAGTTATAAGACCAATTTAGGGAAACGTAAATAATTAAGGGACTAAATCGAAAAATTTTCCAAGATTTTTTTAAACAAGTTTTATATTTAGATTGTTTTGATATGAGCAGTATAATTTCATCTAAATTTGAATAAAAAAAATAAATAAATAAAGTGAAGTTATTAAATAAAATTTTTAAAATAAAAACTAATGTATTTATTAAATACTTTTTATGTTTTATTTTTTAAAAAAGGTCAATAATTATTATGATTGTTATAATTATATATATAGTATAAATTAAGAAAATATATGGTATGATTATTGTTTTATACATTTGCATCTAATTTAGTATTTAAAAAATTAATTATCATGATTCACCTTTATCAAATATTAATAATTTAATATTATGATTGTTATAATTTTATTTTTATATATACATAGTTTAGAGAGCAGGAGTCAAGGTAGGGACGAGATCTAGGAGAATATCCCCCACCTCATTTTCAATTTTAATTTTCAAACACGATCAGGTCAAATAGGGAATTTTTCGATCAAAATGAGGTTGGAATGTTAGACTTCCCGTCGGGTACCTTTTTAATTGCTATTCCTACTAGTTGATCAATTTTAAGGAAAGACAAACCTATAAACATACAATGATTACACTATAAAATTTACTTTTTTTTTTCCAAATAAAATCTCATCAAAATAACAATTTATCTGACATAAAATTAAAATTATTTCACTTTTTTAAAACTAAAAAAATATATATATACTTTTCTTAAAATAAAAAATTTAAAAAAAAAAAAAAAAATCTTGCCCAAATAAACCCTTAATAATATTAAGTTTATTGTATCACTCATTAGTAAAAAAAATAAAGTCTATTGTATCATAACCCATGTAAAGAACTTGTGATTCTTTGAGGTCTCAACTTGGAATCTTGTGAATGGGATGTTAAAAGAGAGTATCTCTCAAAAAAGGTTTAACACAGCTCTATTCTAAATTTATCGAAATTCAAAATGACTATGAATAAAAAAATATTAGAAAATAATTTATTAATATTATTATGGAAGATTGGTGGATTTGGTTCCCAATGTTTATGTCTTTGGTGTAATTGGTCTATTTTCTTTATTTTTTTATTAATAGGTCCTCAAAAGATTTCGGTTAGGCATATTTGATCCCTCCTTTACAAATTCAAAATTTTTGGACAGATAAACAAATGTTTGTTCAAACCTTGAAGGATAAAATTGTCTTTTTACAACTTAAAAAAAAAAAAAAAAAAAAAGTGAAATATATTTCTTCTTCTTATTCACCCTAACAGTCCCCACCTCCACCCCACACTTTGTTCATTCTTCCATACCACCAAATTAAGATCTTCACTGCTTGTTTCATTCGCCAATATTTCAATGGCGTTCATGTGTTCCACAGGCAATGTTTGCAGCATCAGTGAAAAAATCGAACCAATTTCAATGTTCTTATATTGTTATTTGACAATATTTCCTTCCATCTTTACCTTCTTCTTGGATTTGTCTTGATATTCATTTTCATTATTATTATTATCAATGTTATCAGACGCAAGTCGTTTCTTAATTTCTTTGATATTTTTCGTAGTTACCTCTGTGTGTAGTTGATGATTCAGTTTAATCTTCTTGGCATCTGGTTATTGTTCATCTCTTCCAAAATTCACCTTTCTTTTTTTTTCCCTGTAAAAAGACAATTTTACCCTTCAAAATTTCATCAAACATTTGTTGATCAACCCAAAATTTTTGAATTTGTAAAGAAAGAACCAAATACATCTAACCAAAAAAAATTTTAAAACCTATTAACAAAAAAAAAAAAAAAAAACACCAAAATATGAACATTCAACCAAATCCACAGATCTTCCATATTATTAAACAATATTTTAGAAGAAAATACCAATTGAATGTACATTTTTATATGTGGCCACTTGTCAGAACAAAGAAATTTCAAACAATATAAAAAAAAAAATATATATTAAAAGTGGTATGATGTCCCAATCTTCTTTCTCCAGGACAGAACAAAGTTTAGACCACTCAGAAACTAACGCTTGTAAAAACGATAACTATATTCAAATACAAAGTGCCCCATTATCCATTGGATTAGGGTAAACATCCAGAGCCAGTTTGTAATTAAAAAAAAAAGAAAGAAAATTTTTAGTGGTAACTTTAAAGTAGGCCTGTCAATGGGTCCAAAATACCCGAATCTTACCTGGATCCGATCATAAAAATATTAGGTACGGGTTTAGTTTTTCTATACCTGTACCCGGACCTTACTCATACCCAAAAATTAAATATTAATTAGGTCTGAGTACAAAACTACAAATATTGTACCTGATACATACCCGATCCGAAAATTTTTAAAATTAAATATATTATAAAATTATGGTGTTAAAGTGTTTAAAAGAGGTTTTTTTATTAAATTAATAAGAGTATAGTGAGTTTATATATATATATATATATTATCATTTATTTATTTATTTTTATTTTCAATTTTAACTTTATATTCTTTTTCACAACTTTGATCATTTTTAAAAAATTATATTTTAATTTATAATTTAATTTGTATGAATTTTCAATTTTTAATATAATTAAATTATATTTTAAATATTATAACTTATTATAATAATATAAATTATATTATAAGTCATT